>CALNVZ010000649.1:14348286-14480575 GCA_940671915.1 Paracentrotus lividus | reverse complement strand
CACCTATTGTTTGATGTGAGCTAGAAAGAGAGAATCTCTGTGTAAAACTATTGATGCAGACAGTAGCAACTAGAGCACTGCCATTACTGTCCCTCAGAAATTACTTTTGCAAATGATTGAAGCTGTGAAGCTGTAAGCACTGTAATTTTACCAGTGAGATTAATAATCAAGGAAAATAGAGAAAAAATGTAAAAAATTAGCAGTGAGAGCATTCACCCAGTCTTGCATACTTTTCAAAAACTTAATTCTGTTCCTGTCACATGTATCTTGAATTTATTTGTTATGTGCGATAGTTATAAAAGCAGAGAAGTATTGTTCTTACATGAGAATTGTAGACATGTAGCTTTAAATTGCAACTTTTATTTCTTAATACATTGGTATTTATGAATTTTCAATAAAAGAGGACAAATGGATGATGTTTATTTCTCTTGATGTCTCACCTACAGTGCCCCAAAAATATTTGTACACTTTCAAAAAATGAAATTAAACAAATCGATGTTGGTTGAATTTTCAATTACTATTTATATCAGAATGGTAGGTAATGTCACCATCACACTGAACCTAAATCCTCAAACGTTCCATCAGTCTCGGAAGTTCTAGGCCGCCATTTGCAATTTTCATGGCCCAAAAAATTATTTGTACACTTCAGAAGATTGTTTTAAAGGATTGTTTAAAAAATTTTGGGGTCTTTTCCGGCCTCCAAGGGCATCATCAACCTCCTTGGCACACTGTCGACCAATTTAGCACTCATTCCACCGCCAATACCATTCCATGTTCGCTGGAGCGTGTCCTGGAGCTTCTGGAGGTTGATGGTGAGTCTTGAGGGCGCTGGCGCTTTAGATCACCTCCCATGTGCTAAATGGAATTAAATATGGGATCTGAGGTGCCTTTTCTAGTTTCTAAAACAGTTTCTGCTAAAAAATGCTTTAATATGCTTCGCTGCATGCTGGGGTCCCTGTTTAGTTGGAAAACAACTTGAAGACCAATCAGCCTTTACTCAAATGGGAGCCTCTAAGAGGCAAAAATAGTCTGGTGGACATCAGTTTTCATGATGATATTGATGGACAGACAGTAAGCAATGAAATATTGCAATTTCGCACCAAAGAAAATTGCATCCAAGGCCACAGAGGCTGAGGAATGACTGTGTGCCCTCAAAAAGTGTCTGCAACAGGCTAAATGGTACATGACTATAAGTGAATAATTGGCAAGAAAGAAGCCAAATGTAAGGGACAGTAACAAAGAAGCGTCATGCTTTGCAAAACAACATGTGGACAAGCCTGCGGAGTTCTAGCACGCTGTCCTAAGACCTAAGTAGTGCAAAAGTGATTAGAATGATGCACGGGACCACGTGTGTCTTGTAGGAAGCTTTCACGCAGTCATGCTTTGAGCCAACAGTGAAGCACAGTGAGGATGTTTTATGATTTGAATTGTATGGCAGCCAGTAGAGTGGAGAGATAAATTTCATGACATGGCATCATGAATGCCGAAGCCATGAGGATATCTTGCCCTCGAAGCTCAGATCTCCCATCTGCTCACGTCTGAATGGTCGTCAATTTACGGTCCAATATAACAATGACCCCAAGTACACAGCTAACCATATAAAAGCATATTGCAACAGAAACATGTTAAGCTGCAAGAAAGGACACCTCGCAGCCCAGATTTAATCCCCATTAGCATGTGAGAAGTGATCTGAAGCGACAGCGCCTCTAGACTGACCACCCAACATCCAGCAGCTCCAGGACACGCTCCAGCGCACTTGGAATGTGAAATTGGCGTGAAATGAGTGCTAAATTGGTTGACAGTATGCCAAGAAGGTGATGACTGCCCTGGTAGCCAAAGAAGACCCCTAAAATTTTAAACACTCCTTTAAAAACCAATCTTCTGAAGTGTACAAATAATTTTTGGCCATAAAAATACAAATGGCGGCCTAGAACTTCCGAGACTGACGAAATTTGAGATTTATGTTTAGATGATATTGACATTACCTACCATTTCATATAAACAGTAATTAAAGTTTTAAACCAACATCGATTTATTTAATTCCAATTTTCAAAGTGTACAAATAATTTTGGGGACACTGTACATCATGTATTAATGTTATGACCATTTATGTGTATGGCGATCTTACTAGGTACTGTTGTTTCTTCTCTACAAAGTATATCTATGGGACATGTTTGCAAGGTTGCATACAATTTAAGGTATGACAAAATAAAAATGCAATTCTTCAAAGATCAAACATATTCCCTGTTATTGAAAGAAGTTATGGAATTGCCCAGTAAAGGTATAACCTGAATATATACAGGTTCCAAAGTACATTAACAAAGAATGTTTATTATCGAAGCATATTAAAGCATATTTTAGCAGAAACCTGTTTAGAAACTAGAAAGGCACCTCAGATCCCATATTTAATTCCATTTAGCACATGGGAGGTGATCTAAAGCGCCAGCGCCCTCAAGACTCACCATCAAACCTCCAGAACTCCAGGACACGCTCCAGCGAACATGGAATGGTATTGGCGGTGGAATGAGTGCTAAATTGGTCGACAGTGTGCCAAGGAGGTTGATGACTGCCCTTGGGGCCGGAAAAGACCCCAAAATTTTTTAAACAATCCTTTAAAAACCAATCTTCTGAAGTGTACAAATAATTTTTGGCCATAAAAATTACAAATGCGGCCTAGAACTTCCCGAGACTGACGGAAAATTTTGAGATTATGTTGTAGATGATATTGACATTACCTACCATTTCATATAAACAGTAATTAAAGTTTTAAACCAACATCGATTTATTTAATTCCATATTTCAAAGTGTACAAATAATTTTTGGGACACTGTACATCATGTATTATGTTATGACCATTTATGTGTATGGTGATCTACTAGGTACTGTTGTTTCTTCTCTACAAAGTATATCTATGGACATGTTTGCAAGGTTGCATACAATTTAAGTATGACAAAAATAAAATGCAATTCTTCAAAGAATCAAACACTTTCCCTGTATTGGAAAGAAGTTATGGAATTGGCCCAGTAAAGGTATTACGCTGAATATATACAGGTTCCAAAGTACATTAACAAAGAATGTTTATTTCTCACCAACTTTTTGCCATTATCTTTCTCAGAAGAGATGACAAAAAACTCAGCGTTAATTTTTGTTTGCGCGATCCTCGGAGATTCATTTCTATAGAAAGCCATTGCAGGCATTATGAACACTTATGAGAGATGCTAAAAACGGGATATAGCGTAGGTCCCCGGTATATCGTGTTACCGTTCATTAGTCCTCTGGCGACTCCGCAAATATCAGTGCAACCTGTCAGATAAAAGAGAGCGCCCCCGCTCTCAGTCACTACTTATATTCCATTCATAGGTGAAAGAATAGTGACAAGTAACTCCACCATACTACAAGAAATGGCTCTCTTATTTCCAGTACAAATAAAAGGGAGAATTAACTCTGAGGTATTATATACAAAGTGTAAGAGGCACGTCCCTCGCGCTTTGACTTTCTTTCAGTTCAAATGTAATCAAAATTAGCTCCTCGAGCTTCTATATAAGGGATGAAGGGACCCACCCCCCTTGTATCTAAAAAATACAGTCTTCCAGTAAAAAGATCATTAGAAATGGACTTAATAATATGATGTTGCTTCAAACCTACCTGTATGTTAAACCCTCCTTTTTTTTCTATCAATCTTTATGCAAGCTAGAGTATAGAGGGTATACAGAGTGTTATGCAACCTAGCCGTTTTCCCCATCCTTGTTTCTCCTTTTCCTCTGGTGCGAATAGAAACCCAAATTAACTCTGAGATGTGCAATGTACAAGGTATAATGGAAACACAACCTCCTTTCCCCCTATATCCTTTTTTTTTTCAAGTACAAATATAATAGTAAATGCCCTTCCAGATTCGATATATGAGGTACGTGTATTAAAAGATCATGAACAGGGACAAACACTTCAGCTCGCTGCCCCTTCTCATTTTACAATTAGAAGTCAAATTAACTGTGAGATGAGATATATGAGGTACATATTGAAGGTAGTGTGGAAGCAGTGTGGAAGCGGTGTGGAAGTGTACAGCGTATATGCAGGATGAAAGAGTGAGAGAAGTGGGATAAAGGTGACAATCTCTTATCTGCTTTAAACCTGGTGTATAGTTTTGGGAACAAAAAAGGAATTGGCACAAAACCGATCAAATGTAGTTACATGTTGTCCACATTGCACTAAAAGATCTGTGTGAGAGATCTTGTGACGTTCCTTTCATTATTTTCGATGAATTTCATTGAAATTGTTTGAATAAGGCGTAATTAACTGCCGTTTAGACCTCTGCTGACAGATTCGCACGCCGGAGGTTACGGCGTGAATTAGTGCGAACGATCTGTGTGTAACACCCACACAGGAGAATCCCCATTGGTTTTCCACGTGAGCGCTAACCTGAGACGGGTCCCCGACTTATCTTTTTTTATCCTTATATTATGAAATAAAGACACTAAAACGAGATTTCAAGTACTATAATGTGCTTTATTATAGTTCTTGGATTCAATCTTTCATAATTTATCTTAATGTGAATCAAAATTAATTTTCCTTTCTCCCGAAACTATACACCACCTTTAACTTAAATTTGGAGAGAGAGGAAAAGAGAGATGGAGAGACAGAAATGTTGTGAAAGAAAGGAGATGAGAGGAGATAGTGGGAGAGATAATGAGACAGAAAGAGAGAAACAGAGGGAGATCAAAGTGGAGAGGAGAGAGATGGAGAAAGAAGGTGATAGGGAGAGAGAGAGAGAGAGAGAGAGAAAGAAAGAGAGAGAGAGAAAGGAAAGGAGAAGAAAAGATGCTTAATTAGAGAAGAAAACTTTTCAAAAAGATTGGAATTAGGATAGATTATCTGTCATTTAAATGGTTGAATAAATGACCACATTCTAATATTCAAATGATTTAATCTAACAGTGGCATTTATATAAATCAGCATTGGCATATTTGTGGCAAACCAAGATTGAAAGAGTATCGAGAGTGAATGCAGTAATGAAGGATTAAAGGGAAACAAATGGAACATTTCTCAATCCTGAAGACATTTTCAACATTTGATTCTTGTCGACACCTTTCATTATACTTGCCTACTCACGTCCTCACACTCCTCATTGAGATGACCCCTCGTAGATGGCCCGAGTGTGATGGTTTTAAAGGGGAACAACCCCCCTCCTGTGCACCCCTCGTTTGAGTGCACGATGCCCCGCGGCCCTATTTGTATCCAATGCGTATCGGAGGCTCTTAGTTCGTCCCCATCAGCTAATGCTGTGCTCCTATTTCGCCTACTTCGTCATTCAGACTCCCCAACAAGGAAACTAAAACCTGGTCGCTTTGAATGAAAATGCATCCTTTGGTTGCTTAAATTAAACCACCTCATCAATAAACTATCAGCCCTTACCCTCTTTCTATCATTCACAACCTTTCTCTTTCTGTATATATGTTAGTTTGTCTTTCTCTGTCGGTTTGTCTCTTTCTATCTTATTCTCTTATATTATCTCACTCTCTCTGCCTTGGTTCTTTCTCAGTTTCATGTGTTAATCTCGTAAAGCCTATCTTTCTTCTCTCTCCCCTTTTCTCAGTGTATTTCTGTATGCCTGTTTCTCTCTGTCTCTGTCTCTCTCTTTCTTGATCTCTTTTGTCTTGTATTATTATATCTCTTTTCCCATGTTTACTCTCATTTTCATTATTACTGTCTTAAAATGCATTTCCTTCTTCCTTTCTCCCTTTCCCTCTCTGTCTCTCATTCTCTTTTATCATCTCACATCTGCCTTTATCTGAGCTAAGACTTCTCTTGCCCTTATTAAGGGTGGTATCTCGCTTCGCGGAGACGTCTCCGCGACAGAATAGAAAATTTCTTCTCCGCAACGGATAGAAAGTATTAGAGATGGATTTGGGACTACTTCAGACTTTTTTTCATAAACTATTGCGGAGACGTCTCGGAGACGTCTTTCATTCTTTCTATTCTGTCGCAGAGACGTCTCCGCAAAGTGAGATACCACCCTAATTGCTTATCTATTACGATAGTGACACTGTAGGAGTAGGAGTATGAATTTGTGTTTGTATTTTTATATCTTGATACCGTGTTACTCTATTTCTTATTATAACACTATTTCTAACACTATTTCTAATGTTGTTGAGAGCCAGAGGGTATTAAATATCTGCTAAAAGATGCGAGTTAACATGCTTTTGCACTCATCAACAGTGTATTTATCGGAAATTTCTTGTCTTTATGTCTGCTTTGTCTCACTACAGTATTACTCTACATCCTATTCTAGTATAGAACCATCAGGGCCTCCTCTCCGAGGCGTATCATCTTACAAATATTAGTCAAGTACATCGCTTTCTTTCTCCCATCCTATATATTTAGCTGTATCTTGCCCCTTCCTGTTTCTTCGCTGCATCATTTTCTTTCCTCCTACGCTTTTTTCCTCTTCTTTTATGTCCCCTTTGAGGCTTTAATTCATCATTCTTCTTTTGTTCTCCCTACCGTCTCCTTGCATCTCATTACCTTTCATTTTCCCCACCTCTCTCTCCCTCTCTCTCCCTCTCTCTCTCATCTTTAAAAATCCATTTCCATCTCTTATTCTATTCCACTTCTTATATCGTCTGTTGGGAGCCATAAGGGCGTTATTGCATCTTATAGATGTTCCGTTGAGAGCCATAAGGGCGCTATTACTGTACAAAGTCAATGGTAATAGCGCCCTTTTGGCTCCAAACTGAACATCCTTGATCTGCAATAGCGCCCTTCTGGCTCCAAGCCGACGATATCATCTTTAATAAGTAACATTAATTCTCACAATTCCATTCATTTCCTTGTTTTTGCTTTCTCAATCTAGCTCTGTCTCTCCCTCTCTACATCACTTCTTCTTGTCTCTCAGTCCTTTCCTGTTTCCATTCCCTATTTTCTGCCTTCCTCTATTTGATGTCGCCTTTCCGTATCTTACCGGACAGTTCTATTTTGTTCAATCCTTTAACTTTATCTTTCTCTCCTAGTTTTCTTATTTCCATTTTCTGCATCTTCAGGCTACTTTAGCTAAGCAGTCCTTCCCCTTTCTCTCTGAGTGTTCTATTCCCATTTTCAGCATTAACTGCTTAAGCTATCTAGACTTCTCCTTTCCATTTCCCTCCCAGTATTATATTTCCATATTCTGCATTGTTAGGTTACTTTAGCTATCCAGTCCTTCCCCTTTATGCTTCTCTCATGGTATTCTGTTTCCATTTTCGTGTTTTCAAGCTACTACAGTATGTGTCAAAAAAATGGTACAGTGGGGGAAAAAATAATTTAGGTGTAAAATCTTTTCAAATAATGTGTGTATGTGGTACCAAATTAAAGCCAAAAGATTTTCCTTGCTGACACCCTTTGCTCTGTATAATTTTCTTTCGTAAAACAAAATTTATGCTAATTTTGTGCGACGAGGAATAAATTGAAATTACTCACTACTATTGTTCTAGAGTGCTGGATTCATGGCCATATTATGCAAAACCTACACAAAGGCATGGGATGTCGTGCGAAAAATGGGTTTTTCTTGATTGTAGAAAACTGGTTATATCTCAAAAATTACAGCACCAAATGGGATGAAAAAATTATAGAAGAAAGTCTGATTTTCCTGGTTTATGAAAATACCAAATAATACCAGGTTATCATTAATCTTCATACTATAAAAAAAAATTTTTTCCACTTGTACCATTTTATTTGACACAGACTGTATAGCTATTAGCACAGATACCACACACTTCCTAACTAGTGTCCATTTGTGACTGTGTATCAATCTCAAATTCATGAAAACCTCACTTAGTATTAATTCCGTCTCTTCTTTCTAATCACCATTACTGCCCATAGCTTTTAGTTGATGCCTTCCTATTTGTTCATGACTAATAATGAAGTTCTGGCCTGAAATATTCGGATATTTTTTGTGGTCAGGAATATATCCTTTTCTGTTGTTTCTGTTGTTTCTGTAGATCCCATCTTTTTGATTTGGTAAGCCATCCTTCTGAATTATTCTATGCCATTACAGCTGTCTATCCTGGGCCAATTTCCAAACTAATAATTTTGGTGTTTTTCGTACTTTAATATCATTGTGCAATAGGCACAATTTATGTTTTCCTGAAGCTTGAGATGGGTTACTACGAACTATACATTTATAGATAGAACCTGCTTTATGATAAAAAAAGTGCTCCAGAGAAATGGTTAAAAAGTATTAGAAAAAAGAAAGAATATCTTGAATGAACTATAATATCCCATCAATGCGTGTCTGTGTAGATATTAAAACAGTTATCATATTGCTTGTGTCAAAGGAACCAGGGGGCTGTACCACGAAACCGTCATAAGCCTAAGTTCTTGGGCAACCTATTGAAATGCATGTTAATTCTACAACACGTGTCCCTATGGGTTGTCCAAGATTTAGACTTGTGACGGTTTCGTGGTACGGCCCCCAGGCAAACCTATATGAAAAATAGCACCTGGAAGGAACATACATTGCATTGTAGGTACAAGAAAGATAAAGGTTGCAATAAAGAGATAGAGAGAGAGAGAGAGAGAGAGAGAGAGAGAGAGAGAAAGAGAGAGAGAGAGAGAGAGAGAGAGAGAGAGAGAGAGAATCTATTTATCTAAGTATCTACCTTTCTTATTTCAATCATACTAAATCCGCTCTCATTTCTTAATAAAGTTATTACTTCTCGCACTTTATATTTCGATTTCCCACACTCTGCCTATAAGGCCCAAGTGATGTTTATTTTCAATGCCGTTTTATTTTATTTCTGATCTATGGATTGATTTGATAACATGGCAGGTTTATATAAATGGATAGCAAAGGAAATAAAAGAGGAAAAATTTGTTTTAAAAAATATTTAGGTCAAGGCTGAATTGAGGATGAGACATTGAAAACAGAGAGAGGAGAAATTTAGAAAGATACCAGTAGTAATTTAAGGGAAGAGAGAGAGAGAGAGATAGATAGAAAGGTTCAGCTAGTGATTACCGGCGACCATCATGATAAGTGAGATCCCGTCATTTTAGCATCAAAAGGTGTTAACTTGGCAAGGTCTATTGAATTAGGAACCTTTTAGACTTAATGTTATGAACTTGGTGCTTCATTATGAGAGTGCAGACAGAGACTCAAAGAGATAAGATGAAATAAACAAGATATAACAGAAATGAGATTAGTGGCATGGATGTGAATATAGAATAAATATATTAATAAGATTTGTTTATGAGAGTCAAAGGTAGAAGAGTGTGATGGTGTGTATGTTTGTGTGTGTGCATGCATGTGCTTTTTTAGAAAGAGAGAGAGAGAGAGCGAGAGAAAGAAAAAGAAAAGGGGATAATAAGAGGAGTACAGAAAGTTAGTTCAGAGCAAGCAAACAATGAAGACTTGTTTATGAGATTTAGAGATAAGATGCGTGTGAGAGAGAAAGAGAGGAGAGTATCGATGCTGATATGGAGAAATTTATTTACAGATAATAAAAAAAAATGGAGGGGTAAATTGGGAAATAGTCAAGAAGAGATGGGCCTGTATAATAGAGAAAAGTAGAGAGATAAAGAGAAAGAAATAAAGGAGAATCAGACATAAAGATGTAGTAAGAGGGATGGAGGGAAGGGAACAAATTTAAAGGTAACACTTTTGAATCAATTCTGTGTGACCTGTTTTCCTTTTCGAGCAACTCTCGGTAGAATCTCTCTTACATTATTGATCCTACATGGTCAATGTTATCGTAACGGGGATTGAGTGATAATAACAGGTAGGAGGAAGAAAAAGAAGGGGGAGGGGGGGGGGAGGAGGACAAAAAGAAAGAGAATGAGAGAGAGAGAGAGAGAGAGAGAGAGTAACAGGGAAAATGGGGGAGGGGTGGGGGTAAAGAGAAAGATGTTTATTGGAGTGAAGAGAGAGACATGTAGACAAGTAGACTCTCTCTCATATAATTGGTCGTACATTGCCAAATTGTTATCATATAGGCATAGTTAAATCTTAACCAAATCATCTGCTTAATAGGTTGTCAGCATCATTGTCATTGTTATATCATTACATCCCTATTGATGGTGAACAGACTGTATTTTTTTTAATGTAACAAACGGGGGGAACAATTTCGGTATGAAATCTTCTTGAATGATATGGTAAATAATAATTAATTTTTTTAATAAATAATTAATTTAATTGATAATAATTTTACATACTATATTTTGTATAGTTTTTTATTTTGAATTTTGTGCAAAGAGGTAGACGATTAAAATTACACAAACCCTTTGTTCGTATCACTGCCCCACTCTAGATATCTTGGTTGAGACCCACAGAAGGGTTTATGTGATTCTAAATTTTCATAGAGTTATATAATTCCGCGATTCAATAGACACAACTTCTCTTAATGGTACTTTGTAACACTTTAATAACAAGTTTGTACAGTGTTTCTCAGCATTTGAAGCAGAAAACAAGAAGGGGGAGGTAGAAAACATGGAAGAAATAGAAGGAGAAAATCTGTAAATTTAACCCTTTAGCACTTAAACCGCCCGAGACAGCCCATCAGTTTACTTACTAAACCGCCCCTCAGTTTACTCACTAAACCGCGCCTCAGTTTACTCACTAAACCGCCCCTGTCTTAATCACGCTATAGTCAACATAGTATAAAAAATATGTCATGAATCGTGCCCATACTTGTTGTGGATTACCCATTGGATGTGTGCTGTCCGATTCTGCACAAAAAAGTATGTTTTAAGCGCATTTCTCAATGTAAAAAATTTATTGAAACACAGCATAACCCTTTCCGCTAGTGAGTAAACTGACACTTTTCATGCAGTCTCTAGGTGCTAAAGGGTTAATGATATTACCCAAGTAAATGAGTATTGAGTCTATCATGGTGCACTGTTTAACATGAAAATGTCATAGTCAGGTCTATAAAGTCTATTAATATTTTTCTTTTCTCTTGTTCCATTTATTTCCATGTGATCTTCTCTTGATGTGAACCTACTACAATCTCTTCCTTTCTGCAAACAAACACCAACAATTACAGGTGAGTTCACATACTGTAAATACCAACAAGAAAAGAAAACAAACAAAGAGAAAAAAATAAAAAGAGAGAAAGAGGGAGAGGAAAGAGAGAGAGAGAGAGAGAGAGAGAGAGAGAGAGAGAGAGAGAGAGAGAGAGAAAGAGGGAAGGAGAGAGAGAGAGAGAGAAGAGAGAGAGAGAGAGAAGAAGAAAGAGAAGGAAGGAGGAGAGAGAAGAGAGAGAGAGAGAGAGAGAGAGAGAAAGAAAAGAGAGGAGAGAGAAGAGAGAGGAGAGAGAGAGAGAGAGAGAGAAAGAGAAGAGAGAGAGAGAGAGAGAGAGAGAGAGAGAGAGAGAGAGAGAGAGAGAGAGAAGAGAGAGAGGAAGAGAGAGAGAGAGAGAGAGAGAGAGAGAGAGAGAGAGAGAGAAGAGAGGAAGAGAGAGAGAGAGAGAGAGAGAGAGAGAGAGAAGGAAAGAGGAGAGAAGAGAGAGAGAGGAGGAGAAGAGAAAGAGAGAGGAAGGAGAGAGAGAGAGAGAGAGAAGAGAGAGAGAAAGAAAGAGAGGAAGGGAGAGAGAGAGAGAAGAGAGAGAGAGAGGAGAGAGAAAGAAAAGCGAGAGGCAAGGAGAGAGAAAGCACGATGTAAAATGAGAGGATTTGAAAGTAGAAAAGGAGATAAGATGTATATGGGAGAGAATTAGCGTCCAGGTGATCAAAGAGTTTGAGTAATAAAAAGATAATCATCAATCTTGAAGTAGAGGAGAAAGAAGAAAGAGGAGAGCACTTGACAAGGAGCTAAAGAGAGCAGCGAATATAGGAGCTAAAGAAGATAGAAAGAGAAGAGTAGACAGAGGTAGAGACAGAAAAATGCCAAGGTGGAAAGAAGGATGGAGTGATAATAAGAGGACCCATCACTCTAGCTTGAAGTAGGGCAAAGTGAAAACTGATCACTGACCTGTTTCTATTTTGCCTCTCAGTCGCCAAGTATCCATCCTGTTCATTGATTTCTCCTTAAGGTCACTGGTTTGTCAATGAACATCAAAGCTTAACCACCGATGAATGATTTCCTTTGCCATCAACCAGTTCAATAACCCAAACCTCGCCCCAAAACCTACCCTACTTTTCAAATAAAAGTTTAGAGGTGGGTTTTTTTTTTTGATCGATGTACCTTGTAATGTTATAACTGGTAACATCCAGTCTATGGATTTTAAGGCCCGGCCCCACTGGCGGGAGGATTAATTGCGCATGAGTTGCATATATAAATTTCGTTCATCCGCAACAAAAAACAAAAACAAAACAAACAATCCGCAATTCATACGCAAATCATCCTAAAAAGCCAGTGGGACCGCGCCTTTAACTTTAAAGTCCTGTATTTTGTCAGAACAGAGTGGGATCATGCTCAAACAAAAATTACTAAATTACCTAAAATCTAATGCTTGACGATATGACACAAGTTTAAAAATAAGCGAATGGGGTTTTACTTGAATGTCATATCCTCTCAATATTGAAAAAAAAACCCACTATCTTTTGAAGAAAAGGGTTTTCAATGGAATATTAAGTAGAGACTGATATTGATATAGGGCTTGAATAGAAATGAATGTTCAAATTCAACATATTGTATCCGACAAACTGTTATAAGCTACTGAAATGCTTGCTTCTGATTGGTCGAGAGCAAATTTGTTGGATAAAATGTCCGACAAGTCCTTTGATGAAATGCCTCCCAGGTTTGTAGAACATTCATGAAGAGAGATGTTATGATTCCACTTGGCACAGCTACAGGAGAGTTTGATTCCCTGAAAGTGAACAAGGGTCATGTATACCTAAACCATCCTGATAGGTCTGCCAACCTTTCAATGCATCTGTGTTCACACACATTCACACACAAAAGAAGTTATAACATATCTGTTACTAAACGTGCAGCGACACTAATACAGTTTTTTTGAGTTTTTGTGAAAGTTTGCTGTATAAAATATAAGAATATGAAGTATAATGTCTCACTCCCACAGTCACTTTATACATTGAGTTAAGTCCACTGCGGATAGATAGGCCTACGGAATTAAATTAAAATGATTTGTGAGAGTCTGCAGAAAAAAGAGAGACTTTTTTTGGATGCAAAGCATTGTTTTTTACTACCTAGGCTTAATGTAGCACAAATTTTGGCATCGTTTCAAACTTGAAAGAAAACAAGTCGACTTTGCGTGTGAATGTAAGGTCCAATAAGACATTTAAAACTGGGCTGGCCTCAAAATGCACTAAATTGTCAGGCAGTGAGGAACTAATATTAACTAGTATGTATTTGAATTATCATGCAATTCCATGATATTAGCTGATCAATGTTGAACAGGTGGTCTTTTCAAATTTCAGGACTTTTTTTTGCATATTTTTGAGATATGCCCCAGTCACACTTGCTCTGCAGTTAATCCTCCACTTTATAATCAAGCTGTTTGCTATGCGATGATTCCTTATACGATGATTCTTGGTAGATAAAATTTTTGTGTGTGGACAGACTGAAGTTCACAGCCAGTTCTCAAGAGGGTTGTTTATCAAAGGTGTTGGCAGGAAGTTTACGTTCTATCCCTCTGCTATTTGATCTCCATCTTCAGTTTTCAATTACCCGAGTCAACTGCGTTAATGAGTCAACTTCATCAGTAAACCCTCTCTGTTTTCCACCAGGGTCACATAGGCTGCTAATTTTTTGATATGTCATTGTTTTGAGGAACCACCTAATGGCTTGGTAAAGGGGAATACAAGTGAGAGATGGATCATACAGACTTTGCAAATGGTTTGTTTACTTGTACATTATAACATTATAACCAATCTGCCAGGCGAGCCAACTGTTCTACATGTGATAAAAGTTCGGACTTACAAAGTTCGGACTTACACAAATTGTACCTAAAAGTTGCCTTTTAACAAGGAGCTTTGGGGGTAATAATAACATCATGCAGGGCCCGCTGGGAGAACAGTTGTCAGAACTGAAGTGGCTACCCTGGGTAAATAAAATGATATTATTATTATTATTATTATTAACATGATGAACTGGACCAAATTCAGTCAGTCCACAACTTTAGATGCTTGTATTTCTCACTGATCCTTTCCAACGTCACTCGCTTCCCTTGAGAAGACGTGTTGGCACTGCAGATTACGTAACACCCCTCGATCAGGCTCTGTAAGTGAGCTGTTGCCATGTTATCATTTCTTTGGAGATAACCCGATTTCCCCATGATTTATCAGCTTTGAGTCCCTTTAATTATATTCTAGTCAGTTTGTTTATTTGTTTGTTTTTGTTTGTTTGTTTTTTTTTGCGTAAAGTTCTATTCGATAGTTTGTTAGGTACTTGTTATATCACTTCCTTAAATTTCAATAACCCTGAGTCAATCTTGTTATAATGAGTCTACTTGATTGCTTTCTACTAGAGCTGTCATTTATAGGCTGCAAGTTGTCTTTTATAATTTAGCTAAACTTTTACCAATTAATGTAGGGGGTCTCGGTCTAAATGGCATGAATGTTTGGCATATATTGCTCTATTTGCAAAAATGGGTGCTGGGGCCTTCGATCAGGACCTACACGAACTTGTGCTTTAAAATGTCTGATATAGTTAGAAAGTTAACTAGGCAAAGTAATCGTTACGTAGAGCTACATACCTGTGTCATTGCAGGTACTCTACCCCAGTCTACACCACATCTTCTGCGGTCATTGAAGTGATAGCATTTCCATTTGTGCAGTTCTCGTCTTTCCGTTTAGTAGACAAACAGTATTTAATTTCTAAATGTGTTGAATAAATTGAGTACATTGTTGAGTATTTTATATTATTTCAACCAGCTTTTTAATGGAAATAAGTATGTTTCAAGTACAATTTTGATGATGTAACTCTATGCTTCAAATAGACAGTGATGGACCAAAATGAGTATTCTATGTTAGTGGTTTTTCTTCACATCGCCCTAATGGATAAGAATAACCAGAGAAGTATCATCTCTTTTCCTGAGATCCAGGAGGTGGTTAACTCAAGCACTAGAGTTATGTCTTCTTGGCCTTCACTTTGTGTACTGGATTTGTAGCATATTTCAATGATTTCTCCTTTATTTAAAACATTCATCTTTGAAATTCTTGCAGGAATAAATTTTTCTAATGGATACAAGTTTGCTTCAATAATTGAGTTTTGGTCTATTTAATTAACACTTGGTTTTATTTCATCAACAAAAAAAAAAAAATCATATTAGTTTCAAATTTAAATCTTAATATTCAGGGAAATCAAGTTATAATATGTTAATATAAGTGGCTTGTTGGTCCTTCTCCTGTGGTCCTTTTACATTCTTTTGTCTTAACCGGGCTGTTGCAATATTAGGAAAATCGTAGGCAGCAGCCAAAGGCGTAGAGTACAATCTTAAGCTAAGCTAAGAAAACAAAGCTTTCGACATTCCATCATACGCTAGAATTAATCAAGGAGAAATGGAGAGATTGGCCGGCATTTGAAACAACAATGTGATTTTAATGTGAATTGCCATTTAATTTGTTTGTCGAATAATCTCAAGAGCTGCACAAATATTTATCCTACATATCATGCAGCCCCGTCTCTTGCATAGAGGGTTGTTTCTCGAACGCAGTCCGCCAAATTGACAAGAAATCGATAAGAATGTTGCGTTGGTTGTCCTGCTTCATTCCCTTGCTGTTTAGATAACACACATAGAAAGGAATTCCTAGGCCGTTATTTGACCATCGATTGAGGACACCGTTATTACTTCATAGATGTTATGATTGGACTATTTTGAGACGGACGTATGACTAGTGGAAATTCACATGAGGTGGTGTTATGGTGAAAGGTACAGGGTGTCTAGAAAAGAAATCATGTCCCAAATTTATTTGACCATCGATTGAGGACACCGTTATTACTTTATAAATGTTATGATTGGACTATTTTGAGACGGACCTATGACTAGTGGAAACTCACATGAGGTGGCGTTATGGTGAAAGGTTACAGGGTGTCTAGAAAAGAAATCATGCCTCAAGTTTATTTGACCATCAATTGAGGACACTTTAATTACTTCACCGATGTTATGATAGGACTGTTTTGAGATGGACGTATGACTAGTGGAAATTCACATGAGGTGGTGTTATGGTGAAAGGTACAAGGTGTCTAAAGAAGAAATCATGATTCAAATTTATTTGACCATCGATTGAGGACACTGTTATTGGTTCCCTGATGTTATGATGGGAATATTTTGAGACGAACGTATGACTTGTGGAAATTGACATAAGGTGGTGTTATGGTGAAAAGTACAGGGTGTCTAGAAAATTTATCGTACTTGAGTTCTGTGTTATTCTAACACACATAAAAAGAGTAATGTTTCCTGACCATTATTTGACCATCAATTAAAAACATGGTATTAACATTTCACAGATTTTATGATTAACAAAGTAATTCATGAAAAAAAAGACATTATTGCTTCATGACCATCAGCATGAAGATGAAGGTAGTCATTAGATTTTATGATGGAAATATTTGAAACAGATATAGAAATATGTATGCAAAATGTTAATATTTATCAGACTACAGTCTACTATGTGGTAGTGATTTTGTTGCATTTTTTAAAATCCTGTTATCGGTCGGTCTCAGACGATTACCTTCATGAGTTTATGTCATCACAAGGAATGCATTTGCAACATATTAATGTTTAAATTACTGAACTCATATAAATAAATCATGTTTCTGGAGCCAGGAAATGTTTCTATTCATCAAACCACTGTCTGCAATGTGTTCATAAATTTTTTGCATTTTTAGTCTCGTTATTGGTCAACGACCGAATATATAATGAGTGTAGATCAGGCATATGTTAAGATCAGACGTATATAAACACTTACTGATGTCATGTAATATGCACTGTATATACAGCGTGTATAAAAAAAAAATGTATACCAGGTTTGAGAGGTTTTTATAAAAAGGCATTAAAGGACTCATCCGGGCTGGAGATTTGCA
This sequence comes from Paracentrotus lividus, assembly GCA_940671915.1. Classification (NCBI taxonomy): domain Eukaryota; kingdom Metazoa; phylum Echinodermata; class Echinoidea; order Camarodonta; family Echinidae; genus Paracentrotus; species Paracentrotus lividus. Next base: position 14,463,624 of record CALNVZ010000649.1, on the reverse strand, counting down.
TTATTAGAAAAATAAAGTAAAATCTAAAAAGCACAACACTGAAAATTTCATCAAAATCGGATCACAAATAGCAAAGTTATGAATTTTCTTAGGTTTTGAATTTTTTTTAGGAAACAGTTTTTGCCATCTTCAAATTGGCAAACTAATGATGTCTCAGTCCCCCTACTATCTTTGTATTTTATTGTATGAAATACCAATTATCAAGATTTTCTCCCCCAAGGACGTAAAAACAGAGATTAATCCTTGTGGAATGTTCAAGGTCACTAGTGCTTTTACCTGTTTCAGTATGTGGGATAGATTTTCTGTACATGCAATATATGAAAAAATGAGAAAAATAGGATTTCATATAATGAAATACACAAGAAGTAGGGGGACTGTGACATCATCATTTTGCTCATTTGAATATTCAAATATTCAAATGAGACAATGAAACAGTGCCAAGAACTGTTTTACGAAAAAAAATCAATACCTAAAAAAATGCATAACTTTGTTATTTTTCATCCGATTTTGATGAAATTTTCTGTGTTGTGCTTGTTAAATTTTTACTTTACTTTACAAAACCTTTTAATTTCAGCCTGGACTCCTCCTTTAACCTCTAGAATCTTAAGAAGTAATCCATTACAGAGAGTTAATAACTTCCATTCTGTGAAATGATATACCTTATTTATTATTTTTGTGTCAGGGAATTACTGCTTTTGTAAAAACAACAACAATGCTCATATTTCTTGTCTAAGATTGTGACTGTTACTAGCAAAAGTGTTATACTTTTACTTGTTATAAGCACTACATAGTATTGAAAGAGCAAATCAACACCTTCTTTTTTGTGTGAATGCATAAAATCTATCTAAAAAGCTTAGCAATTATGCATAGTAGTTACAAAAGTATGGTGCTTGTAACTATTGGTACAGCACATTTTTCTTAAGAATTTTGAAAATACTGATGCTCAACCATCTGTCTTATAAAAATTAATAAACAGTGTAAAATTTACTCTTTACAGTGAAATTGATTTTAGGATTCTATAGAACATTTTTTCTTTCGCATTCTTGCTCAAAGTTTCAAGATAGTTTTGAAATATCCCAAAGTGAGCCCCCTATCAGTTCCTGAAAGACAGGAATTTTTCCCCCAAGAAACCATTGTACGCGAGCGGGTTTGTCAGGACGGTGCATCTGAATATAATAAATTAATTGTAAATAAAATAAAAAGAAAATAATAGTATTAACCAAATTAAAGAAAAAATTGCAAGAGAGAGGAAAAAAATTAAATAAATACATTGGTAACAATAGTCAAACTTTGAACTGGTTACCAATACCATATAGAAAACCAAAAACCAACAACATAAGATTTTCACAAAACTCTCCCAAAGTTGGGTTTCCATCTTTTGGATACACACTGTACCTGTTATAGGGATCAAGGACTATGTTAGATTCATGAAACCACTGTCTGCAATGTGGTACCGAATCTCATGCATATTTGATCCCCTTATTGGTCACCAACTATTTCTATTTATATACCTTAAGTTTTGGTTTGAAAATAATCCTGCTTTATGATTTTTTCAATTCTCTAATGTTTTGTTAAGTTGTTATTGATGATAGGGTTTCTGCTTGTCTTGAATATATTATCTCCTCTTCAACTGAGCATTAAACAAAGTGTGAATCAGATCAAATGCCTATTAGCCTCAATGATAAACGTATCATATCATATGTTAAGCTTACAAGGTAAATTTTAGACCATATAGATCAGTAGCGGACGCAGTCGGATTTCAGACAATAAAAGTATCGGGCCCATGCGTAAACATAATAGAGCTGCTATTGTCCTTAAACAATTGGGTCCGAGGAATGCATTCAATTCGGATGTCTTGGATCCGCGCCTGTAGATAGTAGACAGAATGGGTGAAGGCAAACTCAGAATTAGACCAAAATTAGTGCCTATTTGCCTCAATGGTCCATATATCACATAATAACCATAAATTATTAAACCATACAGAGAGTAGACAGAGTGGATGTAGACCGAATAAGAATTAGACCAAATGCCTACTAATCTGAAAATAGACCAAATGAGAATTAAAACCAAAATTAGTGATTATTAGCCTGAATGGTTAATAGATAACATGATAAGCATACAAATATTAGACCACATGGAAAGTAGAGTCTGTGTAGATACAGGCTTTAGGTAGACCAAGTGGAAACAACATCATATGCTTGTAGACCAAATGGCAATCCAGCTCCTCTTGTCATATGGGAACATAATTGTGATTAATGATGAGATTAAAGATATGTTCCTCTTATTCCCAATGGCTTACTGAACCACCATGCATGGGTGATAATTCTAATCTTGGTATCATATTCCACCGATGAATGGTAATAGAGCCGTGTAATGTGCTATAAATGACAAATGGGAACATGAATCTTACTGGCTCCACTTCAGCATGTCCTACTCAAGCACGTCGACCCTACTCAGCCATACAATCATGATCTAGTGATGGCATTTATGTGAAAGAAAAAGTTTCAGAACTTTATGGAAATCATTGTTTTTTCTTTACGTTTATGGTGTGTGCATTAACTTACATTAATATGTTATAAACAGCATTGTCTTAATTAGCCTGGACTTAAACGCGGTAAAAATTCCATGGAGCTTAGGGCGATTACATGCCTATGAGGACAAAAAGAGACCTTGTTAACCAAATTTTTACAATTAAAAACATGAACACAGGAGCAATTTTGCTCTCAAATGGTAGAAATGTTTTTCTACCCTGCTTGAAAATGTCTTATAATAAAGTTTAATTGATCCATACAACAACTGTGGAGGAATGTTTTCATATTTACGATAACTTCAAATTCAATTCACCTCTGAATCGAACCGCTAACTCCTCCACTTTTGGTATCATGTCTCACCCACACATAACAATGGAACTGTTAATAAATATTAGCTTTTTAATTATGAGAAAAGGAATCTTTCTTAGAGAATGGACTCAAAATATTCTTCTTAATGTTTGGTCACTGATATGCGAGACTTCCTAAATCAGAAATCTATTTTTTGATCTTTTTTTAGGGGGACATCGATCTTGATTTTCTGCATTTTTATCTAATCATTAACAAATTGTGATTTTTGTTGTCGAATACCATATGTGCATGTATGCTTGTTTTATGTGTATTCATGAGACTGTTTGGACAGGGCCCTGCATGATGTGGTGTTCATTTGTGTACGTCATGCAACACATGGGTAAGTAAAAACACTTGAAATTTATTTATTTATTTATTTATTTATTTCTGTATCATTCAGCATTTACATGGTATGATTGTTATAAACAAGTAGTAAATACAAGGAGATTACAATCATAATACATTTTTCAATCATCAATCTTAGAACATACAGAGGTGTGACAATATAAGCATAATGCTTGAGTCATTGCTACACCTTACAACCCAATAACGTTTATTTAAGTGATCACAAAACACTAGTCTACTATTAAACTAAAACAAACAAACAACTAAACTAAACAAGTAAATTAAATGCAATTAAGGAAAAGAGAGATAGATAAAGAGATAGAACAGAGTGTGAAGAGAACATTAGGGTAGCCCTGTCATTTCAGCCTCCAAATTTACTTTAAAAATATGAAAAATCATCTTATTGGTAAAAACAAAAGAAACAGAATCAACGACAAAACCAACTGTAGCCATGTATCACAGCAATTACATTTTTGAGACAAGCAGGTGCTTAACCGCTCTTTTAAAAGAATGCACAGTCAATAGATTTCGAGTGTCATTAGATAAAGAATTCCAAACATCCGGGCCGTTATGTCTAATAGACTTATGGGCTAACTGTGTACGAGGGTTCAATAAATGTATATTGGTAGATTGTCTTGTGGGATAGGAATGGATGGCATTATTTAGGTGAAACATTGACGCAAAAGAGGCCGGTAACAAATTATTGTTAAATCGATACATAAACAGGGAAGTTTGGAGAAAATGAATATCATTAACAGTTAGGCTCTTGAGCTCAATAAACAGAGGGCGTGTGTGATCACGATAACCTGCACCTGCACATATACGAACGGCTTTCTTTTGTAATAACATAATTGCATCTGTGACACTTCCGGATGTCGCCCAGATGATATTACAATATGAAATATAAGGTAAAATAAAGATGAGACCATAGAAATAGAGGCTTGTATACCGGTGAGTTTACGGCTAGCTAAAAGTTAGGTCATTTTAGTACTTTTTCATAATCAAAATCTTGTGAATTGAATGTGCAAACAAAATGTTATATGAATGCCAAGCCCATGTGCAAAATGGTGCGTATTTGCCGTCATTGGTCCGAGGGGGGATGTTTTGAAATAACGATACTTTTATATAGCGCTCTTACTCATGGCGAGTTTTCTACATAGAAAAATCAGCTTCTAGCATGTTCTCCAATTATCTGATAAAGTGGGGTCAGAAGAGTAGAGAAATTCCTTTGGTTTTAATGCAAATCAATATTGAACTTTTTATTGATGATTTCCTTCTTCACATATTCCCATGGCATCTGAATGCTCGAGGCCTAGAATGAGTGATTATTCCAATCTTGCTTCGTATTTCATGATCACATTTCATGCATGCATGACAATAGAGGTGTGATCGTGCCCTATAAATGTCACATTAGAAACATGAATCCCTTCCAAGAGATTGTAAGCAAAAGAATTGTTGTATTCATGCATGAACCTGTATAAATGACAAATTGCAGCTTTAGAGTCTTTTCATATCATAGACATAAACGTCTCCTTTTAGTGATTCTAAGGCATTGTCTTTAAAACTAGAATGATAAGAACTACATTATACATATCAGTAGAAAGAGCAAAAATTACTGACAAATATTTGTGAATTTATTTTTGGTTTGATTCATTGAACTGTTCTTGAATTATAGCAGTTTTAATCAAAATAATAATTGAAAATTCTAAATTGGCAATGCAGAGCAATGTGGAAATTCACCAATTTCAAGCCAAAATGTGAAATTTTTCCAATGTTTTTTGTATATATTTTTTAAAATTATGTGTGGTTAAATATAGATTTTTTTTTCAAAGGTTGTAGGAATGAAATAAAAATGTAATTGGGGTTAATTTGAAGATAAAAAATTGATTCATTTATACCATTGGAAAAACTTGTAAATCTAAGTGTTATTGTACCTGAGATAATCTGCTTTCACTATTTTTTATCTTCATTAAATCCTCCAGAGATATGCAGAAATAGGTTGGGTGGGGGTGGATATCAAAAGTTTTACTTGTTTAAATTTTGACTTGAAAGGTTTTCCTCATAATTGGCTGGCCTCTGAGCCTCAGGGAGTCTATGTTTGACTGATAATTCCAATCTTGTAGTCTTGTTCCAGCCATGCGTGTTAATTGCCAGTTATTTAAAATGACAAATTAGAACATGAATCTTTTTACATGAGCAAGCACACCTTTTGAAATTGGCTCATTCTGGATCAACATGTCAACATGTACAGGATTTTGTGAAATGTTGATATGGAGCGTTGAGAGTGCGAAAGAGTTATGCATACAAATAGGTCATTATTAAACTGAATATGACAAATAGTGCCAATTCTGACAGTCAGCAATTTTACACTGCTATTTAGCTTCAGGCGGATTATTTGTTGTGGAATTAGCGTGAGGTTCCTGTCTGATGAAAATTAGATTACCGGTAATGGATTGAGCTCAGTCTATATATCATTCTGGACTCAAATATGAAATGATCCTGTTTTTATCATTCAAAATCCAATTCTGCGTGTATTGAAATTCAATGTACCTCATAACTTTTATTTCATTCCATAGTAAAATATGTCTGTGAGAACAATATCAAAATCGTTTCACTAAAAAGAAAAAGAGGAAGAAAGAAATTCTGCACTGTTGCAGATTTAAGATCTAGCTTCATTTTAATGTACAGACATGAAAGGCTTTTATTACACCGGCAAGTAATACTTGCAACCATCAATGAATGTCCATGATTTTATCTATGGATGTCTTCTTCACATTTCACTAGCTCTGTAGGCCTAAGTACTGTATAAGCCAATATTTCCGCGTACAGATATTTTGACCAGTGGGGGAAATTCGTGGGAGCAAAATCTCTCGATTTACTTCAAAAGAATGATATATTTGCCTACTTTGCTATTCGTCCTCGAATCGCCCAACCAACCGATACTTTAACCCCGAAAACTTTTTGCTCTATTGTCTCCTATCTCCCCTCCCCTGTGAGAAGGGCGCCCTCTCATGATGAGGGCACTCAGCCAAAACATTCCCAACAAACTTCCTCTTTTCTCATCGGCTGCCGCCGAGCGAGTAACCCGAGAATTTGCTCCCGCAAATGGGTTTGTTTTTCACTTTTTGTGAACCTTTTTGATACCTAATTTGTGGGTCTTGCTCTTGTTGTCCTAGCAATGTCAGGTCATGGTTTCCTATTTTTGGGAGTTATTTGAGGGCCGTTTTTTGAGTAATTCTGTTGGAATTACGGTCGCCTTCTCCCTAGGTTTTTGAACATTCATTACGTACGTGTTTTTATATTCACCCTTTTGGTGCGGGCCTTTGTCTCCCGTGTCCGCGTTACATCTTCACACAGTTCAGTGAAGCCTTTGTTGGGTGGGGAGAGGCTTTGTGACCTTCCTGTCCCAGGGCAGAGTCTAAACTCCTTTGTATAAGTGTCTTTTCTTTTCATATATTGCAGAGTGTTTTCTTATTCCGAGGGAAGAAGATTTTCATCCATTCTTGTATCTCGGAGACTTCAAACATCGCCGACTCATCGGAGAGTCTCATCCACCAGGAAGGCCAGAAGTCCGGATTCTCTGCATATTTTATAGAGGCGCGAAGCAGTTAGACGGGGAGAAGCAGTTAGACGCGAACGAAAGCCGTTCACATCTGTTTTCAACGAAAGTAAGTCGGGGATTCACAACCCCGCCGGGGCGAGTATGGGCCGGTGGCAGTTGGTAAGTCCACAACTACGGTACCGCGAGCCCCCGAAAGTCGTCGTATGGGAGTCACGTAAGTGAACTCCCGGGGAAGGTTCAGTCGGTCGTCGTCGGCCTATCCCCAGCGACGCACCCAAATCGATCTTGGTGAGGGATCGAGGAGGGCAACTTCGTTTACGATCATGTCTTGACATTGATCTAGTGGAAAGTTGTAGGATCGATCGTGAGATCTTTCCAACATGATCGAGATCGATCGAGAGGTTGGCTTGCCACTGAGATAGGTCTAGTATCGATAGCCAGTATCGGTATCTTATCGATATCGTTAGGTATAATCGATCACATCATCGATCATGAACATTATCGATCGATCGATCACTTCATAATCGATCACAGTTGAATCGATCACAACATAATCGATTACAACTTGAATCGATTACAACATAATCGATCACGATTGAATCGATTACAACATATCGATCACGGTTGAATCGATCAGACAATCGATTACAGTTTGAATCGATCCAGCATAATCGATTACAGTTTGAATACATCTCGATTTCCCATGGTTCCTGCCCTGGTAAATCAATTCCGACAGATTCATTTGTAGACAGAATGATCATGTTGGTTTGGTTATGGGAAATAATCAAGTCAGATACCTCGTAGTTATTTCATCGTGATCAAAGTCGGAGTTCACTACCACTCACAAGGATGCAGAAGTGGGGACTTTCCGTCGAGTCCACGTCCACGTCCCACTTTCTCCGGTGAAATTATTACGAGAACCTCATATCACTTTTTCCTTAATGGAAGGATCATTCTACAGCTATCATGTCATATCGCTCACCACATTGATTGCATATGAACGGCTTGGGATGGGATGGTTCTCCTATTCCTTTGACTAGGTCACCTTGGATTGACTTCGATCCAGAAGTTGATGAGTCAGGAGGGTGGTCAATCTACCATGTTGTCGGAATATTTTCCTTGCACGGAATATTATGGTGTTTAGACAAAATTTATTATTCTTCTTCAAGGCTTTCGGATATTCCTTCTCGGTCTATTTCTTCAATATCGACCTAATTTTAAATAGTGAGCACCTATCTAGTAGACTCGATGGTTCGAGGTTCTTCCCGAGGAGATCTATTTCGCAAGTTTGGGGCGGAAATAGAGCTCTCCTTGCGAGTTCGGGAAGGCAATTTCGAGACCCACCGAAGGGACTCAGGATTGGTACCGCGGGAGTCGCTCGGAATGGGTTATTTCATACAATTGTCGTAATTACAGGACGATAATGTTTCGGAACAGACGTCGCAGCAGTTCTTCCTTCAGAGTCGCGTCACTCCGACCGACTCCGTGGTAGGGATTTCCTTCGGAGACTAAGAGATTAAGCACTAGATTGAGGGAGTTATACGCTCTTCCTCTCGGAGTTCGGTTCTCACGAATACGCATTGAGAAAACTTTAGATTTCTCGTATCTTAAAGAAAAAGGGGGGGTGTTTGATACCAGATCATCGTTACACCTTGCAAGGATATTCAGATCACGCTTCGATGATGTTGATTATCGTAACTGCGACGTTTTAGGCCCGTCTATCTGATAGAGGTCCGTTTTGTTCTTCAGAAGAAGAAGTTCGGACTCACGGAGTTTGTCCGAGAAAAAGACGAGCTTTTAGCCTATTTACGCTCTGTATGTAGGATTCAAACGGAAGTATCTCAGGATTTCAGCGATTCCGAAATTAGATTTTTATGAGATACGAGCCTTAAGTTTTCTACTAAACTCACTAGGAAGAATGAAGGAAGGTTTAAGGCGAGATTTATTCTTCACTAGCGAGAACTAGGACTCTTCTTTCAGACATTTCGTCAATATGTTGAGATAACAGAGACGAATACGGGTCACTAATTGAATCTCATGATCAGAGAAGTGTCACTTGTAACTGGCTGATCGCTCCTGTAGTTAAATGAAGGGAGGTTTAGGTCAGAACTGGAGTTCGAGTTCCGACAAGGGAAAAATTTTTATCTTGAAAAATCTTCATCCTGGCCGGTCTTTCGCCCCGCTTCTGTCCACCAAAGGGACAGGTGTCTGAGAAAGATTCTGAGACAGCTTGGGGTCATGGTGGTCTTATTCCCAGTTTTCTGGACTGGCCTTTCGGTGGACTCCAAAATCCCCGTGGGGGTCGGAATTTTCAGAGGCCGAGAATTTGGCCAAGGAATTTAGGGTAGTTTAGAGAGCTTGATAAACAACCTCAAGTTTCTTTATTACAGTTTGGCTTGTAATTACAATCCTCACGTCAACATCTTCTACGAACTGGATACCGTCTGACAATGAAGTCAGACATAAACTCTTCATCACAACAGTCGGGTCGAGGAGATCATGCTGATCAGTGGGGTAGAAGTCAGGATGGAGTAGTTCAGATCCGCTTCGAACTATCATCCTCTTAGTATGGAGGGAAGCGCCTGAGGTGACCTCCACCTACGTTTTGGAAAATTTAGGTCCGATGGAAGGACTCTTCTTTTTTCGATCTCAGACGATTATTATCGTCTCGGCAATCAGAGTCGGTCTCAATTTAGACTTTGAGGAACCTCGATCCGGGATGTCTTCAGGAGTCATCCACCCAAACCACTTGACGTGTCCCTTGTCCGCGACACAGCTCAAAGGAGAAATCGAGAAAGTCACAACTACCCTAAATTGTGTCTAATTTCTCATTCCTTTCCCCAAAGCGGAGCTCGATAACGCGTAGTCTCAGTTGGAGGACCAGCAGCAGACTAAGTTTTAAACTGCATCGTTTTTTGATAGGAGTTGTTCCCACGTCTTAGGGACTCAACCGACATCTGCGAATCATCTGTACGAAATTCCAGTTTGGAATAGAGAACTTCCGATCGTGCTTATGAGTCTTGGATCTGCGTTGAGGAGGTTTTAGGTGTTTACGTTAGGGTGTCATGTTGACGTATCTGAGTTATTGGTTCTACTTGCCATTGGATTTACGTGACCGCACATGTGGGTGTGAGATTTTCATTGATTTAGTCCGTTGGGAGGTTTTATTTGTTAGGGTGTCTCTCTTAGTGTCTCTTCTTCTTGAGATTCGGCGGACGCTGATTTTGTGTCGCGTGAATCGGATTCCTTCTACTGAATTTAAAGTCTGAGAAGCGACAGCGCGTCGAGTCAGCGTCAGAGCTCTTCATTTGCCTATATTCCTTTTGGGCGGTATAGGAGTTCACTTCCAGGGAGACATGGAGCGCCTCTCTCGTTCTTCAATTATATTGGACGCATATGCTTCACATTTAGGAGGGAGAGTCCATTATCGAGGCTCTTGACTTCGGTGATGGAATCTCCGAGACTTTGTCTCTCACAAGTTTGGAGAGCCTGAAGGTGAGGAAGTTCTTCCTCACTTCAGGACCTTTACAGATAGCGGACAGTTTAGGTTTGAAAGACATCGGAGGATGATGTCTTATTTAGTTCGCATAGAGGATTTACTCTCCCTGCTAGGAGCAGAGTAGCCTTTCAACTTGTTCTGATCAACAACGAGAACATCGGTCCGTCGCTTCGCACATACCGATTTTGGGAATTCTTGTTTAAAACTTTTTCCTTTACCAGACGCATAGTGACTCACTTCAGAGTGGTCGCTGTTTCATAGATTTTCAGGCGACTGAGTCGCAGGGCCGACCTCAGTTTGACTTCTCCTCAGTTTGGCTTCTTCACGTCAGGAAAGATCTTCCGTTTTCTGAGGTTAGGATTTATATAAAGGAGACGTTAGTTTACCCAGGTTTGTTCGTTCAATTTCCGGAACTGACCGGAAATTTGGTTCTTCCGGGTAGTATTCTCCTGTTCACTAGGAAGAATTAAGAAGGAGGACGTCGACGATTATCATCACTCCTTCCTGCCACAGCCGCGGACTTGGTTACGATAGTTTCTCCCTCTGGTTAAGGAGAAAACCATAACACTTGACGTGGTGTGAGTTCTTAGCATGACAGCAGCTGTTAGAGTTAACTCTCGAACACCTGAAACATCTTCCTTTTATATTCAGCCGTTAGCAAGAAGTCATTCGAGCTACAGGATTTGACGATTGTACTCCTCTCGACTAAAGGATAGGTGTGTACCCACTAGTAAAATACTTCTTCCGAACGATATTCTTCTGTGGGCTCGAGAGAAACTTTCTCCCGTCCATACGTTTTCATCATCTTTCACTCGACGGGGGTATTCTCTGCTTACCCCAGAGGGATTTAGATAGCTATGCAGCTATCCAGCTTTTTCAGCCTTCCAGCTATTTCAAATTCTTACCGATGGATATTAATTTCAGCGGTCTTCTGTCATCAGTTCCTTTAGTTTTCTATCTCTTAAGAGTCCCTACTCAGACCTCGGGTCTCTAATTTGAGTGGTCGCGAGGACCTCAGGTCCTAGCTTACCCTCCTTCACACCACCGTCTCTAGGTTTGTCTGGATAGATCCTCCAAAGGATTCTCCCTGTTTTGTAATGTCGTGGAAAACGCTAAGTTATTGCTCGTCCTCTTCTATCAACGAGAATTAGGTTGGAAATATAGAGATATTCATCTTTTTCTTTCGACATGCTTGAACGAAAATCAGACAGATTTTCCGGTCTGTAAAGAATTTTCCTACGTCTCTTTAGTCAAATTTCTTCGTTGCGCACTGACAGAAGTGGCGCTGTTATAGACATCCTTTGATTCCTGATATCAATTTGTTATAATCCTTGGAATCTTTCGAACCAGTACCGGAGTACTACTCGAGATGGATAAAGGGTAAAACTGCGACCCGAGGACCAAGGTACCTGTTTATCCTAGGAACCTCGATGTGAGGGTACAGCCTTTCGGGGACATGTTTTTAAGGGAATGTCCCGTGGAAAGTGTATGTTTATCAAATATGTGGGTGAACGTTTCTGCTATGGAAGGAAACTTTCTCTTTGTTCCTATCATGGCTAGGGGCGTCATCCTTATTATCTAAAACTGTTGTGTTCCCTCCCAGTACAAATCGGTGCTGGTCGTATAGCAAAGTAGGCAAAATATCATTCTTTTGAAGTAATAATAAAAAATTCTACTAATTTTATATTTACAATAAAGAATTATATATTTGCCTACATCTTCCCTCCGTCCCCCGTTCCATCACTACTTAAAAGTTTTAGGGTGGTATGAGACAAGAGGAGTTTGTTGGGAATGTTTTGGCTGAGTGCCCTCATCATGAGAGGCGCCCTTCACTCACAGGGGAGGGGAAGATAGGAGACAATAGAGCAAAAGTTTTCGGGGTTAAAGTATCGGTTGGTGGGCGATTCGAGACGAATAGCAAAGTAGGCAAATTATAATTCTTTATTGTAATAATAATAAATTAGTGATAATTTTTATGATTTTGGTGATGATTTCATTACCATAAATAGCCTTGTATTGAAGTGGAAATTTTTGCGAAGACTGACTCGCGAAATTCGTGAAAATAAAGTCACCGCGAAAATAACCACTTACACAGTAAGACAAGGTGTCTCTAGCTCTTCAAGGAATGGCTTGGGGGAAAAAAGAATAAACAATAGAAATAAAATGTATGTAATAGGTCGATAAAAGATACCATCTTGATCATGTATTAATACATACGATAGTATTAATGACAGTAAAGTTATAATATGATACATGATTGAGGATTAGGGAAAGAGTGTTGGAAGAGAATCATAAAAAAAAAGACATCCTAATAGGGGGAAGTGATCAATATAGGAAAAGAAAAGATATCAATCTTGTTTGCCTAGAGAAAGGAATAAAAGAATGAGTGAAAGTGAAAAAGAGGGAGTGGTGGAGAGATGAAGGGAGAGATAGGTATGGATTGGGATGAGAGCAAACACTAAAATCTTATAAAGAAATGGGAGAGAAATTGTATACTATTTTAGGTATATGCATGATCTATTTGATCATCCATTACTATGAAAAGATAATTACAAAATGATGATAAGAGAATGTAAGACAAAAGGGGAGAGAGTGAGATTACCATTTCAGCTCTAACCAGCTTTATATCTATTTAAACTAGCCAATAGAGTACTGTATAATACGACTTGCGATAAGTGAGAAAGATTATACAGCCATCACGTCCTCATTTGATTGCAATTTGAGGAATAATGTAGCGGGAAGGTATCACTCCTCAGAGATGCAAAAGATGGAGGATGAGGATAAGTGATGCGGTCCCGTTGCCAAGGACAAGGAGGATGATCATGACACGTAATGCCTCTTAGCCCTGAGCTACAACGACCTTGTTAGCGACATATATGAGAAGATAAAGACTCCAGGCAATATGCACTCATGTTTGGAGAGGTGCGTTTTTGTCTCGAAGATTATCTCGGATTGATTATGCCAAGATCTCATCAGGCAAAATGTTCCTGTAGTTTCTTAAAAGCACCAAATGCAATATTCATCTCCCCTGCTCAGTACTAGAAGGTCACTAACTCTGCAAAAAGCAACATTACGTTAACATCCTTCTTCCACTCAGCGGACGTTGTCTGCTTTTAAGCCGAGAAGCAGACAAGGCCGCCCATTTCAACAAACATCTGATGTAGTTATTAGATTTTCTGACAGCTTAGCTAACCCGAGCGGCAAAAGGTACCATTTGCATTGATCTCTGAGAAAATGCATGCGATTGCTCATGCTAGATATGTCTGTTGCACGGCTGGAGTGGTTGTTTATTCGTCGTCGTAGGAATGCAGTTATCAGTTTTAGCCCGAAGGAATTGATACGAGTACGACCTCCAGCAAATATGCATTTGATGGCACGGCCGAACTCTAAGTTTGATTGTATGGGTGAAATTCATGTCCATGTCTCAGACATCTTTAAAGGGACGGGTTTGGTTGTAGATATTTATATAATTCTTGTTTGTCGAAATAGGAATGATTGTTGTTAAGTATTTATTAGAACTTTTGTATCAAATCTAATGACAAATTAATCCCTGGAACATAAAGTCTAGTTAAATATGGTCCAAAGTTTTCTAAGTCCACATTTGTGAACATCCTTTATTATCCATTACTGTATTCGCTGTTATTTTTGCGGGGTTAATATTTCACGCTGAGCGGCCTCAAAACAGGTTCACTGGTTCTCAAATTCGCGCTGCATGTTTGTAAGCTCGCAATTGAACCCATTCAATACATGCATAGGAAATCATGCCTATATATTCGCTGGTTTTTTAGTTCGCGCTTGCCGCTTTTTGCCCGAAATCCACAAAGATTAATGTACCGCAAATATTTCCACGAATACAGTATTTCCACCTGGGTTTCATGAATACTGCAAATACATTTGAAATTAATCAAAGTTATTATGTAGTCTGCTTCTCCCCTTTGCTCAAAAACAAACATCTTAAGTGGAGGGGACGGTTACATTACTCTACACCACTTTGGGTGGAATCCATTTGTGGTCATATTCAAGGTTGTGGAAAACTTGATAATCCAAAAGCTTCCCCCTCTCTATCTCTCTTTTGTCTGCCCCATTTGCATTTTCGCTCCTCAAAACTTTCCTTTTTCTTCGTCCCCAATTAATTGAATGTCTATCTGCAACTTTTCATCCCTTTTTCATTTTAGCTTTTTATATGCCTCTTGCATCATTACTTCATTTGTTTTCTCTTTAAAGCCCTCTCTTCTTCTTTCCATCTCCATTTCTTCTTCTCTCACTCATTCTCTAGACAGTCTCCCTCTGTTTTCTCAATCTCTTTTACCCATTCTATGTTCCTCAATCTCTCTCTCTCTCTCTCTCTCTTTCTCTCTCTTTTTCTATCTCTCTTTCACGCGCTGTTAGTCTCTGATTGCTCTTTTAATTTCTCTTTCTCTCTCTCTCTCCCTCTTTATTCCTCTGCCTCTGTCTCCGTCTCTATATGTCTATCTCTCTCTCTATCTCATTCTGCCTGTCTCTACATTCTATACCCCTCTCTAGCATTCCCTATCTCCCTATATTTAGTAGCCGCATGGGTCCTATTTCTGTCACATGTCTGAATTCATGTGCTGGGACAAAAAGCATGCTCCATTTCCCGATTTGATATGTATCATTCATGTTACTGTACTTTCCTGTTTGGTACACCTTCAATTGAACCTTCTCTTCAGAAGCAAAAAGACCTTATCTTATATAATTTAACACAGCATTGAGACCCTTCTGGCTCTCATCTTTTGATATATTCCTTCCATTAAGGAGAAGAAGGAGTTCTGGTAAAAAGGTGAACTAAATAATTTCAAAGCGTTCAACTTTTTTTTTTAAACGTATGTTCAAGACTGTGACATCGTAGCATTATCAAATAAAAATAATTCACCCTCATATGATATTTCAATATGACTGAAATAGCTTCCAACTTTTAAAGGCATTCTGCATTCTTATTTATTTCCATGTATGTTAAGTAGTTCCATCGCAAGTATGACTAGAAATTGATTCCAATTTAATACTGAATATGATATACAATAATATTAATGATTTTCAATAATAATAAATGTAATGTGCTATATAAATGTAAACAATTATTATTATGATACTGCCTCATTTTGTTCTGCACACGTTTTAAAACTTCCATAATATTTAGCTCTGTAGACCTCATCAGATCTGTATAATTTGCTGTGAGCCATGAAAAGAGACTGTGCTATTTATATCACATTATTTAGAATATGATATTTTTTTCTTGGTGATATACCCTGTATTAATTAATGATATATGTGATTTTACCGGTACTACTGCTAATTCTAAAATTGTAATATATCAATGCAACAAATTAATGACATCAACAATAATTATTTTTCCCCCTATTCTCGACATGTCTTTAAATGCCACTCAGAGCGCATTACAGATACTCAATATTTTTCCACCAGTCCATAAATATGGATCAATATTTCAAGTAGTCTATAAATGTCATTCTCTTTGTCACTCATGTTGAAGTACTATTAAGCATTTTAATGACATGAGGCACTTTATAATGGTGCTAAGTATTATGTTGAGTGTTATGACGAAGTCTGAAGTGAGTCCCCTTGACATATAGTTTCTATCAATAAAAATATTACTAGCAAGAAACATTTTTTACAGGATGAAAATTAATCACAGTTTGGTCGTGTTTGGTATTTCTTATAGCAAGAAAATTTTTTGTTGTTCCTCTGCACTTTTTTCCATCACATTTGTTGCTGTAGATCTTGAGATGGTTAGTTTTCTACAATCAAGAAAAGTAGATTTTTGCGTGTACGTGTCTATGGCATATTATGTTTCATTACTAAAATGCCATGATGACCACAGTGTGGCATGTGCTATGAACAGTGGGTTTGTGTTATTGCGATTTTTCCTCTTTGCACAAAATTTAGCTTAAACCTGGTGTATAGTTTTGGTAACAAAAAAGGAATTGACACAAAACCGATCAAATGTAGTTACATGTTGTCCACATTGCACTAAAAGATATGTGTGAGAGATCTTGTGACATTCCTTTCATTATTTCTGATGAATTTCATTGAAAATGTTTGAATGAAGCGTAATTTAACTGCCGTTTAGACCTCTGCTGACAGGTTCACACGCTGGAGGTTACGGCGTGAATTAGTGAGAAGAGTCAGTGTGTAACACCCACACAAAAGAATCCCCATTGGTTTTCCACGTGAGCGCTAACATGAGATGGGTCCCCGACTTATCTTTTTTATCCTTATATTATGAAATAAAGACACTAAAACAAGATTTCAAGTACTATAATTTGCTTTATTATAGTTATTGGATTCAATCTTTCATAATCTTAATGTGAATCAAAATTAATTTTTCTTTCTCCCGAAACTATACACCAGCTTTAACTTTTGTTTTACAAAGGCAAATTATGCAAGATAAAGTGTATCAGCAAGAAAATCTTTCAGCTTTCATTTATTAGTATACATATTGTTAGAGAAGATACCATACCTTAATTATTCCCCCTTATGACATTTTAAATGAAATAGGAATTTTATCACAAATCGAATGATATATGATATGTCACCATCCACAAAATCTGAGTTATGAAAGTGGGTTTTGCACCTTTCACCTTCAAAGGACGCTAACTCTGTGACCCTTGGCAATATATGGACGTAATCGATGTCTCAAATTAAAGCTGAAAAGTTACTTAGTATTTTAGTAAGCAAATTACAATAATAATAATAATAATAATAATAATAATAGTTGCATTTATATAGCGCTTAATATGATATCCACCTTAGTGTTTCTAAGCGCTTATAGTGTTAACTAATTATTACCGTATACTTTTTTTTAGGAACACGCTGTATATATAGCCATTGTATATGTTATGAAAATAGGCTGATCATTTTTTATTTTTTCAGTGTGTTGCCAATTTTGCTGGTGTAAATTAGTTGCAGCTGTTGTTTGTGCTGCTAATTTCAGTTCATTGACCTACCAACTAATAGACACTGAAAGAATAAGAGCTAAAGATTTCAAGAATGAGTGACAGTGGAGGGAGGGGAGAGATTGAGAGGGAGGAGATTTTCATAAGACAAATAACTCTTTCTATTCTTATTTAAACATATATGTGTAATATTATATTATTATTAACATAATCAATATTAAAACATAAATGTTTCTTCTGAGATCATATCATAATTCATTTATTTCTTTTCTTTCTTTCATATTTTCTTTTCATGATATCTACCTATGATGTGGACTAAATGATGATATCTACATTTTGTCTATATAGGTGAGTTTACATCAGAAGTATTATATAGTTAGAAAACAATAATTATTTTGCTATTCTCTGTATGTTGCCATTGTGAGAGTTAATGATAATAACGAAAATAATATCCTGGATTTATATAGCTCGTAATAGACTACGTTTCTAAGCGTTTACAAACGTATTACCCCGGTCATCATATTCAGGCATTCCGTCACACAATGTGCACATTCTCCACTTCCTGAGGAGCATTCCAGCTAGGCCCTCTTAAATAAGGCACACACAGTGCTGATCAAACCAAAATGACAAAAGTATTTAGTTAATATTATGTGGTAGCCTTACATTTTATGATCACAGTGTACTATGGTCTGCCTGAGTATGATATTAGCATTGCATTTATAATTTAACTTTTCTTCAACTTACATGAACAAAGATTTGTGGCTAAACTAGATGTGCTAATAATAAATGAGGCAGCCTCAAATCAACCAATTTCTATACTTTTCATAAATCGTAGGTCTTTGTGTAACAGGGCACTAGTCTGAGTGTGGACACCCTTGTAGTCTATCTATGTTAGATCTACATTCCATGAATAGTAGTGAGTTCACACTTACACAAGAGCAGATTTTTTTAGATGAATTGTATGTGTATGCTAATGTCTAAAACATCTCAAATCCAGATTTGTCATGACATCTAAAGCTGATGTGAACACCTTTTGGTATTTTATGTATGGTATCAACATTGCATCAATGGTAGTGAGTTTACACTTACACAAGTGCAGATTTTAGGCTGTGTATATTGTTGTCTAAAATGCCCCATAAGTATGTGACATCTAACCCTGTTATGAACTCCTTTTGTTTTAGAATTGTAGGATACATTGCATTTAAGTTCATAGGCCGACTGACACAGTGCAGATTTTAGGCTTAATTTAATGTTTATGTATGCATTGGTTATAAAACTCATTTATAAGACTAAGTTTTTTTTAATTACATCTCAACCTGATAATGTACACACTTTTGAGTTTATTTATGTTAATTTGCTTTGTTTCAATATAAGTAATTACACTTACACAAAATCACATTTTAGAATAGAATTGAGACCAAATAGGATGTTATTATTACAAATTGGTGTTTAAAATCCCCCCAAAGTTGATATGTTAATGACATCTAACCCTGATGTAAACTCCCTTTGGTCTTCCCTTGTTTGATATGTATATTGATTCACTATAAGGGAGTTCACACCAATTTTTTGTAAGGCTATAGTCGTTGTACATAAGCACTCCAGAAGTGTAAGATACATCTAACATTGATGTGCACTCATTTTGTCCTTTTTTTCTACTCATGTATAATATCTACATTACATCATTAGAATAGAGTTCACACTTGGGATTACTGGAGTGCGTTTTTTTAGGCTAAATGGGATGGTTCTATGAAAACACTCCAAAAGTCTATGAGATCTAATATTGATGTGAACTCCTTTTGTCTACCCATGTATGATACCTGTATTGCATCATTATAGGGGAGTTCACACTTGGGTTTACTGGGGTATGTTTTTTTTAGTCTGAATGGGATCTGTATACACACATAGTTGTATGAAAACACACCAGAACTGTATGATATCTAACACTGATGTTAACTCTTTTTGTCTACCCATGTATGATATCAACATTACATCATCAGAGGGGAGTTCACACTTGGATTACAGAAGTATGTTTTTGGTCCATAGATGTATATGTAAGCATTGTAAGTCTGTTATGTAATTGGATACCATCCACCAAGGGTGTTGTGGGTAAGTGTGCCCCAAGGTGCATACTTTACATCAGCCTAGTCACTCGTGCTCCATGTTCATGCATAATAACAAGTGCGTATATTTTGGGTCCAAACTAAGCAAGCTTGAGACGGATAATGTATGTTGCACGTTATGAATATCGATTGTTATTATTGTTTTTTTTAAAGGAAACGTATCTGTAGTTTTTTAAAAACAACTTTAAGTTTTGGTTGATTCTATGATTTTATTCATTTGTCTCCATTATAAGAACTAACAAATCATCGATGAAGTTGTGTCTATTCATAACAATCTAGAAAAGATAGCTGAAGAAATATGTTGTTGTTGTTTTTTCATTTTACGGCGCTTTCATTCATTATATGAATATTGACGCTATTTTGTCCCTCTGCTGAAGAAAGTTAAAGAGACAATGCCCCAGCATCTCTGTCTTGAACCACCTTGAATCCTGAACTACTTTAACTCACCAGTTTCATAATCCACATTGCAACATTCTTGATGAAGTGGTCTTGTAATGAATGATACCAAATTTATCCACTACTCTTTAATCCAGTCATATAGCACTATGTTCCCAAGGAACAAAGGGAGTACTTTTTGCTTCCAAACATTTCCTGTCTTATGATATAAATGTAGCTAAGGGAAATTTCATGATTACATACGGGTTGTTTTACGATCAGGGTACACCGTCAAAAAATGGCCTTCTGTGCACCATAAAACGAAATTTGGGTAATGTCATATCAATTTTTTGATGGTAAGCTATTGGGCACTGTTAGAGCAACCTACAAGAGAAAAATGAATTATTGACCATAACTCATTTTTCTAAAAAAATGACCATATCTGGCAATTTAGGGCAAAATTGCAGTCTCATTTTATTTTGTCTAATTTTGAGCATTAGCTTCTTTATTATTAGCAATCATTAAGCTTGTTTTTCCAATCAGAATTGACTACTGAAATGTGATTGTTTAAAAACTGAAAACCCACGAAGCTACAGTGTCAGATCTTGGGACTGAAATTCCCAGTCTGGTAATAGATTTGGTTCTGTTTGAAACGAAAGTAGTTAACACTGGCAAATAATCACACTAGCATTCAATATCTATATATGTAACATAAATTTAATTCAGAGCGACCAGCTCAATAAATGTACATATAATAAAAGAAATTGAATAATCAAAATTAAATCGTGAATTACATGCATATCAACAATAGCATCAATGCAAATCAGCATGAATCAATGAGTAATGAATATCTTGCAATTTGTGTCTGATCAGAGTTCTGTCATTTTGATGCTTAATAAAGTCCTAATAATGTGGTATTCAAAATTTCACAGTATTTTGACATATTAATTCCAACAATTTAGTTTCTCCAAAAGAGGGTTTATACTCAGATGAATACCTACACTGGACCGTAGTATGTAATCTGTTTACAATTTAAGAGTTCAAAATAAGGACCCTGTCGACATCGACTATAGTTGGTCCGATGAATAAAGTCGTCTAAGAGCGAGCTGCGGTGGCTTCGACGACGCGAAGTAAGCGAGCGAACTCTTTACGAAAACCAGTCCGGATTCGCGGACGAAATGATGAGGGTTGAGAACACACAGTCCCAGACTGCTATGTTGAATCACAAGCTATGTAGTACGAGCTTCTACGATGAATTACGAACATCCAAGACGAAGCATAAGCTTCTACGTTGAAGTATGAGAGCCAAGACAAAGCATAAGCTTTGGCGTTGAAGTACGAGCGCCCAGCTCGTCCAGTTCTTTCAAACAATCGTGCCTGATGAGGTGAGGGCAGATGTGGTGACTTTACCGGACCTGTGCTGCCTGGAACCAGCCTGCCGACGATGGGGATTTAGACTTAACCGTGCCTGCACTACACAGCCTGCAACATTCACCCAAAGCAATGGCCTACGAGAACCACACCCTCACACTCTGAGCGAAGACCTAGTCAGGAAGGGTCTTCCTCTCCCGAGAATCAAACGATATCTCATTTCATTTCACTCAAACACCTCTCCACCCTGACTCTTACAAAAGCAAACTCGTTATCATTCTCGATATTCCTCTGCTTACTGTTCCGTGCTAAAAATATCCAATTAAAATTACTTATCCATCCAAGCTTTAATTCCACTATTCAAAACTCCCAACTTAAACATTCTCATTAATCTCTTCTTCTCATACACAACAACAAACACCTGTAGAATTTGAGAGCCCCACCTAACTCAACTAAAGATATAAAGTTAAATGACCTAATGCTCATGACCTAAGATAGCAGTCAAAGTCAAAGTCAGATTCTATTCATTACACTTCAGTAGGTTTGATTGACTGATTAAAGACAAAAGTTGATTGACTCTGGCTCTGGAGCTAAACTTGGAGTCAGCGACCCAAATTCCTATTATAATTCACCACCTGGATTTGTTGCTAGGGATAGGAATGAAAGAAAGTTCATGTCACATCGTGACATACAGTTAATCTGAATTTTTGTGACCATTAACCAAAAATGGGGTCCCAATTCTGTCAAAAAATGTCCTCTCCGAATTTGGTGTTTTTACGCATAGTTAGACATCACTTGATGAAAAATGTTTTTGTCTATAAGAACACTTGCATATATGCCACAAACTTATAATGTTTACTTCGCCAACATCCACTTATTTTTCAGACAGTTCACGTTGCAATGCTGTCAAATCACGTTCCGTCAAAAACATCCTCTCCGAAAAATGAAGTAATTGACCTTACGTGTGATACAAAATTTGAACCCCTATAGAAAAATAAGTTGGTGACCTCATGCCTCCAAATTTAAAATCGATATCATTTTACTTGTCTAGAACACATATACACAAAAATTTGGGGGAAACAAAACAACTTTTTTTTTTGGTCCAGTGAGACAAAATGGTGTACCCTGATCGTAAAACAACCCATACTGTAATCAATGTTTTCTCAGAAGGTAGACCAATTCAGACTAACTTTTGAATGACATTCAATTCAATTCATTGTCTCTCTGTGGTCCTACCCCTTAACTTGGAGCCTTCAACATTGTAGTCGGTACTCATCTGGACCTTAGCAGTAATATGTAGATCAGTTAAGGAAACGTTTCTCAGAACAAAACCCTTCATAACTCCTTGGATCTTGATGGGTCAATGTAAGTACCCTTCATCTTAGGTTTGTCTTTTTATCAAGCTAAACCATCAAGGTTGGATTGCATCTTCCAACTTCTCAAGATGGTATTTGTGTCCGGCTCTTGACTTACTTCCTCACACCTTCTTATCACAATATACAGTGCATCCCAGAATAAAGTAAACCCAACTTTGACCTGTTCTAGCACAAAATTTATAATTTTTCTAGCCTTTATTTTTGTTTTCATATTAAGGGTTGTTTTACAATCAGGGTATATCATAAAAAAAGGCTTTCTGCTTTGTGCATCATAAAAAGAAATATGGGTACTGTAATCTCAAATCTAAGATACCAAGCTATTGGACACTGTTAGAGCATTTAACTTACAGAAGAAAAATATATTATTGAAATACATGCTTACTTCTCAAATTTGGCAATATCTGGCATTTTATGGCAAAAACTAGTGTCTCATTTCATTTTTTCAAATTTTGGCTTGTTACCAAAACTTGATACAATGCTATTTTGACATAATTTTTTAAAGCCTTTCAGTTATTAATTGTCCCCCAGATATTAATTTGGTTTAACTGCGTAGGACATGAGTTGGTTTTTATCAATAAAATTCAACTACATTTTTTTAATGCAAGGCTCTCAAAGTTGGGTTTACTTTTTTATGGGACACACTGTAGAATCACCTTGTTTGACTTGACTTCAAATGAATATTACATTCTGATGTATTACTGGGGATAGTTGTATACACTTAGCTCACAGATATTTATTGTTTTCCACCAATCCCAAAAGAAGGATTAAAATTTCAAGTATTTTCTGAATGTCACCCACTTTGAAGAAGTATTGAGCATTTGATGACATGAGGTACTGTGAATTACGAGGAGAAAGAAAAAAAAAAGAGTAGGAATCATAATAATAATAGAAAAAGGGAAAGAGAAAGAGATCATAGAAGAATAATATTATTAATAATATTAATTTATTTACTCAGGGTAGCCACTTCACCTCTTGGTAAACTGTTCTCCCAGCGGGCCCTGCATAACATAATTTTAAAAGTTGGTCAAGAAAGGAATAGCATTAATGATTCTTCTCCTTTCACTACACCTATTGATCAATACAATTTGAATTGCATTTAAGCTAATTAAGAGCTTGAGCAAACCTTAATGCTATTGAAATTAGACATGATATGTCCATGGGAACTACACACACCTTTAACATCTGGGTGGGTATACGATGAGTAAGACTGTGTTTATACATATATTATGGGATACCAGAATAATGCAGTTATCAGGCTATTATAAAGGCCATACAGGCAAACAAATTTGATGGTACCGTGAAAAAGTATTGTGTAAATATGTGTCATACATTAGAAAAGTTTTATGTGAAATGCCAACATTACATCAAATTTCATCTTCATAATAACATGTTGTGGTCACAAAATAATTTCAGATCATCTTCGTGTTCAATTTGTGACACAACATTTGGTCCAGTTACAATTGTAGAGGGCTTTATTTCGTCTAAGATGTAGGGTTGCAGTGAGGGTTGCAATAGGATTTATGTTAGGTTTAGGGTTCGGTTTAGGATAGGATATAATGTTAGTCCAAGGTTGAAGTTAGTCATTCAATTAGTGTATGGAATTTACAGCATCGCGCTTGTTGCCAAAGAATATGTCATGGAATTGTCACACCATAAAATTTGTTTGCCTGTATGGTGTTCTACAGAAACCTGATTAAATTGCCATATTCAGGCATCTATTGAGAGATAAAAACAACCTAATTGACTGAGATGTGAAGTGTGTGTTTTATGTCTGTGTTGTAATGCTGATGGACTATGAACCACACGTGTGAAGCTATCCAACATTTGCAATTGATGGTTTCATTGCTTCTTCCCGTTTATGATCA
Source organism: Paracentrotus lividus (assembly GCA_940671915.1). Classification (NCBI taxonomy): domain Eukaryota; kingdom Metazoa; phylum Echinodermata; class Echinoidea; order Camarodonta; family Echinidae; genus Paracentrotus; species Paracentrotus lividus. The sequence goes on along the minus strand of CALNVZ010000649.1, from coordinate 14,439,301 downwards.
TGTTAATTCTTGTGTCTTGAGCATGCTGAGCTGTTTTGTTGGCTAATTACCTTTATTTGTCTCAAGATTTTTGACAATCCTGCTCTCAGTGGGTTGTAATTGTCTGTCTTTAATGAACCGTATAGAAATTTGTAATTAGAAAAGAAATTGAATTTTTATTGACTTTCTGGTCTCCAAATAATTTCTTCCAAAATCCTTTCCTTTTTTCTGATTAGCATTTTATTTTTTTGATCTCATGTCTGTATCAATAACAAACTATTCCATCAAGCCTCTGTGAAATATATAAGGCAATACTTGTGCTTTGATGTGTCCATTCACAACTTCTTACAATATACAGTCCAACCACCTACCATTCAAAGCACATACAGCTAATGTACAAATTATGGATGCACTACGCTACCTTCCCCACACCCCCGGGGCTATAACTTCTCATTCCTAGATCCCATCCTAATTCCCTCGGGCGGAGTCCCTTCTTACCCTCTAAACGAGTCGGAATGTGACCATTTTAATATGATCACCTCGGTCTGCGAAGATGGGTAAACTTTCATTCAGAACTGTGTCAACTGATGCCGTGTGTAATTGTTTTCGTTAGCCTATTTAAAGAGGATTAGAGGAGAGTTTGCTTCTAATGATGAGCACGCTTCAGGCGTTCTGTTTCTTAACGAAGGTGATAGAAGAGAGACTGAGTTTAGGGAATGGGAAGAATGAGGAGGAGGAGGAGAAGGAGGACAGAGAGAGAGAGAGAGAGAGAGAGAGAGAGAGATAACGAGCAGAAATATTAACCTTTTGCAAAATTTCTACCTGATTGCAAAAAATGCCTGTATCATTGTTGTAAGCAGAAATATTGGTGGCACTAAAATAAATTGTTGCGTCAGAAATTGGGGCCAATTGGTTTTGCGCCTTTCAGCCAGGCACACTCCGAAAAATTGAATAGTGAATGGAACTTTTAGGTAATCTGTCATTTCTTAACAGTAATAAAAGACAAAATGAGATCAGAGATTAGATACGGGGATAGGATATAGGGGAGAGTAGGAGTAGATCAGAATACATTATGAATAAATAAAGAGATTAGGTAAAAAATGAAGAAAGAAATCTTGAAGGAGACTAATCTTAAAAAAAAAAAAACACATCCAAATTTATTTGTCCGAAACAAAGGTGGACGGAAATTCTTTGTGCCCCTTTTCTCGTAAGCTGGCAGCCGCTGAGCAGCACCAGATGGACGTTGCTGTATCCCCTTCTCGTTGAATGCCAAACAGGGTAAGAGCAACTACGATTTTTTAACTAAAGTTAAAGCTGGTGCATAACCGAATATTTCTGTTTTTTATCTGAAGACTTCTGATGGGAGACGATAAAAAGAGTAAAGAAAAAATGTGTGGACAAATAGAAGATTGAGTCAAAATGAGCGTGAGCTTTCGATCCTAGCAGACTCTTCGTTAGGGACAAAATGAAGAAACATGTACAGTAGAAAATATATAATAAAGACAAGGACAGGAAAGCTGGGAACAAAGTGAAGAAAAGGAGTGATTTAAGAAGTGTAAGGGTGGTATCTCACTTCCGGAGACATCTCCGCAACAGAATATAAAATTTCGCCTCCGCAACGGATAAAAAGTAGTAGAGACGTCTCCGTGACAATTTATGAAAAAAAAGTCTGAAGTAGTCCCAAATCCGTCTCTAATACTTTTTATCCGTCGCTGAGACAAAATTTTCTATTCTGTCGTGGAGACGTCTCCGCGAAGTGAGATACCACCCTAAGGGAAGGCAGCAAATCAAGGAACAGAGAAGTAGGTAACATCGAACTGGAACTTGAACAAATGATTGATGATTAGCTTTTAAGAAGGGGTAGAGAATAAAAAAGAAGGGATTAAAGGAGATGCAAAGGGGCTGATTGCTAAAAGCAAAAAGCAAGATAAAAACCAGCATAAAACCAACTAACAGACCTGTGCACTTTAAATAAAAAAGAGATGTAATAGAAAGAACTTCATTTCATAGAAAATAAAAGTGAATATGGTTAATATAAAACATCATCAGACGAGAAAAGTTGCAAATTTACCCAAGGACATTTTGAAACCGCAAAAAAAATCGAATTTTAAGAAGAAACATTGTAGCAGACTTATGAAATTCAAAACAAGTTGATCAGAATAAAGAATACAAATGCAATATCGTAAAAGGTAAATGGATTGGACTGGCACGTTTCACATTGATCAAGTCCTGTACACTTGGGACTGTAGCAGCCTTTAGCAAGGAAAACTACAAAGTTAAGCGTTTCAAATGATACAATACAATTTGAACTTGGCTCTTAAATCCTGTTTAATGCATTTATTGTGAATTCCTTAGCATTATTTTTTTTCCTCCTAATTCTCAACTGGGGTAAAAAAAAATGTACTAAGAACTTTTCGTTGAATTCCCCTGAAATGTCTTTACAAAGTAGAATCTTTTAGATGCGCCAGACAATCAAATTAAAGTTTGTGGATTATGCTTAAGCACAACAATGATTTCTATGAAATTTGAAAGTATGAATGTTCCATGGGAGAATTTCTTACAACATAATTTTTTACTGTAAAACTTAGAGTGTGTTACATGGGGTGCTTAATCTGTATATTCATTTTTTAAATGTCAGAAAAAAAAATCTTCAAACCAGCAATATCTACCTTTAGGCCAAAAAAAAAAAATTGTTTGGTTGTCCAATGAATGCCTTTTTTCAAAAATCGGGTCGGTCGGTCGGGTTTTTTTTTTTTTTTCCTCCCATTGAAAAACAAAGAAAAACAAAGAAACGAATGACTTCCATTTTTTAGATCACTTTTACGTTTTATTGAGTTATGTAAAATGGGACTGCATGGAAAAATAACACATGTTATAATACTGTTTTATGAAAAATATATACGAATAAATATGAGCTGTGTATTTTCGGCGTTTGGGTGAAAAAAAAAAAAGAACAAAAAAAAGAGGTTGGTCGGGTCGGGCCGTTTTCAGAGGGTCGGTCGGTCGAGGACAACCAAACAAATTTTTTTTTTGGCCTTATGCTGGGAGGGATAACACAGCCATGACCGGTGACACGACATTTGCACCTGCGACAATTGCTCCGGGATTTATTTCGTCTAAGATGTAGGGTTAGGGTTGCAATAGGGTTTTATGTTAGGTTTAGGGTTAGGTGTGGTGTTTATTCCAGGGTTGAAGATAGTAATTTGATTAGGGTATGGATTTATAGTGGAGCAATTGTCACCAGAGCAAATTTCATGGAATCATTTATTACACCACGTTGCCTTCTCAATCTGGTCGATAGACTAATTCATTGATATTCATTCATTTATCATTTTCACTTTATAAGTGATATTTCTATATTCATTAAGTTTATTTCAGTGATGATATCATCACTGAATGTGGCAACCCCCAAACATTTGCGAAAGTTTAATGCCTTTGTGGTTTCAGATACAAGAACATAAGGGCTCAAAATGTAAAAATGTAGTAGTCTGAACCGCAGAGTGAGAACTTTGACAAGAAAGGACCTTCAAGCCTTTAAGCTGTATTAGATTTTGATGAGTTAGTTTATATGAGGAGAGACAGTGATATAAAAATACTCTTTTGTAATCTCTCACACTATGACCTTTACTGGCATTTTAGGTTTGATACTATTCCTATCAAAGTGGTGAAAATGCAGGACAAAAATTCATTGGATTTCGTCTCTGTTTCAATTTACCGGCTACCTTTGTAAATATGTTATATGACCAGGGAGGAAATTTTTACATATGGGAGAGAAAATATGAAAAAGGAGAAGGACGAATGATTTTTGCATGATTTCATTTGTTTTTCAATTTGGCTTTACATGTTCTGAATTTGTTGGACCTGTAATGAGATATGGAAGACATTCAGTTTTGATTGTATAATGCACAAGAGGAATGACCTCGCTTAACAATGTACATACAAATTTTTTTGTTGCTCTCGTTTAGCTGTCGCATCTTGAAATGTTTTAACCCGTTGAGGATTAAGTTAGCATGGCACAAGCCATCCGCAGGGAATGATGATTTTTTATTTGTTACAAAATCCAATAAAGTATGGTTATCAAATGTGTTTGCCACATATCATTTTCAAACAAGGATGAAACAAAGATACAACATCTAACGATCAAGCTTTTTTTTTTGTCTGTTTGTGCAATATAAAGTGAGATGAATGATAAAAAAATGTGTTCTCTTCCCCCCCCTCGCATCCTGAATGTATGTATAAGCCTATAGGATCTCAGGTTTGGTGGGATTAGTATTAAACAGATTAGGCATGGATAATTATATACTTAAGAAATACAGAAATCCATTTAATTTTTTTTGCTCTGTTCTTTGCTTATGAATTTTAATTCCTGGAATAATATAATTTTGAATATGTATAATTTCATGAAAAATGAAATAAACAATTTTATTGGAGTTACATGATCTTGTAGGATAAGGAATCAATCGGAATTTCATTATTCTGTCTGAAGTATGTATTACTTAACGAGTGTTTTTTTTTTGGGGGGGTACTATTCGTTTTTTTCTTCCGCCCACAACCACATCGCATAACATATGTACCATGATTTTTTTTTAAATCTGGTCATAATTTTGTTTTTCTAAACATCTTGCAGAGAAATATCTGTTTAGATATAATCTTGATCGCGTTGTGCAAACAAAGCTGTGAGACCGTCAATCTAACCTATGATAAACATTATCACTCATATAAAAATTTAAGAGATTGGTTGCAAAAGGGGTTACCCACTTTAGACTATTATGAGAAAATCAAATTTTTGTTATTTCTCCCATATTGCAATACCTTTGTAATCAACTTTTTCATAACCATTTTTGTTTACACATTGATGGGAATCTCAATTTATCTTTGGGACATACCATCTTATTGAGCTACTAAAACTAAAAAAAAAAAAAACAACAACAAAAATTCATTGAAAAATGGATCTAAGCCCTTTTGCAAGTGAGCTCTTCAATTCTAGAAAGTATCCCAATTTATAGCTGAAAAAGAAACATCCCTAATCTGATATATCATATGCCTTGGTTGGCAGGATAGAGATGAAAAAAGTGATGGATTTACCATTCAACAACAAAAAACCTTCCTTTCATGATCTGACTAGGCGCTGCTGCACTAGCTTGAGCTAAAAAATAGCGCGCTATTTGGTGGATCGGGGAAAAAAACCCCGAAAGCAGAAACCGGTCCTGCACTAGCTCAAGCTATTTTAAAATTTTGCATTTACGATGTGACGTGACCTTGAACAAACAAGCCTTTTGTGTATTGTGCAACTGGTAACTACCGCTAGCATACACACGCACAGGTGCACAATTTCGAATTTAGCTCGAGCTAGTGCAGCACTGTGCAAAATAGCGCGCTATTTCATGCTTAAACCGCAAAACAGCTCAAGTTTTTTTAAAAAATCCTAAGATGACTCGGGCTGGGATTTCCTTCAAATTAGCGCGCTATTTGACCACAAAGTCCAATCTGCTCTGATCAAGCTAATTCATCAGATCACAAATAACGCACTATTTGAAATAGCTCGAGCTAGTGCAGCACCGCCTAATGAGATCATGCGTGTGGCAAGCAGGGAATGAGCGAATGTTATTGTTTTTTCTGGTCAGGGAAGGACCATTACATGAGGTGATGATATAAAGATGGGATCCTACACCATGCTGTTTGTTATGATTATGTTATGCATAAAGGGCATGGAGTGGGTGAGAGTAGTCCAAGATAGTATGGAGTTTTTAATAGACTTGACAAAAAAACATCAAAAAATCTCACAGAATTTAGTGATAAAATTTGGTATATATGTGGGAACATCTTAGTATGATGTTTTTTTACTGACTCTTCATAAAAAAGTTAAAGGGTTCAAATTTGATAGGTCATGTTATTTCAAATTTTCTCTCTTGAACCTCTACCACTTTTGATTGTCCTTGGAAAAGGCATTTTATACATAATTGGCTCTCTTGATACAGGTGTTAATGGTTGCCTGGTCGGATATTTGTTTAGTGAATGTTAAATGTATAGATAGTTTAATTATATAAGAATCACTTTCAACACATGACTGACCTGGTACAGAAAATAAATCCCAACTTTTGGAGTGTAGCTCATGCAAAAAAGAAAGAAAAAAAAAAGAAAGAAAGAAAGAAAAAAGAAGAAAAAAAAAGAGGAAGAATCTAACTGTAAATTGAAACTACCATCTTGTCTAAGGGAACCGAACCAATGCTTTTCAATATGGGATAGTTTCTCTATGATCATCTGAAAGCTTTCTTCAACACAACCAAACCAAAAGAGCACTAAATACTGACAATTTTATTCTAGTACTAGTATTATGCTGGTTTAAAAAACTTACTATTGATCTTGTCTAAACTGTGTCAGAATGATACTGCTCTGCACAGGAAACTATCTTTATGATCTTAGGAAACCTTTTAACACATTACTAACAAAAATAAAATTGAACCAATGAATGCTGACTTTTGTATCAAGGCTCCAGTAAAGAAGAAACATACATGGTTCCAGATTCACTATCTAACTTGTCTACATAATGTGTCAGTAATACCGCGTTTACATTGTGACTCGGCTCTTGTGTCGAATCCTCAAGAACGGTTCGACACTGCAAAGAGTGAACCTGTGATCGTGTTTATACACAACAAAAAAGGCGAGTTCAACACGGCTCCCAGATCATGACCGGAGGTAAAGGGACGTCATTGATGTGCGTTGTGATGTATAGCCAATTTCTATATCTGACCTCAAGGTCATCGACTTCGACACGGCTTTCTGTTTACACACATAAAAATTGCTGTGTCGAACCCGCCTCCCGGATCGAAACCTACGATTTTGGCGGAGCAAAAAAGGTGTGTCGAACCCGGGTCGCGGATCACAGTGATCCCGTTTACATGGCATAAAATTGCCGTGTCGAACCCGCGAGCCGAGTCACAGTGTAAACACGGTAATAATGTGTAAGTAATAGTGAAAGGTGATCTGTGGCCGAAAGGAGAAAGTCCCTGTAACACTATACCCTCCTATGAGCATTCCATCCTTCATCCATTAGTGACCTTGGGGTGACTTTCTGTCATTCTTGAAGCAAAAAAATATGCTTTTAATACAATCTCACTTATTTTAGGTTAGTTAATTCTATCGAGCGCGTCAGGATCAATTTACCCATTATGGAATATTTGCTGCTTTTTAAAACCAAATTGTCTATTATCTAATAGGTTCGTTTTTATTAATCAGAAGTGGAGGGTGGGTGTGAAGTTTGTTATGAGGGCAGTTTTCTTGGGAATAGAATGTTCAAATTGCAAATGAATTTATTTATTTGAGTTCTAATATCTACTTGAAGTTTTTTTTATGATTGTGTGATTGAATTAAGTTTGATTTTAGTGAGTGTGTATTGATTGATTTGTGTTCACTTTGGGATTTGCTTTTATTTGTCTTATATCCTTCCTTCTCTTAGTTTTTTTGTGGCTCTCTATCTAGTGTTTCTTTTTTGTTCTTTCATTTAAACCCCTCTCTATACGATTTATTCTAGAATGTAAAGTGGTTTTGCTTGAAAAATAATGATGCGGTTAAGAGATTAAATGCATCATCTTATTTCTTCGAAGACATTTCAAGTAAAAATGCAAGGAGGGCATAAACATCCCCCTGACGGAGATATCTTCCACATTTGACTGCAATTTGTAATCAAGTCCTCTGCGTTACTTCGTTTACTGCGAACATTCACCTAGATTTGAATTTCATTTGAGGGGTCTTCAGGGATGTGGAAAAGTCGGCATAATTTTTGAGAGCCTTCATTGATGGCATACTTGAAGAAGACAGAGACGAGGGTAGTTATGTTAAGTTTTGAGGCAAAAAGGAAATTTAAAAAATAAAAAATACAGATTAAATTATTTCTATCACATGCTTTGAGTTCAAGCATTGGTTGATTTAAGCAACAAACCAGCTTAACTCTTTATTTGCTACTCAAAGTATACCTCTGTCCCACTTGAATTTTAACAATGAAAAGTTTTAATTGTTATAAATTATTGCAAAGATTATCTACAATTTCTGGTAATTTTCTACTGTTGACAAACAATTTACATTAGCCAATCTGAAACAAGATGTGGGCTTTTAACAAAACTATTGTAAATGTACAGTGAAATACTTTCCTAATAGGTGCCTATCGTTTGAGTAGTTTGGCATGGCATGCCTGTGGATGTGTTAAGAGGCACTTTTGGCACTTACAGGGTAAAACCAACAAAATATAAACATGAAATCTTTCTTGAATTTACCTTTATTTAAAACTACAACACTCATATATGCATAAGGACCACATTGTGGGCACATGTAACTGGATCTCTTTCTCATATCTTTGTTTGAACACTGATTAGTTATTTTGTCTTTTTGTAATAGTTGCAGTTATCGGCAAGGCATTTTTTGGTTCCCTGTTGAATGATATACAGGTTTTTATGCATTATTCTTGACACATACCTTACTAATATGGTGTACCAAGATGTATTTTGAAGAAGAATCATTCTTAATCACTTTTATTATTTTTGCCTGTTAATAAAAGAACTTATAAGATCAAGTAATACGGTACATAAGAAAACTTGAATTACAGTGTAATACTGTTCTTTAATGTGTTCTTGACTAAATCCTTCATATTATTGATCATATGTAATCTTTTAAGAGCAAAAGAATAAGAGTCTTATTTGATCCCAGCCTTCACAGAAAGATATTCATCTTGAAGCTTAATGTGCCAATCAAGATTCATGTAATCCCTATTTGCATCACAATTGTTGAGGAGTAACTTAAGATCTACAATCTTTAAAGAGCTTATAAATATTTGCTTTGATAAGGGTATTTATTTCAAATGAAAGTATGATTATCCTGAAGCTTGAGCCAGTGAAGAAAATTCAAATTCATATATAAATATATAACAAAATATATAATCAATGTTCTGGAGATTTTTTATGATATTTATCCTGAAGATTAAGCTTTAAAGCTTATTTAAACTTTTGAGTGCAGATAGAAATTTATAGTTTTGATGAATTTTACATACATGTTCAACTTGAATTAAAACATTACAAACTGACCAGACTATGGTAAATTTCGTTTGTTACTATTTCCCCCCCAAAACAAGTTAGTTATGACTACTACTGATGCTGCTGCCTCTACTTCGACTACTACAACAACTACTTCTACTTCTACTACATCTACTACTACTTCTACTGCTACTACTACTTCTACTCCTACTAATGCTACTCTTACTACTCCTGCTACTACTACTACTACTACTACTACTACTACTACTACTACTACTAGTACTAGTAGTAGTACTACTACTACTACTACTACTAGTACTAGTACTACTACTACTTCTACTACTACTACTACTACTACTAGTACTAGTACTAGTACTACTACTACTTCTACTACTACTACTACTACTACTAGTACTAGTACTACTACTACTACTTCTTCTCGTACTATTACTACCTGCGTCCGCTTTATATATTTAAAAAAAAAAAAATTTTAAGGCAGCAAATACTGGTAACAAAACAATACTTTTTTTCTAAATAAAATTTATAACTACCAAATACAATTTTTCCACTTTTACAGTATCAAGAATGTATGCATATGTACAACAGTGGTTTCAACCCACGTGTAGTGAAATACACGGGGCATATTGCAATCAGGATCTGACCGAGATAGATATCATAACGGGACAATCTCTCTAGCTAAATATCCCATTTTATTAATCAAAGAAGATATAACTAATGAAATTGACTGTAAATGGGCCCCCGTCCTGCCTTCGCCTCCCCTTCTTAATCCATGTGATATATCCTGATGATTGATTGATAACGACGCAACCAAATGTCAGAATTGCCAACTCTAATACTCCTCCCCTTGTCTCTTCAGTAAATATTTTCTTCTGTGTATGCAGTCCATTAGTGATTAAAGGGAAAGTCCTGTTCTTGGAAAGGCAAAAAAAGTTATTATTTAAATGCCCTCAAAGTTATCATAAATAAAAACCAGCTTTAATGTTGAGGCCGAACATTTATGTATGGTCTGGTAAATGTATATCTATGTCCTGTGCATGTTACTCTCGGCAGAATTGAGTCAGTTTCTTGTGATTTTATGTCCATAATAAAAGCAAGGAAAAGAAACCTCCAACATTCTCATACACTTATGGTATCTTTACATTTGATATGTTATTGTGCTTACCACAAAAAATAAAGACAATGCTAGCCAGCTAAAAGCTCAAAAAGCAATTATATGAAATACATCATATTGATTAAAAGGTATGGTAATGCATTATATTGCATTGAATAAGATTGATTGTAAGATCCTATGGTATAAGTCATCATAAGCCGATTCTCTCTGTTTCTTAGAGGCTTTTGACTGTTTTCTAGTTTGCATTTGTGGCAGATTATTCCATATTTCTCTCCAAAGTAGAGCATCATTTCCCCAAGGTAGAAAGGCGTCTTCCTAAAAGTTGAACGATGTCCCTCTTCATAACCCTCAATTTATTACTTTTGTATTTCCAATAATTGTCAACCAATTCCCAATTCACCCTTGGTGACAGCATATTACATTCATCTTAAATTGTTTTGTGTACAAAATTTGCAGGTCATATTTATCATTTTGTGGGACTAAAGGCTTACTTCTATCAATCTTTGACAAGGTAATTCATAAAAGGGGGCACATTAAACCGTTTCTCTGAAGAAAGAATTTGATTTGCTTTCAGCCAGGGGCCTTAGGATTACTACACAACTACTCTCTCACTAAGCTGCTAGCCAGCTCCCTTCAATTTCATAATTAGAATATGGAGAAACACTGAAAAATGTGCAATGTTATTTATGTTTTCAAGAGACTACTCAAAATATGATGGAATGAAATGTGATGGTATCATTAAACACATCAGTTGTTCCTTTTCATTGAAAGAATACCACCACCTGTTCATGGAAGATTTATTACATTTATTCATCATAAATATATATTTGATCATCGATCCATGATCTAGGTGGTTCATGTTTTCAAAGTGATTTTATTTCTGGATTGACCTCAATGTAGACCAATCTTCATCTGCTTACGTGCTAATGAAACTGTCTCATTGCACTGAGAAAGTGAAAGTGAATGTTAATCCTAGCCAATATGTGCTCTGAGAGCAAATATGGTAATTTATTTTAAGTGATCAGTCAAGAAACTAACAATTTGATGTCCTATGCTAGGAACATTGTAATTTGTTATCAGGGCCTTACCTGAGGTAACCCCAAACAACATTACTCACCATACCTCTGCTTCTGTGTTTCATTCAGGTGTATTCTTCTGTACAGTTGTATAAACCAGAGGTTACATACAATTTTGTAGCATCTTATGCAGAAAGTTAGATTCTTGTGAACGTTCAAATGTATTTCATCATATAAACTTTCACTCTGTCTACGGATATCTTTTCACCATTTCTTCCTGTCATGATTGACTGAGGGCTAGTACGGGCTGCACAGAAATGTTGTTAGCGCTTACAGAGCATTAACAGTAGGCCCAGTCACATCTTTTGGATGGTGATGTCAAAGGTTGACCCAAGATGTAAATAATGCGTTGGTGTACTGTCAGTCGTGTGACATTATGCGACGCCGCGACATTACCGGTTGTAACAGGGCCTACTGTTAGTGCTCTGTTAGCGCTAGCAACATTTCTGTGCGGTCAGTACAGGATTTCTAAGAAATCTAGTCAAAAACTGACCTGCATCAAGTTTGGGATAGAGCAAAGTTACATAACTTTATTCGAAGTTAAAAAGTATTTTCTTTCTTACACGCTGCAGAGGGGGAACAAAGATAAGGGGGAAGGAGATATCCCTGGGTCACTGCTGGAAAATGGTATTACCTCTTTGACATTCCCCACGAAGGTGCAGAAATCTCATCATGAAGCAATTTCTTGTCTGCCCTTGCTTTCATTTCAAAGGACTAAATATGAGCCTAAGGCGGGGGGAGAGAGAGGGGGGGGGGAGGGGGAGGGGGGGGGGGCTAGGGAGATATGGAATAAACCTTCTTCCACCATCTGTGATTGCCTAAGATAATGATAGGAGATGAGAGGGGGAGGGTGAGAGGACCCGTGCCATGCCGGAGAAGAACCATTTCCTTTTCATTGATTCTCTCTCCTTGGTTCCTGGCTTGCTTGTTATTACTACCGGCCATCCCTTGCCTCTACCAATGCCTGTTTTGTCTTGGCTTTCTGGCCTGCCTCCTTTAGGAAGATGCTGCCTGCAAATTACCCAGTTCTTTATTTTCGGCTGCACCACCAATTCTGTAATTATCTCCTTGTTATTGTAGACAATATTGGCTGACCTCAAGAGGTGGAGTGAGTGTGTGTGAGTGTGTGTTTGTGGGTGTGTGTGTGAGTGGGTGGAAGGCAGGGGTGAAAAATTTAAGCAGATAATAAAGAGCACTTGGGAATAAGGGAAAATATTACCAAAGCAGGGAGGTGAAGTTGGAAGGTCGAAGTGCAGGAAAACAGGTGAAGCAGTGATGGATGGTAACAAAGGGGTAAAAGAACACTTAAAAAAAAAATATGAAGGGGGGGGGTAATCATAAACCCCTCAAAAGAGCTTAGAATTTTTTAAATGGGCGGAAATCAATGTCACTATTCTGCTCGTTTCCACCCTTTCTCACCCTTTGCACCTTTTGTTTTTTAGGGTGAACATAGGAAAGATGAAAAGTTTAAAGAAATTAGAGAGGAAAGAGATAATGTCTAGAAACAGTGCAGTAGGAATCTTAGAAGGTACCAAGTTATATCAATTTGCACCTCTCAAAAGAGTGTTGATTAAAATGCCTATTGCAATGTTTTTGCATACAGATATTTTAATAACTTTGGACAAGTTGGGGAAATTAGCCAGTGAATAAATTCACAATTTTTGTTTCCTTCTTCATTACTATAAGTAGTTTACATCGAAGCATAGATTTTCTAGGGCTGGACTTACAAAATTTGTGAAAATAAAACTCATGTGACAATCACCACTTGTAAAGTATACAAAGTATACAAAAAAGGTAGTTACAAAAATATTAATGTCAACCTGCTAGTAAATCCTAGGAGAAGGGTGCCTTGCAGAAGGGTACAAAACATATATTTGGGTCATTTTCTGTAATCTCATTTATTGTGATAAAAATTACTAAGAAATTATCTATCTCTTGATATTGTTATGGTCTCAGGAGAAAGATCATTATAATGTGACTGGCTCAATCGGAAAAATAGTTTCAATCCTCTATCATTTTTATCACAAAATTTGAAATAAAAATACTTTGACCAAAATTTCTATATGCACTTTTCTACCTGGCATATGATAATTAGTATGCATAAGATGCACTGGACTGAAAATTTAAAACCAAGACCTAATGTATTTTATTTGTTATATCTTTCTTTCTTTCTTTACATATCAACTTGATGTTCACTTTGCTGTGCTTTACTGGATCTCTACCCTAGGTAAGTTTTAATTATTAACTAAATGGATATGGGAACTGTGTGCTTTCTATATAAAACTTATGGGAATTATGTAAGAGTTCAGCAAATCTGCTTTGGTTATTCTTTTCATTCTTGTATTTTATTGTGATGAATTACCAGGCTCAATTAATGGTAATATGTTTGATATTTAATACTTTTAGAGATATTAAGAAAGAACATTTGAGAGAAAGAAGGCACATAAAACAAAACCATTGTAGAGAGAGAGAGAGAGAGAGAGAGAGAGAGGGGGGGGGTGATGCAAAGATGCACAAAGACATACATAATATAACTCAAGTTCAACATATGTGGTTGTAAAAAATAAACATTACAAATTGTCATTATGAAGACATAGATAAAGAGAGTTATACAGAGGATGAATGTTTTTTATTGCATAATCATCAATCATCAGCGTAGGGGATACATGCAAATTGTGATGACACAGCACATTATGTTTACTGAACACATTATTAAAATGTTCCCCTGCCCCCGCAATAAGCGTGGTATTTCCAACGACCTTGGTTTCCGCCAATGATTTGGTCAATATGCAATTACATACTTGTACCTTCTGATTATGTCAGCACAGTTTACTTTTTAGTCTGATGTTATTTTGTCCATCACGCTCTCTAAACAGTGAGAGTCAAGAAAGGAAGATATTATAATTGACATGAAATATTTGTCACATCTCAAAGAGCAGTTGATTGCATCTTATTGCCATGAGTTGAAATGATGTCATATTTTGTGAAATGTATGCATTGTGTTTGATAATAACATGTGAACTTTAAGTTCAAGTGTTAACAAATTATTCATCATTTTATGGGGAGAGATGATTGGGGCATTTGATACACCAAGGGTGCTAATTGCCTCCCAGTAGAGTTATGATCATTATGGTATCCCTTTGAAAGTGTGACATGACCATGCTTAAGGAGCAAGACGGTGGGGGCGTTTGATACACCAAGGGTGCTAGTTGCCTCAGAGCAGTGTGAGGATCTGATGTCCTCCTTCACAACGCCCTTGAGAATCTAGTTACACCTCTTCTCCTAACTCCACCAGACACAAACCAGCCGGAAGGGTGGCAAAGGAACCTGTAGCTAAATCACTGAAGATAAATTTCGGTGAAGATATTAGGCCATATCTAAATAGTGTAAAGGTATCTTCTGATAAATATGGTGTTCCAGTTTGCAATTTGAAGTACAAATCTAGCCTGAAAGGGTACAAATTATGTTCAAACATTATTGCTAATTAGCTTTTTTTTCTTTGTAGTTAACCTCTTTGTTTAGCTTTTATGAAAGGTAGTACTGCAAAGGATGATTTTTTTTTCAATGGAAAATCAAGAAGAGCTATATATCGTGTGAATGAGGTATACTTATTACAAAAGATAGAGGGACACAACCAGCCAGATATGAAGCAAATAGACTTCTTGTTCAAGGAGCTTTTACAAAGGATATTTTTTAACATGATTTACAGATGAATTCGAAACCATATTTGAGATGAGGTGTAGCCATTGTGATGATGTCAGTTTGAGATATTGTATAAAAGGGTTTTCCTATGAAAGAAGAGGCATCCTTGAGTTCCTGTTGGTCTCTGCGGTCCTTTCCAATCAAACCACTATGCCTAGATGCTTTCCTATACTAATTCATTGCGTGGCTGGTAGAGGGGCTGATAGAAGAGCAAACCACTATTCCTAGATGCTTTCCTAGACTAATTCATTGCATGGCTGGTAGAAGAGTGAATGACCTCGGGAAGCAGAAAGGCATCAGGCGCTTGCATGCTGCAGTTACGCCCTTCTGCTTATGTGTTCTGCTTAAACGGTGTGTGCCACTTTACTTTCTACACAGTGCGTGCTTTAGCTTACACCCTTTTGCTTGCCCCTTTGCTTACGCTCTTCTGCTTGAAACTTTGCTTACGACCTTGTACTTGGCCCCTTTGTTTACGCCCATGTGCTTGCCACTTTGTTTACGCCCTTCAGCTTGACACATTGCTTACACCCTTATGCTTGCCCCTTTGTTTAAACCCTTGTGCTTGACCCTTTGCTTACGACCTTGTACTTGACACATTGCTTACACCCTTATGCTTGCCCCTTTGTTTACGCCTTTCTTCTTGACACATTGCTTAAACCTTTATGCTTGCCCCTTTGTTTACGCCCTTCTTCTTGACACATTGCTTACACCCTTATGCTTGCCCCTTTGTTTACGCCTTCTTCTTGAACTGTTTCTTACACCCTTATGCTTGCCCTTTTGTTTTACCCTTCTTCTTGACACGTTGCTTACACGTACTTGCTTGCCCTTTGTTTACGCCTTCTTCTTGACACATTGCTTACACTTTATGCTTGCCCTTTTGTTTACGCCCTTCTGCTTGACACTTGCTTACACCTTATGCTTGCCCCTTTGTTTACGCCCTTCTTCTTGACAATTGCTTACACTTATGCTTGCCACATGCTTCACTCTTGCTCTTTGTTACGCCTTGTCTTGCACTTGCTTACACCCTTGTGCTTGCCACATTGCTTACACCTTATGCTTGCCCCTTTTTACCCCTTGTGCTTTACATTTTTCTTACGCTTCTGCCTGATAGATTGCTGAATGGCTCAAGCTTATAGCCATTCTGCAGCCATGGCGAAGAGTTATGATAAGAAAGGGGACTGGGGGGGGGGAGTTTCAAAGTACATGCATAAACAAAAATGAAATAAAAAGTAAAACTATTATGATTTTTGACAGTGTAAATTAAGATTTAATTTTGTCCACAGACTTTAAATACGGGGGATGTTTCCCCTTAACGGCCCATTACGAATGCTAGTTTTGAGGATCAAACCAATATAAAGGTCTGTTAATCCTCAAGTCGCTGGCTTCACAGCGAGAACAAAACCACATCCAGAATTAATTCCTTGTGGTCGTCTCTTGGTACAACCCTATCCCTTGCTTCAAGTTACCCAAGCCACAAAGAAGGAAAAAAAGTTTGAGTAAGAGTATATATAGGGCAAGTAAAAACTCTATTTAGGGATAAGTATGTTGGGGTAATCTTGTCTCCTGTATGTGCTTGATTATTATTATTATTTAATGTACCACTTTTTATTTAATGTTTAATCCATTGAGGACCAAGCCCGATTATACTCTGGCTAAAATCTATGGGGAAATGTGTGTTATAGCCAAATCAGCTTGTCTCCAGCAGGTTAAAGACTGCTGCCACTAGTTTCCAGTTCATCGTTTTCTTCTTATTGTTTGATTTTAAAATCTATCTCATTTTCAACCATTGATGTCTTTGTTACATTGACGTCAGTAAAATATTGTATTTTGGAGTAAAGAAGTGTTTTGTTATATGACTGCTCAAAACAATTCATAAAGTTTTGCAGTGGATCTCAACTGACATTAGTTTATTTAGTTTATTTTTCCAGTTCACTTAGTGTGATTAATCTAGAAAAATATGTTTGGTTACTATTTTCAACTTACTACGGCAATCTTTAAAACAACAATGTATCATCTGTTTTAAAAATTGAATATGTCATAGTCCTAACCTGTATAAACCTTCCTCAGAATATCCTTGCAAGATGTACTCCTACAAAAGTGTGTTTATTTCATCTAACACAGATATAAAGTTATTATGTGGTTGTATTTTATTATCATTATTTTTTAGTAGTATTCTTTTCTATTTCTGGGTTAGAGGCATGCTATTTTTTAATATGAAAAATTATGATACCTGTTTGTTCAATTTTTTTAAAACTATATGTTCATATCTTAGATAGATACAATACGGTGCGTCACTGAAAAAGTAATCCCAACTTTGAGAGCCTCATATTAAAATTTTGTAGCTTGTCTAACCTTGATATTTATTTCATGATAAAGAGTCACACATGTTATATTCAATATACTAAATTTATACCTGTGTTGTGGCAGATGACTGTGCACTTAAGCTTTAAAAAACAAACAAACAAGTGTAAAAATTGCCTTGTACTATCAAGTTTGGGCAAAAGCAAGCCTTGCATTTCAATAGTCCAAGTAATATTATGAATGAACTTAGGAAGGCTGACCTCAAACAATGAATGAATGAATTATCAGAAAGCCAGTGCTTCTCGCAAAACTTGGTACAATGTGTTTTTGACCAAAGTTTTTTTTTAAAAACTCAAATGCTCAGTCATCCATGACAGCACAGGAATAATTTTGGTATCACTGGATAGCATATGAGTTACTTTTTGTCATCACATAAAAAAGATTATGATACATAAGTTATACTATTTCAATACAAAGCTCTAAAAGTTGGGTTTACATTTATTTTGGACACACTGTATAGGTTCATATCCACAGCAGATCAATACAGTATACTCTAATTTGCAACCAGACTTTAACCATTGCATTTTTAAAAATAGATTTAATGCAAGAATTTAGTGTAGTGGGAAAGGTGAACCATGAGTGACAAAAATAATTGTGAGCTTTTAATTTAATTTCAAGGTATTTAGGAAGAATTTTATTGTAGAAAGTTCCACTCAAAAGGATTGGTCTTTAAATGCCCTCATAATGATGATATGACCTAAAAAGCTGAAATGTTCGGGTCCCGAACATGTGAGCACGTGTACATGTAGTCCCATACATGCATATTTAAGTGCAGTGCATGTTACTCTTAGAAAACTTTGGTAAATTTCTTATCATTTTGTTGATTTCAAAACCTTACATCAATAAACAATTCTTAGTTGCATTGTTATCAATCTTTCCCAACACTTTGAGACACTTTCTTCCTCGATTCAATCTCATGACTACAACACTAGATTGGCTTTAACAAGAAATTAGCTCACATAACTGTAATGGACACATGAAGGAATGTGGTACTAATTAGAAATACATTACCATTAGTTGTGAAGTAAAAGCCCTCGCTAGAAAGACAGGAACGTGTTTCCTATTTTCAGTGATTAGCGGCCGGCAATAATCATAAGCTTGATGGTTTATCTAGGTCATCAAATGTGAGAAGAATGTTGTTGTATTTTGCCACTTAACCCCGTTACAGTTTTAGTAGTTCATTGTCCTAGATAGACTTGTTCCATATTTGCAGTAATTAACAACAACAATTTTTGTTTGATCCATAGCTTGTCTAGTTCATCAAACTCTCATATGCCAAGAATGTTACAATATAATTTTCCATTTTAACCCCATTTTATAAGAGCCTCTGCCCTAGATAAAGGTGTGTTTCACATTTTTGGTGATCAGCGGCAAGTTATACTACATTCATGTTGATATGATAGTCAATGTCCTACATAGAGGGGATCAGCCATTGTGTTGCACTTATTGTCATGAAAGCAACATTTCTTTTTAAATATCAAAACAAAATTATGAGCCATAGTTATCTGACCAAAGTACTTTTCATACATTTTATTGTGAGCTAGGTCATGAGATGTGCACACTCTCCATTCTATTTGAATCATTCCCGCTTGTCATCTTTAACATAAGCACACATGCTAACCCAGACACAATAGCCCGAATTCACAAAGGAGGATTCTGCAAAACCCACGGATCTGTGGATCCGTGGGTTTTTGAAGCGACCGCTCCATGGATCCACCAGTTTATGATTCACCAACAGTTGACCCAAATTATGACGTATTATGACGCTGTGGATCTGTGGATTCAGTCAAGTCCACCTTTGTGAATACCAAATTGAAAATCCTAGGTCCAACCCTAGGTTAAACCCAAGGTTGAAACCATGGATTTTGCAGAATCCACCTTTGTGAATTCGGGCCAATGAGGTTTAGATACTAAACACTTGGGTGGAGAAAAGCAATTAATGTACAAAATGTAGATAACATGTCTTTTTATCGAAAATTCAACGATTCAACTCCAACGATTTATTTATTAAACAGTACAATAAAGGATTAATATTTCTAGTTACTATGTATATATTTTCCTTTAAATGATGACCTATTTTCCTGATCCAGATCTACTTCAATCATATAAACAGGTGTAATCGACGTTATAGATCTTTTTAGGTCGCTCCTTGATCCCCTAAAAACAGATTCCAATAATACAAATAATTTTGGTGATAATACTTGTAAAATGATGACCCAGATTTTGATATTTTTCCCCCTCGCCAGTTAGAAGCAACCTAATACAGTAAGCTATCTTGAGGTAGCCCCTTGATCCCCGCACCAAATCTAGTGCATGGTGCTGTGCTAGTAGCCTCCAAGAACTGTGCTATGATAAATCTCCTTAAAACCTCAAGTCACACTAGGGAGACCTACTCCAAACTGACACCACACCAAACAAAATATGACATTACCGTGAATGGAGAGTGAGTGGTCAGTTAGGGAATCTGTAGAGGGTTGTGACTGGGTATATCTGCTAGTGGTATTTAGGTGAAACAGGTGCATTTATTGGTGTTTGCCTTTGGTTTCCTCTGATGTCATCAATAGGAATAGGGGGAGGTAGGAGCATGGGGGTGGGGTGACAGTAATGGTTTTCTCTGATGTCATCAATAGGAATAGGGGGAGGTAGGAGCATGGGGGTGGGGTGATAGTAATGGTTTTCTCTGATATCATCAATAGGAATAGGGGAAGGTAGGAGCGTGGGGGTGGGTTGATAGTATCGGTTTTGTCTGATGTCATCAATTGGTAGAGAGGGAAGAAGAGGAGGTACAAGTTTGGGGGTGGGGTAATAACATTTACTGAGAGAATTTTCGATTTTGTAGCTTTAAGGATAAGACAGCTTTTAAAGCTATTTTGAGTTATTGTGAGTATTTCATGTATGTTTATATGAGTATGGATACTTGCAGCATGAAAAAAAGAATAAAAAAATCATAAGAAAACAGGATAAAAAGAAGATAGCAATTAAGATACGGCGATCTAGGAAATAATGACAGAGATAATCAAAGAATATCAAAGGACAAAAATAATAGACCCCCCAAAAAAAAATTTAAAAAGAGAAAGCTAAAGAAAAAAGATAGAATGGAAGAAATAACATTAAGGATAGATGCAGATCTGTATAATATAGTAGAATAACAAAGATTTTATTAAGCAAAGATCTTATTAAAATGTGTTTCAAAATACTGTTTTTTTTGGTGTGTGTATGCTGTTTAAGTCCATGAACGATGTATGAACAGGCTGATGCACCAACAATCTGACCACAAGAATTTAGTTAGAAAAAGTAAATGGGGCAGAGAGTGGGATGGCATATATTTAGACATCTAAAACGGGTTCCAATTCCTGTATGTGTGGGAAGCATTTAGGTTAAATGGCTGTAATTCTCAAATTTTCCATGAATCCGAGGCTAGAAGGTGATGAAAGATACATTTGTTAAAGCTATATATATGGGTGTGTAGAGGCTGTCACCTAGCAGTGTAAGTTGTCATACTTATAACCCTTTAAATTTGCTTTATATTTTCTAGTTGCCTTTTTGAACAGGTGCAATAAAATATTGCTGAAGGTAGGGCTGAAACATTAAGTGGGGGTGGGGGTGGGGTAGTGGTGTTATGTTTAATAACCCATCCATTGGTGGTGATATTTTGCTTAGCAGGTGCAACCATTATAATTTCTTGTTGGTATAGCTCCGAAAATCAACTGATGAAAGAATTGATCCTGGAGGTACTGAAATTTGAAGAGATTCAAATATTAGGGAATGTGCATGAAATGTTTAAAATGTGGGCACTATACGTCCCCCTGTGGTATAGACCTATATAATTATTGAAAATGTGATAGATGCTGTACTCACGAGTACCCCTCAGGCCCGTTAGGATTCTAATGACGGATTTTTAATGCATGACTTATCACCAACATACGTGACAGTCAAGCTAATTCCGCATGTATCATAATTGTTTCACTGTATGTCTCCTATTCAAATCTGGGATTTTCCCTCCCAAACCCACAATTATCTAGGGAAACATCAGTCACTGACCTTTAATAAATTGAATACTCTTGGGGAAATTCTTGGGTAATTCTGTGATATTAAATTCTCTACATCATGCATTAGACATCTCTTTGTTTTTTTTATTCTCCCTTGAGTAATCAGAATCGATGCGTTAAAAGGCTTTGGCCTGTTGCTTCGGACTGTTGCTCCGGACCCATCGCCATCACGTTAATGAAAAGGAAGATTGGCTTGATGAAATAGATTTGGACAGTGATGAAAGGAGGTAATCAGTGTCCCCCTCCCAACCAATCAACCAAGTGTTCAGGGGTAAAAAGACCAGCTGACATCAGCTGGTCAGTGCAAATCCATCAGACATTTTCTTGCTTATAGACAGGAGGGTGGGGTGCCAGAGGTGAGGAGGGCTCCAATCCTGAATGGAGTTGAAAAGAAAACAAATAAGCTGACATCAATTGGTCAGTGTAAATACCATCAGACTTTTTCTTGGTCATAGACAGGAGGGTGGGGTGCCAGGGGTGAGGAGGGCTCCAATCCTGAAAGGAGTGTAAAGAAAAACAAATACGCTGACATTAATGGTCAGTGTAAATACATCAGACTTTTTCTTGGTCATAGACAGGGGTGGGGTGCCAGGGTGAAAGAGGCTCCAATCCTGAAAGAGTTGAAAAGAAAACAAATACGCTGACATCAATGGTCAGTGTAAATCCATCAGACGTTTTCTTGGTTTAGACAGGAGGGTGGGTGCCAGGGGGTGAGGAGGGCTCCAATCCTGAATGGAGTTGAAAAGAAAAAAAATACGCTGACATCAATTGGTCAGTGCAAATCCATCAGACTTTTTCTTGGTCATAGACAGGAGGGTGGGGTGCCAGGGGTGAGGAGGGCTCCAATCCTGAAAGAAGTTGAAAAGAAAACAAATACGCTGACATCAATTGGTCAGGTTTTAAATCCATCAGACTTTACTTGGTCATAGACAGAAGGGGGGAGGGGGAATCAATTCTGGAGTGTATTTTGGGTATACTGATATCCTCTCCCAAACCAAGTACGAGAAAATAAGTGAAAACTAAAATATGCAAGCTGACATCATTAGGTTAATGTAAATTTCAATAGATTTAGGTTGGTCACATACAGAAGTTGGTGGGGTGGGGGGGGGGGGGGAGGGGGGGGGGAGGGGGGGGGTGGGGTCGTAAATGCCACTTAGTCTTAACCCAGTCTTACTAATGTCCATTTGGTCTCATCCCACATGGTATAATTCCATTTCGTCTGCAACCCAATTCATCTAATTACCACTTTCGCCTCATTCCTATTTCGTCTAATTTCCAGTTCTTCTATAGTCCACTGATATTTCAAAACTTGAAAAATATACAAGCTTATATAAATTTGCAGTGTAATCCAACAAACTTGTGTGTTCTAACTATTTGATTTCTAGACATTCAGGTATAAAAAAGAAGAAAATGGTCAGAATGATATCTGTGAGAAAATACAGTTGCATCTGCCTATGAACAGACAATTTATATAGTGATTTGCACTGTCCAAGGTATAAGTTAATTTAAGGCACAAAAGAGGTCTGTATTTTTCGAATATATGATGTATGCAGAAAAATATAAAAGCAATGTTTGTATGAGAAAGAGATACAGTATAACTTGCATTTGTAACATTATTTCTTCATAAAAATACGCTTTTGTTGACTGTTTCTAAACGATTGCTGGTCGTACTGAAACTCCGGGCCGTATGAGACGTATTGGTTGCATGGAATAATCCAACCCGTAAGATCAACTTAGAAATTCAAGACAATGTCATGACGAGTGGTCCGCTTGATGTTACCCCTCCGTCCTCCACCGAGTGCCGTCAAGGATCTCTGCCAATGGGTCTATCCCAAGGCAAATTGGCAACACGAGACGACTCTCTGTCCAGGAGAACTGTGCACTGTGAGCTTCTACCGGCCAGATATTATTAGCAGGGAATATTTTAAAAAGCAGGGCCCTCGCAGGCAAGAAAATATGGAAGTAGGTATGGCATAGGGTGTCAAAAAGATTGAAGCAGGATGATGGTTGAGACGGGCTGAAGCTTTATGGGTTTCAGAGAAATGTCGTCATAGATTGATTTCTTTGTTTTGCTTGAAGAATGCAGATGTTCAGATCTTGAAAGATGTCAATTATTCTGGAAAAAAAATATGTTAGAAATAACAACATAATGATTTAAATCTTTCAAATTATCTGTTACGGTAGGCAAGCTCGTATCAAACTTTTTTTCTGTTTAAAAAAATCAGGAAAAAAAGTTTTTCATGAAACTTCCTACATACTCTTTTCTTCAAATATTGTAAAATGTACTAATCCACAACAGTTGACTCTGACACCTATTAATTATGTCACTGCTCAAACTATTACATTAACATTTTGGCCAAATTAAGAAAGCTCATATCCCTTTAATTGTACATACTTGCAGATCATGAACTATGAAATTATATATTGTAAAATAAACTTTTTAATGTTGAAAAAAATTTAGATAGATGATGCACTTTAAAATATTGTGATGAATGGTGAAAACAAAATTGTAAACTGATTGTAAACTTTTCTCTCTTAAAAACGGGGAGAAGCAAAACAATACCCCGTATTTGAACTCAGTTGATGGCACTGTAAGAGTTGATGTAGATTAAAAAAAATACTGAAAATGCAATAGGACCTGAAGGAATGAGAACTTATGACCTCACAGTGCAAGTGGCAGAAGGACAATAATTCTGTGTTAAAGTATATTGGTTAACGACCTCTGTGCTCTCATATCGTGATGATGAAGCAGTGATTCTCAGAAGAAGACGTGTTTTTTTTTTCTCTGATAGTCTCTATATAGATAGGTATAGATCTATGATGGTTAGTGACATTCTACCTATGAAGGCATCGTGTGTACATAGCATGCATTCTAGCGATGAGAATCAATATTTACTGGGCTAGCTATGTAGCAATCCATTAACAGTGGCTCGATCCGTACAGAGGTTTCTTGCATTCCTGTGATATGCGTCCCACCCCCTGCTCCACTATTAGGAGTTAGGGAGACCAAGGGTGTGTTCAATGTTGATTTTCAAATTTTGAAAGGGCAAAATGAATCATGATACTAAACGCTGATAAAAAGAGAAACAAAGTGGGTGCTCGTTGTCCCCATTCCCGGTCGTAAAAGTAAACGTGTTTCAGATCTCCATTCGGAGGAAAATTTAAATGCCGAAAAAGATTCGCTTTGAATCACGATCAGCTTTAATTTAACGACCTTGAACATCGCGAATGCAACGAAATGGGACACTGAACACAATCAAGTTTTCAAACGTCTTTAAATGTGCTCTCGCTGTGGATGCTTTCTGTGCAAGTGAAAAAAGCACAGATGTTTGTTTTTGAGAGCGGGGAATTTAAAGACGATGGAGTTTTAAATTTTCAATACTGAACGGTGTACTGCTGATCACGTTTGTGTTCTGCGTTTTGTAATTACATTTTGTATCATGATTCATGTCGGCGTTCAAATTTAAAAATGGATATTGGACACACCCCAAGATGGGCTCTTAGCTGCCTGTGGTCCCATGTAGGCTATGTATGAAATATGTTTGATTTTATCTCTGCTCAGGCCTGTATCATAGGCCAGTGGCAGATCCAAGGGCACAAAAGGCATGAGCCCCCCCCCCCCAATAAAAACCAGTTCATTGACTGCAAATTTGAAATCAGAACATTTTTTTTTGTGGCTACCTCCCCCTATTTTTCAAATTTTCTGATTGCGCCCAAATATTTTCAAATCCCAGGTTAGCACCATAGGCAGTGACTTTCCTACCACAACTGGCCTCCGTTTTACAACATCCTACCCTAGGGACGTTATATTTTGAAATACACGCTGTCCGCTGGTAACAGTTGCGAGAAATAAAGCCAGGGAAGTGTAGTATCCAACAGTTGTGGAAATTGTGCTATACTCGAAAAAAAAGTATCATTGTTATAATTGTTAATGAAAATAACAACTGTTTTTATTAGGATAGTGACTAAATTGCCATGAAATTCCATAAAATATTTATCAATAATTTCTCAAATGACCTTCTCTTGAAAAATAGGCTTCACATGGGACACTTTTCTCTCCAAGGGTTCACTATTTCCTCCATCACCTCAGCAATTACCAATTTGGCGATGCATATTGCATTTTTAACTCATTTGTGGCCACATGACCATGTTAATCATTCCAAGGCGACCACGTTCTTATCGGAGAGGCGTCAAATTGGTTAAAGAATCGCCTATTTGATGAGAACTTTATTTAGCAATCAGAGGAGTTCAAACTCGTTTTCCGTGGAAGGTTATTCAAGGTTGTAACACTTCCCTACACAATTTTTATTTGGATTGTTAATCGTATATTGTGTCTTCAGTAATGTCATTTGCACCACATTGTTAACAGTCTACGCCAGCTATTATCGCTTTTTAAAAAGTAAATATTTTCAGAAGAGAAAATTTGAAGATCAATCGGTAACATCAAACAATTTTCCATTGACTTTCTCAAGTAACATTTACAGATTTTCCATGTAAAGTTTGATATAATTCTTGAACTTTGATGTGTAGTCATATCCATCTTTTAGAATTTTCTTGAAGATATTTCACTCTTGTATGTCCTTTTGTGTATTGAAGTGTCATTGAAACTCAATTATCTCACTTCATTTCATTTGAAATGTAAATAGTATGTTTAATTCCCTTCTTCTTTCTCTCTTGTTATCATATTGATTGATGAATTCCGGTGAGCAGTGAAGATTCCCTTTCGATTGTCCTCGCTTTTGATTCTTAAAAAGACCTCAATCTTCAACAAGATGGAACCCCAGTCCTCCGGGGGCCATTGGATGACCCCAACATCCACAGGTTCAGCTCATTTCCATAACATTAACGTCATCATATTTCCCAAATATCTTTCTTCCCTTACTTTTCCCCCCTCTCTCCCCATCTCCCATCCGAGCCTCCTGGTGAGTTTGCCTAGATGCATAACAAAAATCTAGGCCGTATATCCACATTAGACAAGGGCAGTATGGATGATCAAATAAGAAATTGAACTTTTTGAGGGTGTGTTTTTTTATCAAAAGGGCTTTAATGTGTTATATAGTTAAAAGGGGTAAGGATGCTTTTTTTTGTTTAAACAAACCTGCAAAGCGTTGTTTCAAACGATGCTACTGTTCTATTTCGTATAGATGAAGAGAATAGGAACTAGGTCATTTTTTTATATATTCAACGGGGTTGATCGAGTAATAGAAGGTGCACGTAGAGTGAGAGAACAGCTAGTGCTCTTTTCCTGTTTACACAATGCTTGAAAGCGTTGTTACAAACGATGTTATAGGGGTAAAACGATAGTAGGAATTAGGTCGTTTTTTAATGTGTGTTGATGTATGTTAAAAGGTGGCGATCGTAAAGTACTTATGTTGACACAAATCTTGAAAGCGTTGTCTCCTGCAATGTTTTAGGTTCTTAATTACTGGACAGATGAAGGCAAAAATTAGGTCATGTTAATAGGTACTGTAAAGTGGATATTTTTGTGCCGAGGAACAATAATTATGTTCACAAGTTTTTGAATTTGCAAAGTGCACCTGTCCAAAGTTAATGAAAACATTGGTTGTGTTGAATTTACATGCCCATCCAGATGAGCATGAAGTGTGTAAAAATTACTGCACGGCAAGAATTTAAGGATGCACTTGATGGATGGAGAATTGAATAACTAAGAGTTTATACGTGGGTTCAGAAATAGCTTATGTGAAATTAACCATGACACATTTTTAGTGATACAGAAGCCAGATTGCCTTCAAAATGCTTGAGGTTAAATGAAACAATGAAACAAGTTCTAAAAAGGAATTGGAATGATTTGAATTGAAACTATCAACACCAGTCTGTGGTTCAAGGCTGAAACCAATTAACACTTACTTGAATTGGCAACACGATCTCTTAATGTGGCTGAGATGTTAAGTGAAAGATGAGCAGGCGAAAGTGCAATTAAGAGGACTAGGATGACTGATCCTACAAAGTACTATAAATGTTTCTTCCCTGCTATAATTTCGGGTAATTAAAAGTTTGCTGATGATGTTTTGCGGAGATCAACATTTCTGGCTGTAGACATTTAAAGTTAGTAGCATTCTATGTTACATTTATTTGTTTGACTAAGTAATATGAAAATGAAAAATGTAAATCATGTGTAATCATAATCCTGTTATTAGTTAAATGTAATTATTATAAGAATGTTTAAGTGACAATGTACTTTGTATATGCCATAATCAAATAAATTCTCACATGCGCCAGGAGTGTAAATTCTGAGAGACATGGCACGGTACAAATTTTCAATATTACTGTTATATACCAATGTATCTGAGAAAATTGAGGTTGCTCCAAGTAAATTTAAATTTATTATGTCAGTAAGTGCTGAAACACTTCTTGTTTGTGATTAATGAAATGTTCAATGGTTACATGGATTGTCTATGAGATGAAAAGTTCTCTTGAAAAAGTTCTTCAGATGATGCAAATGCCATGCTACAACATTTCTTTTGATGTGTTTATATATGAACATGACTTTTATATGCTGTTTCAAAGTATATTTGATTATATTTACAAATTACAATGATTTTTTTACTACAGTCCTTTCCATGGCAGCAGATTCTGTCCAATCTTGTTTTAAAGACACATCTCATAAAGTGTGCATTGTATATCTTGCACTGCTGTACACTTCAATGTATTAGTTTTGACTCACATTCTTCCTCATAGTAAAGGTCAAGTTAAAACCTATTCCAAAATATACTAATTATTAAATTTGAATGAATGGATAACAGTATCTACCTTTAAGAATAATAAAACTTAATTCAGGCAGTTCTGAAATGTTTGCAGATTCTATATATCTTGTCTTTAAGATGGAATCACGTCTTATAGAACGTGTATCTCCTGGGTAGAACACTCACATGTTTCTCATTCAAGTGTCTTCCCAATCAAGTTCCCTCAAAGTCAAGGTCTCTGATGTAGTATCAAGTGTTTACAAAGTTCATGGTGCTCTTGAAAAACACACCTTGCGATTTACCTCATTTCATCTCCTCCAGAGTCAAGGTCAAGTACTTGTCTTTTCCAAAATAAACTCTTTCTCTAATTTGACTGAAAGAATAATAGTATCTCCCTTGCAATTACAGAATATAACTGAATTCAGGCAGTTCTGGAACGTCAGCAGATTCTACATATCTTGTCTTTAAGTTAGAATCACGTCTTGTAGAACACTCGCATGTTTCCATTCAAGTTGCTTCCTACTCATGTTCCCTCTAAGTCAAGGTCTCTGATGTAGTATCAAGTGTTTACAAAGTTCATGGTACTCTTGGAGAGCATCCCTTTGGAACTTACTTCACTTTATCTCTTGCATCCCGCCCTTGTCGCTCTATTTGGTTTCCGTTCTTGACTGCGTGTTTAGTGGTCGTGATGGCCGACTTGATTTATTTATCTTCCTTTGAATGTTATTAAACTAGCACTGTGACATTTCCACCTTGTTTCTTGTATTTTCGTTCTGGAACATTCAGCATGACTTGTCTGCATGCTGCTCTTGTTTTACTTGAACAAGGGTTCAAAGTCTGTCTTAAAGTTGTTCCTTTGACAGCGATTTAGGAATGGATGAGCAATAAAGCCTAGCAATATCATTATTGGCTTTTCACATTTGGTATGTTCTTATTATTGTTGTGACTTTATCAAAGGACAAACAAAAAAATAACAGAAAATTCATATTATTTTTGTTGTAAAGAAATGAAATCCTAAATTTGACTCTTAAAAGTACACTTTCGATAATGATAGGTGAAATACATACCAGTACAAATTGTATTTTGATATCAGCATTATAATGCCACTTTGGAAAGCACTTTTCAGTAAATCAGAATTTGTTTAGCTTTCTACTTCTTCAGAACACCCTATTCGTCTCTTGGGAGAACATATTCTGCTTTTGAATAGATCTCTTCAGGTTTATCAAGAGTGTTTCTGTCAATCGTTCTCCAATATGTAATTGTCATTGATCCCATGAGGTTTGTCATATCGGGTTACAGTTTTCAATCTTTCCAAAGCTTTCTCTTGAAAATCACAACTCATTATTGAGGAAGCGGGAAGGGGAAAATAAATAGACTGTAGTTCTCTTTCCTTTGATCGGCATCTGTTTGTTGAAGGAAGGTGAAAAAAGCGCAAGCACGGCAACTAAAATCTCTAGGGAGGCAATGGCGAACTAGATAAGTACAGGTATGACTATTGCATCATGTTGGGATGAAAGAGCGGTTATATTCAACAAACTTATAGAAAAGACCTGTAATCTATAGCACGATTGAAAGTGAACGCAAGCACGTCATTTCACATCACCCATAAATATCAAAAAGTACTTTGGCTTTTGCTCAAATTCTTTGTTTACATATCTCCCCTCAACACATTTTATATGGGGCCTTCCAACTATAGAAAGGATATGGAATTATACAGGCTTTTCAGGGCTCTCGCTTAACTTTTTTCTTTGGTTGCCGGCCGGGCAACCAATTAAGTTTTTTAGGTTGCCAAATGACAGTTTAGGTTGCCACAAGCTTTATGAATTTGGTGACCCGTACCATAAAAAAAAAAAAAAAAAATGAAGGGCTCAATCAATTAATTAATGTCTTTTTAAGGGATGGGGCTTAAAAAGAACCAGGAAGAGGCACTTTCTGGAAAAAATGCAAGTGAAACTTTCAAGATTTCATTTTATTTATTATTTGGAAGAATCAACTTTAGTCTAGATCTATTGTGTCGGGCATTGAAGTAAGAATGATTTGTAAAAAGTCCCTAACATTCAATATCAAATAAAGTTGATTAAACTATTTAATTTGTAGGCCTAATAGGTCCAAAAAGGGTCCAAATGGCTTTTGATATCATACTGAAGAAGAATAAAATTATTCAATTAGAAAGTATTATTAGGCCTTGGATGAACTGCTACAAAAAAAACAAAAAAAAATAAAAATCTAATATTAGGCCTATAGGCCTAGTGATCAACAATTATACATCAACTTCCCTTGTTGTCATGTGTATCCAATAGTGTTTAAAGAATACTGTTACAAAAAAAAAAGGAAAGAGATGCTGAAAGATGCAATGTGTTCGTACTTATTCATGCTAATGTAGTACAGAGTACACTAGACCCTAAGAAGAAAAAACGAAAAGATGAAAACGCAAAAGTTCAATAGAATGCAAGTTTTCATTTTCTAGGGTCTAATTTGACTATAATATATCTTCTATCATATAAAAATAAGTTGAGATCAATTTTATGATCATGCAATGACTTTGGCATTTGATAAAATGAAGAATAGAAAACCCTGTCAGGTTTGGAGAATTCAAACGAAACAGGTTGGTCACTGAGGCTTTGACAAGCCCTTCCTCCCCCTAAGCTGTGGGGAGAATGAGAGAGTAAGCCTATCAGCCTGGTGCAGTTTGTGCGTAGGATATCGATGTTTCAAACGATTATTTCAGGAAACTAAGAATGAATTGAGGCAAACAAATATCACAAGATTATTTTTTGATGCTTATTATTAGAAATAGTTGACAACCAAGAACCCTCATTTAACCCTAGAAATAATTGGCAAAAACTTCCAATCCTCGCAAGCAATTTTCATAGACTGACACATATTTGTATAGGTGGGACTGAACTAGCAAATACGGCGAAAAATAAAGTTAGAAAACGGAAATGAAGATTCATTTTGAGCCTTTTAAAATGACTATAAATGTCTTTTATAGATTCTAATGGCCCCAAAACTTATAGAATATACGAACCAGAAGGTAAATCCAATGAAAAAGTGATATTTAAATGCTATTTACTGGGGTTAGTTTTTCCTTTTTCTTTTTCTTTTGGTTGCCAGCCCGGGAAACCAAACAACACTCTTAGGTTGCCTGCGGAGCAGGCAGTTTACGTTGCCATTTGCCACCGGCAAAAGAATATATAGTGGGAAGAAGTGGAGCTTCCCACGTTCGGTGTGGTACACACCGCTCCGCTGGATCTGATCGGGGTGTTTTGTCGCATTTGTGCGACTCGAAAAGTTATAACGCCAAAAAACGATTTTTTCGTCTTTCATATTAATATACATAATCTACCTTTTTAATGTTTTGATTTTTGGTTTGAGAGCAAAAGTAAAAGGTTCAATATTCATGTTTACAACCTTGATTTCTAAGAAAACCTACCCAAAAATGTCCAGTGGACTATGTATGATTATGAACTTTGAGCCTCAAATTGAGTTTTTGAACGTAAAATACAAGCAATTAAAATCAGTTTGATAACCCCCTGTAATTTCTTTGAAATGACTGAAACGTGGATTATATTTCAAATTTAAATAAATATTCTTACACATAATCAAGCCTTTTCAACAGTTGAGACCCCCCTAAAAAAGTCAGTGACTATGCCTCCCTTTTGCAGATGGTAATCGCCTATGTTTAACACGTAAAACACGTGTTTTAGAAATGGATAATTCATCCCCTCTTTCTCACTTGAACGATTGGAAATGCTATTCTATATTTGAAATATTTTCTAATACAATTAAGCATTTTGAAACTCTTGAAACCCCCTAAAAAAGTCATGTGACTATGCCTCCTATTTGAGCATGAAAAACTGCCCCTGGTGGTTATAACACGTAGGCCTATGGACTTACACATGTTTTGAATTGATTACGATTCCCTTTTTTTTCTTTGATGACTGAAATGTCATTTTTATCAAATTTAAATAAATCTCCTAATACAATCCGGCATTTTAAACTCTTGAAGACCTCCAAAAAAGTCAGTGACTATGCCTCCTTTTGCAGAACGAAAAAAATGGTAAATGCCTATGTTTAACACGTAAAACACATTTTTTCAAAATGTGATACATATTACCTTTATTTCTTTGAAACGATTGCAAATGTTAATTTTTAACAAAATTCGATAAATTCTCTGATAAAAAGGCCTTTTAACTCTTTGAGACCTCCCAAAAAGTCAGTGACTATGCCTCCTTTTTGGGGTTTCTCTTTAAAAATAGCTCATCTTGACTAAATGTTGAAACAAGTGTTGCTGCGCCATGCGCGTGGACATTGAGTATTTTTCGGACAGCGCCAGATCTTGTAAGGAACAACCTTATTTCATTTCATTTTTGGGGTCAGAGGCAAGGTTTATTTGTTCGTTGTGTCAATAATAAAATGGGCTTAGGTTTCATTATGTAATTTTTCAACTTGATCTAAGCTCTTATACTGTAATAAAACAAAAAATCTAAGCCGATATAAACAAGCGATGATGGTTCCCAGACAGTTGCCCAAATGTCGAAGACCCGACCACCGACGGAGCCCGGGGGAGAGATGGACAGGGTGAGGGTATTAACTTGTCGTTAACGTGGGACTAGGTAGGGTCTAAAGACCCCCGGGAGTTGCCCCGGGACGCTGGCATGGATGGTGTATGTAAGATTGTGTGGTGAATCCACAGACCCCTCAACATTAGAGTGTTGAAATGTGTGATTCTTATTGCAGGAGCTTGGACATTAGTTCACTAAATTGTTATTATTTGAAATCATGTAGACTATGTGTTATTGGCATGATAAAATACTTCAACAGATTCAAATATTGATGAAGTAAGAACATTATTCAACATATGAAGCTTAATCCTGAGACAACAAGACCAAGCAGGCGTGTTGTCTTATTTGTTATAGTATCCGCGCGCAACCAACCCCCCCCCCACCATACCACTA
Source organism: Paracentrotus lividus (assembly GCA_940671915.1). Classification (NCBI taxonomy): domain Eukaryota; kingdom Metazoa; phylum Echinodermata; class Echinoidea; order Camarodonta; family Echinidae; genus Paracentrotus; species Paracentrotus lividus. The sequence goes on along the minus strand of CALNVZ010000649.1, from coordinate 14,406,317 downwards.
ATTAAACTTGTAATATGAATGAGTTTCATTAGTATATTTATCAAAATAACATTGCAACATTTATATTGTGAACAAGGTTTTTTTTAATTAGATTTTCTGTGAAGAAGTCCAAAGTGAGTGGGCCAAATCAGCATTTGATAAGGGGATGATTAATTGACCTTTTATAGAACGGTCTGGCCTCTCGTAACTTATTCTGCTCTGATGGATAGGCACAGATTTGAGATTATCGGTGAGTAAAGCAACTCTCAAGCTCACCATCTATAGATCTAACATAAATGTATGCAGCTAGTGGACTTTGTAGGCGTATTGGCAAAAATTGTATATGTGAGAGGTCCTTGATCCAAAATAATGTTTTTTTTTTTAAAAATGCATAGCCTCCTGTGTCTTTATGAGATGAATTGTTAGTGTGAAGTTTCAGCCAGGGTATATAATTGATGTTATTAAAAGACTGCCATGCAACCTACATTTCATTTATGACCTTTCCATTTAGCTTCATTTGGAAACGTCACATCAAATTGATTCTGCAGACATGGTTATACATCTTAATATATATTTGGCTGACAGTTTTAGTAGTAAAAGTAAAATTTTTACAATCTGCAGTTGTGTTGAGTAGATTATCACTCTGTGGAATGTTTATATTGTGTGTAATACTGCCAAGCCAATAATGTGCATACGTACATCAAAGTGCATTTATATAGAGTAGTAACATTCATCATGTTTATATTGAATGGCAACTATTTGATGTAGAGCTTCCAAATGAAAATTTCATAGGCCCACCCAGACCAGACTGATATTTTAACTTATAATCAATGAAGGATTGCCAACCCATTAGATTTTATAGATGTTAGTGTGTGATAAAGATCGTTATTAGTGGATACAATTTATAATCAGAGCAGATATGGTTCTATATATAGTACAATGTGATTAACAAAAGAACATAAAGAATTTAATGCATTGCTTGCAAGCACAGGCTGTACGACCAAGCTTGCTCTGAAATCATAAATTATTTAACAGCATATAATACATATCGATGGATGTCTTATTTTTAAAAGATACTTTCACCTTTATATTGTCAGGTAGGCTCTTAATATATTATTTGCTCCTTCTGTAAATGCATAAAGTATAAATTGCTCTATTTTTGCAAAGATAGATATCATTTGGATATTCATTTTGCAAATTAGTTTATTTTTGAAAAATATACCAAGAAAATAAAGAAATGTGTATAGTTTATGATTTTTCAAAAGCTGAAAGCTCACTTTCCAGGCTTATAATTTATTTTGTATATTATAATTTGTTTGAATATACATAGTTCATTATGCTGGTCTCTCTTAGATAGGTACTTCCATATAAAAGTTGAAGAATGCCCCAACAGTCTAAAATCATGCCTGAAAATAGTCTAGAACATCTCACTTTTAACATAAAATAAATTTTGAACTTGTGTGGAAAAACAAACCTTGTGAAAAAAAGAGACAAAACTAGTAATAATAATACACTCAAATTTGTGTAGAACTTTCGATCCCTGTTTACTTTTTTTTTTCTTTTGAAGAGTGTGGACAATGTGAGATTACTCATATTTTCACATTTTATGGTAGTTGAACTTATTATATCCCCATGTATTAGTCCAAAAATGATCCTCTTTGAAGAGAAAAGCTTGAAAAGGGTAATATTTATACTAAATATATTTTCTGTTTGCATTGAGTTCAATGCAAAAATGAGCCAATTTAATGCATTAAAATTGTGAGGCATGAATGTGGGACTGCAATATTTGAATGGGGGTACCTATCTTAGATTTGATAATTTTTTTTTTTGAAGTATATTTGGCACTGTGCTGGATAGTTATTACTAATAATAACACTGTTTTAACAAATAATGTTTTCCAATAATATACTAAGCCTCTTTGCCTCGAATGGGCCTGAACATGTTGTCCTAACACCAATAGAACATGAAGTTGTTTGTCTTTTTTGACCATCAAGTTTGGTAAAGAGAATGAAATTGAAGAGTAAAGTAGGCCTACATGTGAGAAAGCTAAGAGAAAGATTTAGAGAGAGAGAGAGAGAGAGAGAGAAGGGTGGGTGGGGGGGGGGAAAGCGGCTGAAACACTCAAAGAAAATGAGGGGAGGCAGGGAGAGACAGCATTAATTTTTTATTGGCAAACTGGAGTGAAAATTTTGGTCCTTCCTTTTTATGTGTGTGCTTTTAAAAGTTTTTATCTTTAAATAATTTTTATTTATTAATTTTAGTTTTATTATTTATTTGTTTTATTATTTGTTAGGCCTATTTTAATTTGTTTTTATCTTTTTTTTTGGGGGGGGGGAGGATGGGGGCCAGGGCGGAGTATTGTCAACAAGCAGTCATTAGTAATAATACTTACAATATATATATGTATATATATTTATATATATTTAGGCCTATCCAATGGAAACAAAATAGAATTGATACTTAGAGCGGAAATTTGATAACTGGGGGGGGGGGGGAAGGTGGGGAATGGGTTTGGCTTCTATATATTGGCAATTTTTTTCTCTTAAAAAACCTTAAAATCCCAAATAAAAACAAATCGGATACCCTTAAAGTACAAATTCTAACATTGCCAAATTCGAAATTTAACATGGACATGTTAACAAAAAAATAATGAAAATAATTGGAAAGAGCCCAATAGGAACCCCATGCAATGTGTCCCCGCCCTCCCCCATCCCAAGCAGGCCGTTGCCACTACTATTATGTTTTCTGAGGGGCAGCTAGTATTATATGGGGCTAAACCAATTTAAAACCATTTAATTAAATTTACATTTAATCCAACACAACGTTCACAATAATAGCGTGGGAAAATGAGGAGATACGTCTAGATAAAGGCTATATTCACACGATACTTTCGTAATCGACGGGATAAAACAAGTGTCTTGAAACCAGACTATATCGAAGTACTACTACACAATTTCGCGTGTTATCGAGCGAACTCGCACCTCTCCGTTATATTCTCTCTGCCACCGGGCAACCGTAAATTTCGAGCCCTGCTTTTCAATAATTTTGGGGAGAATTATGCTTTGATTTGAGGTATATGTCCGAGTTTTGCTTTCTCAAACGCTATCCACTTAAACCATTAAAATTAATTTCAATCGTGTTGACAGGAACAAGAATATTATTAGTATTTAGGAAAATGTAGGCTTCTTGATTCTAGTAATGATTAAAATACTTGTTTATTAATGTCATAGAAAAACATTTAATTGAGCACAGGGCCAGGGTGGAAAATTATAAGATTGATTCAAATGATACAAATGAACTCAAATAAAGCAGTGGCGGATCCAGGCGGGGGCGCAGGGGACGCGCCCCCTCCCTCTATAATTTGAAAACCACTCGTTGACTATACATGTTAAAATTGGAAACTTTTTCGGCTGCATCCCCTACTTATCAAATTTTCGGGATGCCCCCCCCCCCCCCCCGTATTTCTAAATCCTGGATTCCGCCACTGAATAAAGGTCAGTAATCCATAAGTTCCTCTGGTCCAACTAAGTCTGTAAGCACTTGGAGAGCAGAAGTATTTCTGTCGATATGTATTGTGAAAATGCTTTGGGAATTTCTTTTATGGAAAAGCGCTATATAAATGCCAATGTGTGTATGTATGTATGTATGGTTCTATCCTTTTTTTTGTTGTTGAAAATCTGAAATATTGCAATTTTGCTTGATTACAGAGGATGAAAATCTTAAAAAGAAATGTTTTAAGATAGCTTTAATGACTAAAATTGTATTTTGCCTTAAAACATATAAATCAGAGAGATAATTAAAAACATATTTGCTGACACAAAGTATAACAGTTTGGGTCAAATGCCTACTCCTGTGGAACTATCTCGCAAATGGTAATTGTTGAGTTTGTATCCAAATTCTGGGAATATTGTTGAGAACCTGATTCTCTTGCACAGTAATTCCCAGTGGGGCTTTCTTGAGCTCTCATATCCAGTGGCTTGCCTAACTCATGAAGTATGGATACAGTCAGTTCTCTTGTTTCTCAGTACTTCATACAAAGATGCTATGGGACGAGATAACATTTCTGAGAAAGTTATAGCATTCAAGCAAGAATAAAGGCATTTTGTTGAATTTTAACAGGAAAAAAGTAACATCATAATCTTTCATTATTTCTCAATAATTGAGAGATGCTGTGAATGTTACGATGAGATGAAGTTTCTCAGAAAGTTACACAATGTAGAGCACTTTTGAAATGAATGTGGGCATTATGTTTGATTTCAGAATTAACGTCATAATCTTTAATCATATGCTGTGGGTGTTAGGATGAGATGAAAATTCTCAGAAAGATAGAGCATGTATGAAAAGAATGAGGGCTTTGTGTGCAATTTTAGAAGAATAATGTCTTATTATTTCATCAATTTTCAATGCTTCATTTAAAGATTCTGTATATGTTAACTTTCAAAATTTAAATTTCTCAGAAAGATAGAGCACACATGTGAAAAGAATAAGGGCATACTGTTTGATTTTAGACCTTAAGTTTACTCTTGACTCAAGTCAGGCTTGCTTTGCGTAGTCTGAGGCAACAGTCATTTTGGAAGGAATATTTTGCTTGGTTTTATTTCCATGTGTCTTGTTTGCTCTACATCCTGTTTCGGGGTATTTTACATTTTTGAAGATACACGGTAAGCTTAATTTTATCGTATTAATCATGAGCTGTATTTTTTTATTTAGATGAGGCATTTATAAAAAAACCCTCCTGCATTGTGTAACAGCTATATTCTTCAGTTACGATTAAAATTGAATTTTTTTTATTATGCAGGATTTTTATGTTTGATGGACAGGGATCTTTGAGAAAATATAGTTTGGAAAGATGTGTATTTTGCTTTATTACTGCATTAATTGTCATCTTAAATATTTCTAGAAATTATCATTTACCATTTATATTGCGCATCAACTCTTGATAAGTAAATTGAATGTTGTGTAATATTCATGATAATTGTAATGATACAAAAACGTTACAGGATTTTTCTGAAATGAACTACAGCACGTTCTAAAAAACTACTTTTGTAAGATCCGAGGTGCGTAGTGCGAACACCACGGCTGAAAGATCCGTAACGGAGAAATCTGAGACGACTGGGGAAGCGAGATGTAGATCTAACACAAACAAGATCCTATTATCACTCCCATTCCAAAATAGAAGCACAATTTACCAGCGTGTATGTGAGCGGAAAGCCACTGTGCAGAATTTGATGACCATTCCAAAAGTTTTGAGAGGCAAGAGCTACTCTGTGTAGACAAAAGAGTGAAAAAAGAACGGAAGAGCAAAGAGAGAGGGGGTTTGAAAGAGAGAGAGAGAGCAAGACAGGGTGAACATTTTAAGAGCAGAACGTTGCCTGTATATGAAAGAAAAAAAAAAGAAGAAAGGAATTAGGTTTAAGAGAGAGAGAGAGAGAGAGAGAGGAAGGGAAGGAGGGAGGGAGTATGTTTGAAAAATGAGAACATAAAGTGAAACCAAGTACATGTATTTCTGCCTAATTCTTCGGTGTGCATGAGGCTATTAGAAATATTACATTGTTATATTCTTGCTTAAAATTATGTTAAAATGAAAGAATAGAATATTTAATTTCAAAATTATCAGGATTTTGAACTGTACAACAATACTGAGCTCATTTTTGGTTCTAAATGTTCTCTACATATGTCCAAAGCATAAAAAGATGACCGCATTCAAATGTTCTAAAAATGGTAAATCCTAAAAGAGTTCTTACAAAGAATATTTTCGATATTTTTTCTTTTTACAATGAAGTGTGCTGCTAGCATATCTAGCCATCCCACTCCTTGAACATGATTGTGAATTCCAAAAAGGCTGTACAGGAGTTAGTTATGCCCCTCTGTCTCTCAATAGAATATAAAGACCTGGGAATCCAAGTTCAATAGTTTAAAGCCATCCTTATGTCGGTTTGTCAAAATGGTAATGCATCCTTATTGAATACGTGACTGGGACATCAATGAAAGCTTTTAGCAACAACTTCCGAACCATGGGATTTGTGGGTTTTAATTGGTAATCCAGATGAAATTCGGCGCGCATCGTCCACAAATTTTCAAAGGTTTTGTATGAAATGGGTCACTGTAGGGGCTGCTCGTTCAATTATCAATGCTCCATTTCTCCAACTATTGCGCTTTTTCAAAGGATCTGACAGTTAGCAATGTCAGTGATGGATAGCAGTAGGTTAGACCCACTCATTCATTTCTGTGTAGGCTATTTCTTTTCCAGTAATGATATATGTTCATGACCAGAATTCTTTATAGAGGGTACCTACGTAGCTACTTTGATGATATTGAGTTAATTACTATACAGGTATATTGTCACTCTGCATGTTGCGCAATAAGATATAGTTTGTGCTAATTTGCTCTTGCCCTCTCATGGTTTAAAGAGACACATGAAGTTATTTAAAAAAAAAACTGTTAGATCTCATAGTGGAGCTGTTGATAAGAACTTCGCCAAATCACCTTGTAGATTTTTCTACATACACGCGATAAGCCTTTTTATATCACTCACGTACACATAAGGTTAGGCTGAATATATTAGCCTCTCCTAACTAAGTTAGCCCATTTATTTATGAGTAAGCCCTAAAATACTTGGGTCAAACCCATTTTAAATTTCATCATTTACCCAAGTCACATTATTACCCAATTTCAAACCCCCAATATAATCAATCATGTGATCAATGTAATTTTAGGTTCAGTCCATTGCTGGTCTTGCATGGATCTCTTCCTTCATGATTTGCAGAGAGTGTTAGATATTGACCCTTTTCACACTTGAAAATTAAGAGCATTTGTAGTGGAATTTGGCATATAAGAGTGCAAGATTGAGAAGACTGCTTTTGTCAAAAAGTTGTAGATGAAGCTAAAACATGTCTATATTCATACTGCAGCATTTAAAACTAATTTACTATACTGTTATATGGTTTTACTTGATCATGAAGGTTCTTGGAATATTTTGGTCTAGCATTTAAGAGTGAAATACACATAATGCCTGCAAAAATAATCAAGAAGCAACAAATATATATACGCAAATAAGTCGATTGTTTTCAGTATGAATTCATACCACTGTTTGAAAATATATACCTTCATAACCTGAAATAATGATCTTTATGCCAATGCCACCATGTCATTAGGTTAAAATTTATCAAACGGAAACAAACAATTTACACAGAAGTACGGTAAGCATGAATGAAAACATCAGTTATTTTCTTGGACATCCTTAAATTGTATATTATGAGTGTGAATGGAGCATTGAAGTATAGTTTTTCAAATCGCCTCTCCATGGCCGTAATGAGAGAGAAATTGGTCATTATAAAAGTAGGCCAAAGTGTGAAAGCATACCGCCTAGCTGGTAATCCACTCCTTGTCTTTCACCCATGTCCGCCTTGTGTACCGCCTTGATATTTTCAGCAAACTTCTCCCTCCATTTTTCTTTGATAAAATGGTCACTTACCGCTAGTTGCCTAATTTAATGACCAATAGAAAGCTGGCAAAACTGTAAAAAAAAAAAAAATCCAATTTTAGAGACCTGAAACTTAAAATGAAATAGCTAGTTAAAATTTGTCCATTAGATTACCCAGATTTACAGCCATAGTGCCTATGTGAACTTGAAACAGGGCAAGCCTTGGATCTAGGTTGATAGTAATTACCTTTATTCCATTACGCTTTGTTAGTTCTGCACAACTTGACGCTGGTTGCCTGCAAGTCCAATTCAGTTCATGTATATTTACTCCTTTTTTATTGGTTTTCAGGTGGTTAGACTCCTGACTACAGATTTCTCATTTTCATCTGAAAATCCTTTCCTCTTTGTCTCTATCACAAGGTTCGTTTTAAGGTGTTTTGCCGAAATCAAGCTCCAGTACTGCACTTGGAAGAGCTATATATGGAGATGCAATGTAGTGACGATGGAAATTGCAGTGTTTGAGTGGGTACCCTCTTTCTGGGAATGATAACCAAGTGATAAATGATGAATATGAAAGTCATCTGGAATAAAGTATGCTGTAATTAACTGCTCATCGAGGTTTGACCCGATTCTGTAAGCAACTATCTGGGTCGCCATCAATAACCCAACAATGGACCGGCGCCGATTCCGTGCCAAGTTTACGAATCGCAGGAATCACAGGAAATTATTGCCATGGAAATTGTGAAATGGTGTACATTAATCCGATTATCTTGAGGATAGTATGCGGATCGAGCCCCTAGGGTTCCTAATGAATGTCAGGCGTGATTCAGTAAATTTGGACAACTTTAGAGTATTTCATTCTAGAGTGCTGCGAGCTAATAATTCAGTCATGATCAATATGAATGTTTCATGTCTCTTTTTAGTTGAATCACAATCCATTGATATAGAATTTGGACAAATCAATCAATGGCTAGAGAGAGAGAGAGAGAGAGCACATTTGTTCTGTCTCTGTAGACATTACAATATACGTTTGATTGAATCATTTCTTCTAAAAGTTTTTAACAAAATGAAAAGTATTTAAAAGTTCACAAGAAATTAGCCTGAATTGTTTTTTTCCATGATAGTGCCTCAAATAAGTTAGCTGTAATAATGGCCATAAAGGCTTCCTGTATATATGAAGTGACACATTCTTTGTTTTTTTCCTACAAAGGAATTGTCTTCTCGTGAGGTAATGAAAGTTATGTTCTAACAAAGGTTCAGAGAAAATTCTGAAAATTATCCTCCACCTCTTTTCCTGAATAAATGAGAATAGTAGGAGTAGCTCATAAATGTAACACATTAACCACTTGACTGCTTCATGGTGCTAATTGCACAGTACAGGTATGACCAGCGTGGCGCTGGTGCGTCAAAACAGACAAAGCTCATACAATAGCATGATCACGTAATATTTCGAGGTCTGCGCACAGTGTACAAACAAACTCCAAACACGTAATATTACGTGGTCTTGCAGCCAAGTGGTTAAATCATGGTCACAACCGTTCGTCTGTTACCAGCAGCCTTCATCAGGCCGCTGCCAACTCTTGCGAATCCTTGCATTTTGTATGCCATGGCTGTAGCAAAAGTATACTGTCACCTTGCTCTTGCAGGGTTCATACGGGTCATGGAAAACCTGGAAAGTTATGGAATGTTGCTATCTTGTGTTTCAGGCCTTGAAAGTCATGGAAAATCTATTTTTCCATTGAAAAGTCATGGAATATCAAAATTGGTCAATATTCAATTTATGTAGCCGAGAGCATTGAGAATCCCAGAGCGTCGTGTGTCCTAGGCAAGTTCTGGTTCCCAGACATCTCAGTTCAAAATTCTTTGAAAAGTTGTCGAAAGGTCATGGAAAAGTCATGGAATTCTTTATTGAAAGGTCATGGAAAGTCATGGAATTTAACTTCCAAAAAAATTGTATGAACCCTGTCTTGAAATGCTTGCATCTGATTGGCTGACGGCAAATTTGTCAGATAAAATGTCTGACAAGTTCTTTGATGAAATGCCCCCCAGTTGCAGAGAGATGTGTGACTGATTCACTGCCTGTTGTGACCACGATATTAGAGACTCAACATTATATCATCATAGTATGGGTTAAACCGAAATACCAATATAATAGGAAGGAGGAACATAACATCTCTTGAAGATGAGGTAAGAGAGCCTTCTAAATATAAACTGTCAATCTGTCTCATCACTCTGCTCATCTTTCTTCTCTCCACTCAAAGGAGGAGTGCCTAGATTTATATTACCGCATGGATGATTAGGCATCCTTTCTAAAAACAAAACCTTTAACCGTAACATAAAGCTATTATGGCCCCAGTAATTGGAGGCTGCCAAATTTAAGCTTTGAACCCTTTTATAATAAAAAATAGTAAACAGGGGTCCGATATGCATGGAGACCCTACTAAGTATATAACCTCCACAGAGCATCGCCTTACCCTTCATCTCTTGATTCTCTTTACCCCTACTCCCTAAGCTTACAGGGAGGAGCACCGTGATGTCTGTTACCATGGTAATAAGGGAGACGATGGTTTCCCTGAACTAGTTCCGATGCGGCATCATGTTGTTTGATCATGGAGGCCCGTAGGGTTGTTTGGCTGTGTTTGTCCGCCGGCTACGGCTAATTGGCAGAAGTGATACTGGGTGGCAGGCAGAGATGGGATTTTTACTTTGAGCAGATTTCGTTCACGGGATTCATGCTGCAATTGAAAAAAAATGTAACCCTGCCTTTGCCATTTGCAGCATATATGACCTGTGCCCTGTAACACAAAGACTTACGAATGATAAAAAGTTACGATTGATTTTTTTTTCTCGGTAGCCTTATTTGGACACCAGGTACAGTCACGGATTAGGACTTGAATATGATTAAGAGTTATGGCTAGGGTTAGGATTAAGATCATCAACTTTGGAGCATCCTGTCCATGATGAGGCTACTGAGAAAAAATCAATCATAACTTTTTATCAAGTGTTACACCCCACTGGTGTTATAAGGATTCAGTAATTTTTGTAGGAAGTTTAGGCCTACTCTATTCCACATTGAGCAGGTGATATTTTCAGATAAATTAGGGATCAAAGAAAGGTGTGTTTTAATTTGTCTACTTTAGCAGAGAGTTACAATAATTTTGGTGCCGGGTAAATGAACTACTGTACCAAACGTACCTTGTTTTTCTTTCCGATTAGAAAAAATAAAAATAAACAAGTTATCTGTATTGTGAAGATATTTTAATGTATAATTGAAACACTAAAGGATTTTTTTTTTAGTGTCAAAGGTTAAATCTGTCATTGTGTATTGAATCAGAGGATAATTTTGTGGGTGACTTTATTGTCTTGAATTCCAAGCTACAATGTTACTTGACTTTCTGACTGTGAAAAAATAAAGTGGATAGATTGGTCATGTAGAATGTATTTGATGCATAATTAAACCACAAAATAAATAATTTTGACCTTTGAAAAAAAAAAAAAAAATTAAAAAGTTCATTTATGTGTGTGGCTTTATTGTCTAAATCCACTGAGTGAGTAAAAAAAGAGAAGAAATTTAACATTTTTCTTGAAAATGATAACCAAATTTTTAAAGAGTAACACATCCAATATTTTTGGTATAATCATTTTATGGTTTTGGTAAGCTTGGATGAACATGGCACATGTTTGTGAATATGTAAAATTTGACCCGTGCCAAAGTTAGGGGGACTCAAAACAACAAAAAAGCAACTCTATCCTGATCAAAGTGGCATAACTTCTTAACAAAAAGGTTATGAGAAGAATAACTTTGCAGGAGTGTTGTTACACCTATCAACTAAATTATGTGTAAAATTAAGATTGATATAATAAGAAATCGATGGGTGAGGACTTTGATACTCTTGAAAAGTGATAATTTTGCCTTTGATGTGTGCCCACTCATGCATGACTCTACAATTCTATCTTATATATACACAGAATGCAGTCTTAGGTGTAAAACCTTTGTGCTCCATACTTTTCTGTTAAAAAGTTATACCAGTTTATATGGTGGTTTTTTGTTGTTGTTGTGAATTCACCACCACTGTGGCACAAGTCGCTTTTTACATTCTTGTAAATAATTTGTCATGTTCATCCAAGTGTAAACACATACCACACAAAAATGGTAACAAAGGTGCGAGAGAATTTACTCTCTCAAAATGTTTAATAGTTTGGGGTTCATAAATAAGTTTTCTTTTTAATGACAGTCTTTTTAATCTAAGTGTATAGTTTTTTTTTAACTCACTCAGTATGAAGGCTCTTCTGATTTTTTTGGGAGGAGATTCTTTAAAAAACGACTGATATACTGAAACCTATGTGATGTAGCTCAGTATAAAGTATAATGTCTTTAATCCTCAAATGTGTTCTATTGCTCAAGTTTATTCTTCATTGCCATATCGATAACATTGAAAAAGACAAACATGCATATACGTTTTTGCAAATCAACATCCGCACACGATTCTGTTCATCATGTTGGCGTCTTAAGGATTGTAACAAAACCATAATGTGAATATTCTGTTCATTTCTTACCATTGTGCTCTTGAAACAAAATCTTATAGTGGATTTGGTTGATGTAACTGTACGAATACAGTTCTAGTCTTATTTCCTGGAATAGCTTTATTTATTCCATATTGATGGCTTATTGTTGAAGACAGCAGAGATAGATACGTGCTTGCTATTCAGACTACCAAGGACAGGAAGGAATACAAAACTTATGAGCAAAAAGAAGGGGGGGGGGTTGGAGAGAGAGAGAGAGAGAGAGAGAGAGAGAGAGAACAGAGAGAGAGAGAACAGAGAGCAAAATAAAGTGCCCAAAATATAAAAGAGGTAGAAATGGAGCAAAGCAGAAAGGATGGAGAGATGAAAAATTTTAAAGTAAGAACAGAAAGGAAGTGAGAACAAGGGAGAAAGAGAGAGAGAGAGAGATAGGATTATTTAAGGGTAAATACCTGTGCCAAAAATCAGTGTTTTATCACATAAACTTTTAGAGGTATTTTTGGTATTTAAGTTTGAAATATAAATACGGGATTGAAGGAGAAGTGAAAGCACATATACATGAAACATATTTGATAAGACTTCTTATGCATGTACAGCTTTTTGACTAAAAATTACTGCCCACTTGGGCACCCCTAATGAGATAGATAGACATAAGGACAGAAAGAGCCAGAGAAACAGGCAGACAGAAGAGAAAGAGAAGAGACAAAATAAATAGACATATAGGCACAAAGAGATAAAAACAAGGATTAAACAACAACATGCTGAGATAGAGAGTGAGAAAGAGAGAGAAAGAGAGAGAGAGAGAGAGAGAGAGGGGGGGGGGAAAGAGATAGGGGGAGGGAAGGGAGGGAAGAAAAGATTGACTGCTCTCTTTTTAGATGCTTATTTACCCCTTGCGATAATGAGGACAGGTGCACAAGTAAAGAGGAATGTCCCACCATGTCCTGAAGCTCTCTCTATATAGCATACAAGATATGGGACGTACAGAATAGGTGTGCATTTGTGAAAGGAATCTGCATAGCTTCATAAGAAAAATAGTCTACATGTAACTACGAAGATTCTATCTCTCTGACGCAATTTAAAATAAAGTTTTTACTGGAAAAATTAATTATGAAATTACCACCCCCTTTTTTCCTTCTAACACCAGTAATAAAATATCCTGATGAAAAGAATGGGTGAAAAAAAAATCATAATCAATTGATGTTGTACCCGGTATGTAACTTTGTCTATCTCTCCCTCATTCTCTATATTAATTATAAACCCCTCCCAAAAAGTTCCGCAAATTGACTTTGGGCCATGATAACTTTTGAGGTGCGCTTTAGTTATTCCTGATATTTGTACCATTGGAAAGATAATTTATTCACCTTTTTATTGATATCCTATTTGTAATGATTGTGCCATGCTTCAATGCAAACAATATCAGAATATGGAGAAAAGTAAAAAGTCAAATGTTGTAAAATGCACTTTTATTGATAACATTGAAGTTCCGCAACTCGACTTTAGACCCTAAAACCTTTTGGGGTAATTTATAATTTTTATTGAATTTGGACCATTGTCAAGTTAAGTTATTCCTCTTGTTATTGATACCTAATTTGTCATGGTGATGTCATGCCCGGGTCCACAGAACCCCTGAATACCCCCTGAATGCGAAGTAAAGCGAAAGATAATGTTCAATTTGAATGTTCTGTAACACAACTTTGAACCTTGATACATTTTAATGTGGGTTTTTATCACTATCAATTGTTATAGCATTGAAAAGTTAATTTATTCTTCTTTGTATTGATACCCTATTTGCAATGGTAAAATCATGTTTGAATGCACATAATTCATGAATATATAGCAAAGTAAAAAGTGAAAAGTTGCAAAATGCATTGTTATTGCTCAAATTCAATAACTCGCGACGGACAATAACACTCACAATAGGCATTCAATTTGCAACATTTGACTTCTGACTTGTCCTAAGATTCAGGTGATCTGTGCATATAAGAACAACAATATTGTTACAATTAGGGTATCATCTAAAAGTGGAATAAATGAGCTTGAAAATGGTATAAAATTCAATAAAAATTAGAAAATACCCCAAAAGTTACCAGGGCCTAAAGTCTGGATTCCGAATTCAATTTGATCAATAAAAATGCATTTTGCAACATTTCACTTTTTACTTTGCTACTGGTCTTGGTACCTCCCTCCCTCTCACTCTCCCTCCATCCCTCTCTCTCTCTCTCTTTATCCCTCTCTCAAATCCCCACCCTCTAATAGTTACTCTTCTCTGTCCCTCTCTCAAATATCCATTTTACCCCTCTCTATCTATCTCTCTTCCCTTGTCTCTTTCTATCCTTCTCTCAAACAACCTTAGTTACTCTTCTCTGTCACTCTCTTGCAAACCTCCCTTTCACTCCTCTGTCTATCTCTCTCTCTCTTCTGTGTCCACTTGTCTCTCTATCCCTCTCTCTATCCTCTCCTTCATTAATTCTTCTTCTCTGTCCCTCTCTCGCCATTGTGTCCCTCCCATTCTCTAATAGTCCATCTTTTGTTTTTGAAAAGTCATACTGTTGCATGTTCCCAAACGATTGGTGATGACAAGTTGCTGTTGCCAAGCAGGTATTAGAATTGAAACATAAGTTGGACACTACTCAAAGACAAGATTCTACACTCCTTGGCTGCCTCATTGAGATGAAAAGAATCCATCTAAACAAGAGAAACTTGGGAAAAACTATACATAGCAGGCTGACATTTATGTGAGATGGGCCCTTAGAAAGAGTCCCATTACCATACTGCAATGCCCACGCAGTCATTTTGCACACAATTACATGACATGATGCTATTAAAGAGAATGTCACCAAACCCCCTAGCATTGCATCAGTCCTTTACCTAATAATTGTTCATTCCCACCTCCCCATGATGCAACAGTGTGATCACACATAGCCTTGTAATTTATGTCTTCTTAAAGAATTAAAAATTTATCTGATAATCTTTCCAATATTTGTACCACAATGCTTGACCAAGTTTAAAAAAAAAAAAAAATTGAAAGAAAGAAAAAAGAGTACCAACAGTATTAGCTTACAAAGCTTTGCATTTTTAAAAATATAAAACCCCTTATAGGCTAATTTCCATGATGCAAATTGTTTTTTTAAGACAACACTCTAATATATACTCTTCTTAAAGTTCATTTGCATTCACTTGCTGAGTTACTCTGAGTGATATGATTAGCAATTCACATTTGAGGGAGACACATCATAGTCTATGAGTGCAATATTTTATGATATAATATTTCTCTTTTCTCAAGTTATGTTTGTTTACTATTTCTTTTTCATGAAATCTTCATCTGATGTGAACACACTTTGTCCCTTCTCCTGCTCTGTGATCTGTGTTCAACTAACAGGTGAGTTCACATATCAAATATTCATATAGTTCCTCTTAGAAAAGAAAGATAAGAAGGAAATGAAGAGCTTCATCCTAAAAGGGTTTAAATCCACTCTTGCAACTTCAAAGAAAATGGCATTTGTTTCAATACCAGATTTTATACAGGCGTCAATGGGAAAACAACATTAAAAGATGCCTTTTCATACACTTTCAAAACTTTTCATACACTTTTAAAACTTAGGATATAACACTTACTCAAAGAAAGGTACATGCCTGAACCTGGTCTGATAACAATAACTATATTTTCATAAAAAGTAGGTTTAGTCTCTTTTGGAATGAAACTCTTCAAATATGATGAAGATTGGAAAGATAGCGAAGAAATGAAGAGAAAAATGATGAAAAAGGTTTCATTTACTGGTCAGGGTGAATTTCGCGATGAAAACAAAGGGAAATGAGGAGAGTAATAGAAATCAAGAAAAAAAAAATGATTTAAATTCAGAAATTTAATTACTACTTAGCTCCTCAAATATTTCACATTTTAACAAAGTCTTCCCCTTCCCTTTTCTAAGCATTTTACAGCATTTGGACTACAATAGATACTGTAATGCAATACCTCCCTATCATTAGTCCCGTACAGGTGATTCTGTGTTGCCTTTTGTGACAGGGTCACCGGGGATTTCGATTCTCATTCCTCCTTTACCTCATTCCAATGGTGCATGAATTCACTGAGTGCTGGGTAAATACCTATGGTGGCCGCATATTTGCATCTGCGCTGCCCTCGTGCCACCCTGAATTTAAAGTGTATCAGCACTATGTGAAGTTTAGAAGTGAATTCAAAATCTTTGAACATCTTGTGCGCTCAAAGTACAATTGCAATTTTTGCCTCCCGAGCGAGATTAAAAACCTTTATATAAGAGGTATTGTGTGATCAAATATTCTGGTAGAATTCCCATTTAAGGCAACCTTGTAGGAAACCTGAATTGAATACTAATGACAAAATTGCACAATTTAAAACATCTAAAAATCTATTTTCTCTTTTAATATCTTAATTTACTTTTCAATTAGCGCAATTTAACCAGTTGCTGTGTTCAATAATTGGTCAATAAAATGCATTTATGCAATATGTATATGATTTTCAACAAATGTCTTTCGCTTTCAAAAACATGTTATTGCATGTGTGTCATGCTCAGGTTATGGACGGGGTAATGGCTTTATTAATGTATTCTGTTGTGAAATTACAACTTATAGTGATGGTATTGAAAAAAAAGGAAGAATTAAAATGATATAGCATCATTAGATTGCGCAGAGAGCAGTAACCCATAATGAGTAGGCATGTGTTAAAACACACACAACAGCTTTGATCTAGCATGATCAATGAAAGAGCAACAAATGTTGACACACATCAAGTGTAAGACAATGCACCAGCCAAAATAGCCCTATTTGTTTTGCCTGTTGTCCATATGTCATGTATGCCCCTACATGTGACTGGGCCTGTGGGTAAGAAAGCAGTTTATCCCCTAATTACCATCCTATCAGAGGGACAGAATAATGCCTTGTACTAAAATGGCTAAAGATGGGACGTCCCTAGTATAAAACAAAACATTCTGCCCCGGGGGGGGGGGGGTCACTCACCACATGATGTGCTATGCATGTGTGTCCCCAAAAAGCGTCGAAAAGGGTCTGTTTCAGCCTTTCGGTGGCGTCGACGCTTTCCTTAAAATAGGGGTGTTTTTTAATTTTGATCGCCATTTTCATAAAAATAGGGGTATTTTCAGCGGAAATTGCTGTTTTGAGATCAAAGTTTCACAGTATTTACGCCATTTAGGGTATGTTTTTCCAGTCTGACGTCGAAAAGGGGTGCAAATTTGACTTCATGCAATGAGACGTTTAGGGTCCATTTTCAGTCTGACGTCGAAAAGGGGTGCAAATTTGACATCATGCAATGAGACGTTTAGGGAGCAGGGACACGCATGGGTAGCACTTTTTTGTTTGAGTGACCCCCCCCCCCCCCCCCCCCGGATTCTGCCATCTAAACATGTGTGGGAAGTAATAATAAAACAAAGAGGGGGTGCAAATTAAGCCATTTTATTTTTGTTGTTGCTTGGGGATCCTGCCAGTGTGTCAATCATACATGTCAGAGGGCTTGATTATTGCGTTCAAGGCGGTAAAAGAAACGCTTTCCGCCCATTAACCACCATCTCGTGACATACGGATGATGCGCCTCTAGCCTGGAGGAAGCCAGCTAAGATGACTGGATAGTTACACCGGAGTTCCTCCCAATGCAGGATATTAATGCCCTCTCAGGAGACCAATGCCCAGGAAACATCCTAAGGTGACTGACAAACTTCACTAACTTCTAAAGAGTAGAAATGTTTAGTTTATCATGAATCCGGAGCTGAGATTCTGAGTTTTTGGTTCCCTGTGGCAATTAATGCAGGATTTATAGAAACAGGTCGACTGTGTGTTATTAGACATTAATATGATGTGTTTGTATGAAAGTAGGGAAGAACATATTTTACGCATTATAACTGAGAGAGGAGGCAAGAGAACAAGAGAGATAGAAGAGAGAGAGAGAGAGAGAGAGAAGAGAGAGAGAGAGAGAGAGAAGGGGGGGGGGGAGATTGATAAATGTCAGACAGTGAGCTAATAAAAGGCAGATAGAGGAAGGAGAGAGAGTGGAATTGTAGCATCTTCATGTTGTTGTTGTTAAGTTTTTATGGCAATTTAAAAGAAATCTCTTCCATTGTTATAAAGTGATGGATATATATAGAAAGGACAATATTGTTTAACAGTGAGAGTCACAGCCACATACATATGAATAGCAAAAAGAGAGTGTAAAGTTGATGCCCCTTTAACATAATTAGAACAGCAATTTTGATTAACAAGAACAGAAACTAGAGAAAGAAAGAAAGAGAGAGAGAGAGAGAGACAAAGATATAGTGAGGAAAAAAGAGAGTTTAGAAGTAGGGCAGAGAGGAAAAGGTAGATAATGAGAGATTTATAGTAAGATGCCTTGAGGGACAGGAAAAATTTGATACAATATTGCCTACAAATTGACACTAGCTAGATACTGTATGAGGAAGTGGCTACTGAAATTTTATACTTTATTACAAATCTGAAAAAATAGAAATCAATGTTGTAAGAAAGCTAAAAAAAATGGATGATATTTGAAAAAAAAAAAAAAAAAAAAAAAATAAGAGATTGATCCCGAGCTAGAATTTAAGAAGTTATGTTGGTTTACCAAATGTGACCCAAACACATATTATTACCAAACTAATAACATGGATGTTGATAAATAAGTGTAACCCCTGTTCCCCCCCCCCCTGCTAAATTCAATGTGGCATGCAAAGAATTAAGACTTTTTAAAAAGAACAGATTAAGCATTAAGATTCTACTTACATGTGCGTAATTCATAAGGGCCCTTGAAAGTCAATATGAATAAAAGAAAATCTGCAATTTTGTCTGCTATTATCAATGTGACATGCAAAGAATTCAAACTGGTTATGAATGCAGATTATTTGTCAAACATTCTCAAACCATCCTTGCCTGTTCCTTAATTTAAAGCTGGAATATAGTTTTGCTAAATCTAAAAATATCTTTTAAATTTTGAATAATTTATTGGAATAGAAAGAATGATTATATGATAAAACACAAATCACTTGAAAATGAGATATTAAAATCATTACAAATGTCCTTACCATTACATATTTAGATTTACCAAAACAATATCACAGCTTTAAGGAATGGGCAAGGACGATTTGATAAATCCCTCAATGTGACTCTGCCAATAGCAACAGGTATTGAAAATAAGCAGGAAGTGTAGCAAGTATTGAAGATGGATTTTACTTACATCACAAATCTCCTCACCACATACTTTCACCTCAATGTAATATCTCATGCTATTTGTCATATTTTCCATGAACCCATCGCCTTTTTTCGTCGGACCACTCTCTCCATTCTTCGATAACCATCAGTTTTAATATCAGTGAGAGTGAAAATAGCCACAGGTCTGAAAACGCTGCAGGCCCTCTGCTTATAGATGCATGTCGCTTTCTGGACAGTGAACGTACTGACCTTTACTGATTGCACTACCCTACGGCTTACATTGATTTAATGTGCAATTTTTTAGCAATATCCCTGAACTTTCTTGTCTTAAAGGGATTGTTTAACTTTGCTCAGGATCTCAACAAAATACCTTCTTTTAGCAAATATTTTAATAATAATTGCGAACCTTGAGGTCTGACAGGAATCGCCTGAGAATTTTAAGCCAATCAGTTGTTCAATTGCCAAGATATTGATGACAGAATATCACCATTTACATTTAATGTACCTAGGTACCTAGGTACTAGGTCCTTTGTCTTTAAGTATGTCCGCGATAGATTTGCGAAAGCTCACTATTATTACAGGCACTGCCACCTTGTAGGGTCCACAGATGAAACTTTTGCAAGCCTCCATTAAGTTACAAAATTCCCTTAAAGTCAAGGTAGATGCCTTGTATTATCCTGAGGTGTAAAGTGATGCTGGTAGGATAAGTTTATAAAGCACTTTGATCTTCAGATACAAAACACAGGACACTATTAATTTCTTCCTACCGAATTGTCATCGTATGAGTAAAAAGCCTAATTTATAATAGTCAGCAGTGTATGTGTTTCCTTTGTAATAACAGCTGTATAATTTCAGTTTTGGCTGGGCTACTGTGATGTCTGGAGCATTAACGAAACAAATCAATTACTTTTATACAACAAACATTTTCCCTGTCAAACACTTTCCAAAATGTCTTTTTTTAAGGAATTGAAAATGTATGTCAACTATTCTAGATTAATCTTGTATGTTCTCCTTTTATCAGTTTAATACTTTCTTTGTTTCACCAGTTGTTACCTCTATCTCTCTTCCTATTACCATTAATCTTAATCTTCTCTTAACTGAATTCTTTCCCTTCTTGTTGCAATTAAAAAGAGAATTTTAAGCCTCTTATCTCCTCATGCCATTCCCCAAACTCATCTTTTAAATAGTGGTTTAGTCATATGCGCTTGAAGGGAAATGGAATCCGATATCCTCATAACGTATAATCACTCTGCTTCAAAACAGCATGTTCGATTTCCTTGTCAGAAAATGATATCGTTGCTATTTTATATAAGGAGATATCATTCCCTTAAGGCACTGTTACATTTCATGAAATGATAGCAAAAATGAAACGAATCAGATAGATGACAAACAAATTGATCATAACATTAGCAACCACAGAAAATGTGTAGTGCAACCTTTCTTGTGCCAAAGAAAAAAAATAAATAAAGAGTTATCGTATAATGCTGTTGCACATATTGCATGGGTATGAAAAAGTAATAATTGATATTGATGTCAAATCATCTAACAATGTTATAAATCTTACCTTGATAAAAAATTTCATATATTAGGTTTTGCTTACTTGTGCCAAATCTCAATATTACAAAAAATATGACTTCAACATTTATGCCTTCTGTGCTTTGAGACAGTTTTTGAAAATTGTCGCGGAGACGTCTCTTATACTATTTATCTGTCGCAGAGATGTAAGTAAGATACCACCCTAATGCATTTTACAAGCTACTCCTTTGCACTATAAGGGGCTTACCTCATGCAATTCAACACAAAGTCCATTACCTTCTGTTCTGGCAGATGAGTTATTCAACCTCTATTTGAACTCGGAGGGAACATTTGGTTGTCATTTTTCTGAGAATTCTCGGAGAGTGATCGGTTCTTGGCTACTATAGATGAGCTATTATTCCCATCTGAAATGATGTCTGTAATATTTTCAGTTTATAATCAATCAGTGAGGCTCTCTTGAAAAACTGGCTACTGTATGATCCACTATGTCTTCATACACAAATAATTCGTCGTAAAGCTAAAACAAGACGGTATAGCTGTAGGATGGATATTTTTTGTATTTAGATATACATCGTATAATGATATGAGATAGTGCTATGATAGAATTTGTTTATGAATGCTTACCAAGTGGATATCTTTTTTAAAAGCATTGTATAATGGAACTTAGAAATGGGCATCGTTTCTAAATAGAACTCAATAAAGAACCACAGTGCGTTTTGCATCTAAACAATGCGGTCCAACTTGAATGGTGCAACTGACAGTTAAACTTGTAAAATCATCTATTTGAACAAAGAGAGAAAATATATAATATGAAAAATGAGCAACAATAAACAAATTAAGAATAAAAATAGGGTTCCATCGGTCCTTTTTTTTAGTGCAATTAGAATCTCCCATATTTTTTGCTCATTTTTCATTACCTCTATTATTAATGCACTCTGGCAATTCAGCTGACAATAAACAGGTGAAAACTCCAATATTCTTATTTGAGTTTCACAAAGTTTTCTGTGTTTGAACATGATGAGGAATCTTTACACAACATACATTTCTTTATGAGTTTCTTGATAAATTTGTTGAAGTATGAGCATATTATATCTGAGGCTTTTAGAGTCATCATCAAGAGTAGCACAGAGTCTCCTGATTTTATTAGTCATTAGGATATGGATCTCTTGTAATCAGCAACTGAAATGACAATTTCCGGGCAAACTACATTATGCCTTTTATTCCCAAGCCACCATTATATCTGTGTATTCAGTTTAGTTTGTGTTTACTGTAAAGGAAACATACACATGATATGAACATATGGTTTTTATATTTTTAAAAATTTGAATGCTAGTTTATATGCAAATTAAAAAAAAAGAGGATGTTTGTAACTTTTTGCATGTTGAAATGTCAGTATACAGAGATACCTTTTGTCAGATTTTTTTTCATTTTAAGAAAATACAAATAATATCCAGGTTCAAACTCCTCTATTATCACATTTTTGTTGCTAAACTAAAACATCTATAAATCAGTAGTATTTAGAGTGTAACTTTCATTGACTTGAAGCATCGATATAATTTCCCAGAATCGTTAGTCAAGGGTTCTACATGTCGATATGCTTTTGCTTTGTATTCAGTGTGGCATAACCATTGAATCAATATAGGGCATCATCTCAATATCAGTTTGAAAGTGGGATGGGACGCGGAGGGCGGTTTAGCTTTTATAGCCGCAATTTCCGTCTTTCACTAAAAATGGTTGCGGAATAAAGCCTGTGTATTACTTCCAAGAGTTGAATGCCCGAACTATCATATAAGAAATAGACATTCATTATTATTTTTATTTCTTCTGATAAAAATTTTTTTTTTACTAATAAACCTTTTAGGGGAAATCCCAAGATACTATCGTTCATCCCTGTATCAAGTAAGAAAAAAAAATTAAATCAATTGTAGGTGTTTCCCCTTGATTTTTCTATATTTTATCTATTTTCCAAACTCTATTAGTACAAATGGAACCTGGAATATCTTTTAATCATTTTGACAATTGAATATTCTCATCCACCATGTCTTAAACTGTCAACGTTAATGGTTCCCTAATGCAAATTTCTCACAGTTATAAATACGCATGGCATACATTCTCATAATCCCAAGAGCTTGAGCTAGAATTTTGAAGACTAAATTTGAGCTGGAGCCCTATAGAATCGGGCTTAAGTTTCAGGCTGATGATGACAGACTTCACTCAGTCATTTTTAGTAACCTTAACAACTTGGTAAACTGTCATTTGGTCTAAACCCAATTTGACTAATATCCATTTGTTCTCATCTTGCTTGCATGGTCTAATACCATTTCGTCTATAACCAGTTCATCTAATTACTTTTTGGTTAAGTAGCACTTTGCCTATTTACCATTCCGTCTAATTCCCATTTTGTCTATTGCCCATTTCGTTTAAAGTCCACTTGGTCTATCACCATTTGCTCAATTCCAGTAAGGAACTGGTAATAGACCAAATATTGGGCATTAGACGAAAATGCAATTAGACCCTTTTGCCATTGGACAAATTGGAAATTAGACGGATTGTTCGTTAGACCAAGTATATATTAGACGAATTGTAAATTAGACCAAATTGTCAGAAGACCAAATGGGTGTAGCCCATGTGGTATTAGACAAACGGAGAATAGGACCAACTGTTGTTAGACCAAGTGGATATTAAACAACAATTCCAGGTTGATGTGGTCTGATACCTAATTCAACATGCTAGTTAAATGAAAAACCCTGATATCCTCAGATCTGGCTAATTTATGAGATCAGAAATAACGGGCTATTTCAAAACTTTGGTCTGATGAAGCACCACATTATAGTTAAGGTGATCTATTGGTGACGCACTAGTTGACTGTAAGAATACAACGCAACATTATTCGTTACCATAAATAGATAATGACAGCTCCGTGCAAAAATAGATCTCCTTCCCGCTCACTTCAAAGTTGAGAAAAGCAGTGCATTGCACTATTGTACCCTCTTATAATGCTTCTATGCATAGTAGCTTGAAGGATCTTGAACAATTGTTAATATTGGAATTTTTCTTTGGAATGATGAGGCAGAACTATGCTTTGAGTCATCTTTGTTGTCAACATAATCGTTGTCATTTTCATATATTATTACCCTCATCATCACAACTATCACCATCATCATCATCATCATCACCAAAATTGTCACTATTATCACCATCACCATCATCATCACTGACATCACAATCACCCCAACCACCACCACCACCACCATCCCCTTCCCTACCCCCATCACCCCACCCCCATCCTCATCACCATCGTAATCATTGTCCTCCCCTAAATGCTTCATTTGCTTATAATTGAATTCGACCCTAAAAATAAAACATGATTTAAATACTGAGTAAACTAATTACATGATCTTCGTTACACCATCATAAGGGCTAAAGACTTTTCTTCTCTGTTTGTTTTTCTTTTTATTTCTGTGGATCGTAAGGATTAAAGAGAAACAGACCAAGAAAATAGAGGGAGAGAGAGAGAGAGTTAAGATAAATTGAAAGAGACTTCCAAAGGCTTCTATATTCCATATTTTACTGAAACCTCATTAGTATTAATCATTTCAAAGAATTCATTTCATTGGGAATATCCCTGTCTTTTCTTGATACTGCTTCCACATTGCTCTTGCATTGAAATATTCAATGATGAAAAAGTGCATTTGGACAACTCTTGTATACCCTAAATGTTCTTGGAGACATGGAAATTGAATAAAATATTTGGACCATCTTAACCAATTCACAACTGAATTGCCTTATTCCCATGAATCATTTGGTTCCGTATGCATTGGGTTAGGAAATTCCGTAGATGAACTGGATGGTCTTTTTATTAAGTCTATGGAAAGAAAGAGTCTAGAAGGCAACAGAATAGGTATTTGGTCAGCCTAGATTGAGCAGTACCATGAATGTCTCCCGATTTCTCCTTCAATTTTTCAGTCACAAAGATTTCTATAAATGAATAGAAGTGCATATACTAAACAACCCAAATATATCCAAAAAAGTAAAGAAGCATTTGAATAAACTATAGTATCTGGTTAGTTTTGAGTGAATGCACTTTAATATTCCAGTGAGTAAGTCTTGTCCAACCATTTCTCCATTATTCTGTAGATTTTTAAGAATGAATTTACAGCCATGTAGGAATGAGGGTAGCATTTGAACCATTGTGAGTATCTTGGTCGGGTCAAAATAAAAGTACTTTTGTAATCTATTTTGAGATTTGTATGTTGCCATTTTTGAATTATCCTGATTATCAAAATTTTTATGATTGAATATGTCGAGTGAAGATTTTAGATTTCTAATATTTGGAATATCATATCTAAACTACATCCTAAGAAATTCATTGTGGCACAGGACTGTCAGTTTCTTGGCACATATACTCACGAGTGTCCATAAACAGTTTTGGCACTCTACGTTTAAAAGTGTCAAGACTTCTCCTGTTTCCATGCTCTTAAAGGTCTCCTCATTACTGTCACATCGCCAAGACATCTATGTTTATTATCTCTCTCATGCTAGCTGCTCTCTCATGTCACGGAACATTCATGTTGACTGCCGAAACAAACATCAAAAGGTTTATCAACGCCGCTTGGACGCCCAAGAGCCAATCACGGGTTCATCTGCGTTCATTCATTGTCACAGGCTGTCATACATTTTTTAAGGGGAGAGACTGTAAGCTGTTTAGAGATGAAATATTCATTCGAGAAGCGGCCTGATGGTCGAACGCTGGGGAATTTGCGGACAGGGAAAGGGCGTCCTGGGTTTTTTTTAAAGGATGTGATATTTGATCTGGAGCCATCATTGAAGGCAGCAGAGTAACATCTCGGACATGTGAATGTATCATGGTCCCTTCTCCTGTCTCCAAATCTGTCCTGGTGTTCTGTGTCTTCAACATTTTCAATATTTGACAATTTGCATTTTCTTGGCTGTATTCTAGCCCTAGCCTATTTAAAAGACTGTTGTTTTAATTAAACATTTTCTAGCAGGAGTTCAGGGATGTTTTTAATATTTTTGGCATGTAATTTATCAGAAAGTTAACCCCATTATTCTGAGCTCTGCTGTTTTCAAGCTTGAATTGCTTTTGGAAATCTTCCATCTTTGAGTGTTGATATGTCAGATAAGCTTAAAACAACCCTCTGAGAATTGTCCAGAGCAAATTCAGATCAATTTGATCTGAAAGCTTGCTGTACATATTCGGGTCAAATGAAAAAGGCTTTTTCGTTCAGTTCCCTGGTACCACTATTTAAAATGTAAATAAGTAGTAATCAGGCCTTTTTTTTAACAATAAAATCTTGCCAAGCCATCAAAATTCTTTACACAGAATTATTGATAACCTTAAGTATTCATTGGTAAATTTTACTTTAATTATGTATGTTGTGAATATATATTTCCCAACAATAACATTGTCCTTGAAAATATTCACTAGCAATTCTAGATTTTTGATTGTACAACTTTAACATTAAATCAAGGAAGGGGTTCAACAATTTTTTGTTTGATTGCTGATGTTTATCTTGACATGTAAACTGTTAGTGATGACTCTCATGAATTCAAATCCCTTTACAAATACCGGTAAATTGTAAATTCATCTTTACCTCATTCCATTAAGAAAGCATCTCTCTTTATCTCAATATTTATCATTCACTTGATGACATGAAATCACATTTCCCAGCATCGGCATCTTTAGGTACTTCCACATCAGTCCGAGTCTTCAGGTACCCAGTACCCATTTTAAACTTATGGGATAGAGCATTCTCTGCAGTTGCTCCATGTCTTTGGAACTCTCTATCTATCCAACTACAAAAGCTGAACAGCATCAACACCTTCAAATCAAAACTAAAAACCTATCTTTTCCAGCAATTTTGTGTTATACATATTTGGGGAGCCAGGCGCCTTTGAATGTTTTGGCAGATAAATGGCATAAATGTTCATCATCATCATCATCTTCTCAATATCAAGATTCTAGATCTATCAACCCTCATCATTGGTAAAAAAACCAAAAAACTTTACATTCAAGAAGCCCTGTTTACATCAGCCAAAGTGGAGTGATCCTAACTCAGGTGTATAAAATCGGCTAAGAACATGCACATTTTGGACATAGAGTTTTAAACAACACTTGATTTGAAATTTTAATTTCAAGATGAAACCCTTGAAATGCCACTAATTGCATCGACATTACAGGTAATCTCTAATTACTTCTGATCAGGATAGTTTTGGATAAAAAATAGCAGGATAATTTGGAAACTCAGGCTGATGTTGACAGGCCTTTTGATAGGTGCATGTGTGTGTTCCAACTCTACAAGCTTTGAACAGTAAACATCATGTAGTCTTTACTGACAGATGATCTTCCTAACAGAGCCATTAAAGATAATTCTACTTTTTCTTGATGGGATCAGGGGGCTGTCTAACAGCCCCCTGATGAGATTGGATTTTGAGATAAACTGGCTTGAAGTTATTCTCAAATTTACTGTTTATTATATACTTGATCTGGATGTTTGGACAGGCCAAATATTGAAAAAAATATTAAAAAGGAAAGAAAATTTGTGAGAAATTCTAAAGTAAAATATAGTACTGTAAGATGTTCTTTTTCTGTGACTGCTTTTCCTTAATTTTGTCATAATCCTATATCACTACTTAGCTACTAAATGATTTTGAAAATAAATCTATCATATATAATATTTCTTTCTTAATTCATTAAAATGAGTCATATTCAAACTGCTCAGCACTATTACTACACAGTCTTTTAAAAAACTTACTTTTATTTATTAAAAAAAAAAAAAAAAAAAATCTCATCACGTTCCATTTGTTATTATACAGGCAAACCTGAGAGCTTTTGATCCATAAGTTTCTATTTCTGTCCATCCAGCTACATGCAGGCATGTCAGTTTTACCTAGGCAAATTTCCATGATTTTGTAGAAGGAAAGAAACCTGCAGATGTAGTTCTTCAGTGATTGATTTGATTACATTCACATTTTAAATTTAAGAATGGTATTTAGGCTTCCTGTTGGTAAAGTTTGTTTAGTCAGTGCATAATAAGGTTTGTCATAAACAATCTGTTCAAAAGTGCAATAAACTGCACCTGTGTGAGAAAATTAACCCTTTGCCTACTGGAATCGGGTGGTCAAGGTACGAGGCATATGGAATTAAAACAATTTAGTAGTCAATGGGTTAACAGTGGCAGGTAAGGAAAAAGGTATGAAATATATAAGATTTGTATTCTACGATGAATTCAAATACTGATTTTGTTTTGAACTGAGGACCTTAAAGTTTCAAGACCACCTTGCTGCCCACTGAGCCATGGCAATTTAAAATTAGAGTATCATATTTTATGAAACACAATTTCAATATCTTGATAACAGTTTGTTTTTATTCAAATAAAAATAAACAAAAAGATGAAGAGAGATGATGGGTTAGGAGATACATGTATGTATAGATAAATAATACAAGGTGTAAAGTAATGTTGAAACTATATTAGGCTTAACCCATTGATGACTAAGCCCAAATATATTCGGGCTGAGGCCTATGGGAAATGCGTGTTGTAGCTAAATCAGCTCGTCTCCAACAGGATAAAGGTTGAATCATCTAACACCATAAGCAAAAAATACTCCACTTCTAAAAATATTGAAATGAAAACAATAAAATGAAATATAGAGATAACACAAAGTTTTTTTTTTTTTTTTTTTTTTTTTTTTTTTTTTTTCAAATTTAGTTAACTTTTTCTGTCCCTGGCATTCCAATGGTTGATATTTCTTATTTTGTATTGTTTATACTGAAACTTATTGTTCTTTGTAATTTTCTTTGCCGAATAAATAATAATAATAATAAAAGGCTGTCTGCTGAAAGTTTCAATTATTCTAGGAAAGATGCACTATTGCAATTCATGTTGGTCTCATGAAAAATTGGATAGAGACAGACCTAATGTTGTCTTTAACAAAACCTCCACAAAACTAAAAAAACCTCTTCATTCCTCGTAATGCTCGTAATGCCATCTGTTGTCACTATACTTTATGATTATATCACCATCATAACTTTGAGGTATTCCGCATGTATCAACTTCAAAGTCCAGATAATGACATTGCCCCAATCTTAAGGCTTTTTAATGTTTATCTGATGGCAGTTCTTGTAGTTATCAAGCCCGCTCTCCTGAAGTTTTGAAAGGACTGTAGGAAAGGTACTCTAAAAACTTCCTGTCTGCCCTGCCTGCTTTATGGTGTCTGAAAAAAAGAAGCAAAAGAAATATGCATGTGAAAAGTAGAATTTTTGGAGAGAGGATCATGATGCACGTACGATCTCATTACACTGTTCATTCTCTTTAACCCCTCCCTAAAAAAGAAGAAGAGAATACTGCTCTTTTTTTTTTGGGGGGGGGGGCGGTCAGAGTCCCGTTGTATATATTTAAAGAATCAGGTAAGTGAAAGTATTGCCTGATGATATTTTTGTCAACTGAAATGTTTATCCCCTCATAAAAAGACAATACAAATAACAAGTTAACACAGTTTTGGTGAGAATATTTATCTAATTATATATATATATATATATATATATATATATAACAAAATATAGTCCAGTAATGCATTTATGCCAATTTAAATTTAATAAATTGGCGTAAATGCATTACTGGACTATAATTTTATATATATATTTTGTTTTGATGACTGCCAATACGTGAAACTCTATAATATATACAGTCTGTGTAAAAAAAAAATGGTACAGTCGGGGGAAAAATAATTTAGGTGTGAAATCGTTTCATATAATATGTGTATGTGGTACCAAATTAAAGTCAAAAGATTTTCCTTGCTGATGCTCTTTGTTCTGTATAATTTGCTTTCGTAAAACAAAAGTTATGCTAAATGTTGTGCGACGAGGAACAAATCAAAATTACGCACTCCTATTGTTCTGGAGCACTGAATTCATGGCCATTATGCGAAACCTACACAAAGGCATGGGACGGCGTGCAAAAAATTGATTTTTCTTGATTACAGAAAATTAGTCATATCTAAAAAAATACTGCACCAAATGTGATGAAAAAAATTGCAGAAGAAAGTCTGATTTTCCTGCTTTATGAAAATACCAAATAATTACAGGATGTGATTAATTTTGATACTATAAAAAAATGTTTTCCAACTGTACCATTTTATTTGACACAGACTGTATATATATATATATATATATATATATGTATATATATAATTTGGGTTTAGAAAAACATGCGTTTACTATCACGCAGATCGTAAACAAGTCTTTATTTTAATGGAATGATAAGCCTTTTAAAAGGTTGAATACAAAATTCATCCTGAGGCTGTAATGTCGTTTCCCATTTACTTTTCACCCACTTTGAATTTCCTGTCAAGTTTAAGTTGACCTTTTTTGCTGTTACTTGCTTTAAATGTCAATATGAATGTTTTTTATTGGCATTATGAACTCTGCTGTAATCCTGATTGTAGAAATAAGTACTTAGTACATCCGGTGAAACATAATTAACATGTAAATCAAAGAAGTGTATATATCTATATATCTGTAATCGTTGGAAATTAAAAAGATTGGTTACACCCAAAATATGATTATGTTTGTAATCACTGTATTATATTTATGAACCTCTTTATGGGTGAACTATTTAGGTTGAATATTCATAGTAGTAAGGCCCATTTATCAAAACACACATTTTAGACATACAGGTCACAGACGAAGATGTTTAGAAACAAGAAAAGTTCAAAATGTTCACTAATTTTTCTTCTTCTCCTTACTTCTTCACCTACTACTTCTTCTTTCTCCCTCCCTTCCTTAAAAAAAAAAAAACTCCGTCACATTCCATCCCTCACTGTTTCCTGTGTACCCAATCCCCCTCCTCCTCCTCCTCCTCCATCCAATCTTCCTCGCCCTCCTCTCTCTCTCTCTCTCTCACACATGCACACACACACACGCACACACACACACGTACACACACACTCTCTCTCTCTCTCTCCATCCCTCCATCCATACTATCCCTTTTGAAGATGTGCTAGTTTACTTAGGAGCATCTACCATATACAGCCAATTATTATGTAGTCTCCTATTCATCCATCCCCTTCTCTCTTTCTCTCTCTCTTTCCCTCTCTCTTTCTCTCTCTATCTTCACCCATGGCATCATTCTGTCCCTGTCCAATCCCTGACTGTTTCCCCTCCTCTTTCCCTTTTCTCTTTCTCTCTCTCTCATCTATCTATACCATCCTCCTACCCCCAGTGAAGATGTTCCCATCTGATGAGCACCTATCCCATGTCATCCCTCAAACTTGAGCGTGCGTTGGAGCGTGTCTGGATCGTCTCGGGTGGCGGCTATTAACCCCGCCTCTGTGCCTCAGCATGACGATGCTACTACTCAGGTGATCCACGCTGGGTTCAACAAAGTGCTTGACTGATTTACCACCTTACCAATTATTCCTTAACCTACATGTACATCACCTTCTCTCTTTCCTTTCTTTTTATTTATTTTCCATTCCGTGCTCCCTTCCCCTTGTCTATTATATCTCTGTGTCTCTCCGTGCAGGTGTCTATGAAACATTTTTTGGGATTTTCTCATTGTTTTCTTCTTTACATTTTATTTTCTTTTCTTCATCTTTTTTCTCTCTTGAATTTTCCTTCTATATTTTATTTCCTCCTTCATTTTCTCCATAATCTATCTCTCATTTACATTTTTGTAGGTTCTCCCTCTTTCTTTTACAATGAAATTTTTGTCCAGTGCAAACACCTCATGAACAAGCTTATAGTACTATTATTTCCCTCAGGGTCATCAGAACACATACTGGAGCAACAGTCTGACAGCCCCCCCCCAAAAAAAAAAAAAAAAAAAACAACAACTTGATTTCTAAAAATTGTGAACAAAATATATTTGTTGACATACATGTTAATTGTTATATTATATGAATTTCATATTAATGAGTGTCGTCATAAACAAATACATAACGGAACAATTATGATATAGCAATAATATGCACAGTCATTCATATCAGTTCGGTCTTATTTATGCAAGCCTCATAATATTGATATTTACAGAGAGAAATGATTGCCAATTAAAATGGAGCTTTGTCCTTGAAAGAGTTGAAAGATAAAAGCTAATATCATGACAGAGCTGGATTCCATTTCCAAGTCATTAGTCTATTCATACACAGCTCATCTAGCGCGGCATAATACACAGTTCAGCGACCGGGTTCCCGTACTTATCGTCAGGGACATTGCGCTAGCTCTCCAATCCTCACCAGTCGTCTACCAAACGACCTTCCCAACTAATATCTGACAGCGGCTTCCACTCCGTTTGACACGAAAGAACAAAAACCCAGGCTCGGCGGAAGTCAATATCGTCGCAAGAATTTTGACTCAATTCACTCTCTGTAGGTGTTTGTCTTTTCCTCTTATCGCATTTATTGTTTTATTATTGTCTAAACTTTACTCATTTCTTTCGTTTGAGTGGATTTGATTGATCGAGTGAAAACAGGTCAAGGTGGAACTGTTATTAAGAAGGGGTTTTGAAGGCCGGAGTAAATACAGTGTTGTCATGGCAAGTTTGATGGAGGCCTACCACGTCTGAGAAAGTGGAAAGTGATAATTTGATTGCAATCGTTTTAGGATATGAAAGTATTATCAAAGGTTAATGCATAGTGCAGGAAATTATAGGGTCAAGTTTTTAATTTGACCCACTTCTTTTATATTAATGGCTTCTATCTTTGTTTACATGCTTATATGATTATTGTGCCTCAATTTTTCAGGTAATAGTCACCCATTATTCCTTTTTTTTTTAATTGCAATATTTATTTGTATCATGGAAACTTTTCCCCACACATTATTTTAATTTAAATTATGCCATGTTTCTTATTTTTTGTCTGTTTCTTTATCTCATATACCATCTTCAATACCCTTCTTTTATCACTCGTTCTTTTATCACTTTATATTTTTACTCTTACATATTCTGCCTTACTCATACATCCAGCCGAGTTCATGGAAGAACATTCCACAAATGATGACATCCATGTTGCTATGGTGACCGCTTCATGTACCTTCTTGAATGTCGTGCACATACTAGAAACTTAACTAAATCCATCAATAAATATTATTGCAAATTAGATGTATAAACTTCTCATGTTAATTCTACCCAAGATTACAGCAGATATTTATCCGAAGATATTAATTTGTACCCCAAACCTAGACCTGTTTGCAGTTCGTAATCCCTGTACAAGTATGTGCTTTCATAAAAATCTCTCTCTCTCTTTCTCACTCTCTTTCTCAATTATTTTCCCCCTTTTACTTTCTACCTTTTCACCATTACTGTCATGAAATTCATTGTTTCATCAGGGAACTTGTATTAGATATGCTTCCTTTCCCTGGCCACTTTTCTCTTCATATGAATTAATCTTCAAAAGGACTCTATGAATATCTTTCGAAAAAAAAATCAATTTGTATGGTTTGTTTCTCTCCTCCATTCGCATTTTGTATTTTACCTTTTTTATTCCCTTTTCATTCATAGGAAAGTTGTCTTCCTTTCCTTAGCACCTTTTCTCTTCAAATGCATCATTCTTCAAGAGGACTCGATGAAGATCTTTTGAAAAAATTCAATTTGTTTGGTTTGTTTCTCTCCCTCTCCATTTGCATTTTGTATTTCCCCCTTCCTATTCCCTTTTCATTCATTAGGAAAGTTGTCTCTTGGGTTCACTCTTTATCTGTCACCGATTCAAAACGAGGCAAAGTTTATTCCTGGGCAGGTACAGGATGCTGGTTACTATGGAAACCACCTGCATCCTAGGTCCCAGATGTGGTAGGTGTCTGGCACCTTGCCCCTTGATGCGGTCCATGGGTTCAGGAGATACGTGATAGAGACACGTTCCTCATCTTTGATTACCTCCTCACCTGGCATGGGTCAGCTGCGTGAGTTGCATTAGCTGGCTCCGTTTGGAGAGGTGATGCTAGCTTGCTCTCCTACCGGGATCATCAGGGAGGAGAGGAGGATGAATGGTTTTGGTAGGATGAGCGCATCAATGATTGGTAGCGATGCGGAACAGTAGTGACTGTTTTACCAAACTAAATATACTTCAGAGGGCAGGGAGTAGTTGTGCCCCGATAATTTTTGAATTAACAAGATATTTAGAGTATATGTCCACTATCCATCATTAAGATATAAAGCTCCTACAAATATCACGGAGGATAAAATAGTAAGATTAATCATAGAGTTTTAGAGAGTAGTAAATTGAAATGATAGTAACTGCTTTCAACACATAAGTGTTCTTCATCAGTATATAAATAATAAATAGTTTTTATCCCAGTGATGACCTTTTTATACTTGTTCACTATGTCCAATATTTTACAACCTCCTCCCCCTTCAAGCACATCAACTTTTACATGATGTTCTATTTTTAAATCATTCCTAAAAGTTAGATTTGTCTCATTTCCTTCATCTTCCACTTGAAATAATCCCCAAACTTACCTACTTTCACGGACCGTTAACCATTAAAATTCTGTGGAAATAAAAAAAGAATGCTTTATCCTCCTAGGGTATGATTTTGAAAAGGAAATGGTGTGCTTCCTCCCTGCTCAGATATGAGGAGGAAAATATCTGTTGGAGTAGAAACATGATTAGACCGCTATAGAAACACCCCTAGGCATCATAACATGGAATCGGGTAGGAAAACTTGTTGCCAATATGAGCGTGAGAAGTCAGCATTTAAAATAAGGATAAAGAAAATGAAAGATGGGGAAAAGAGACAGTCTGGAAAAAAAGAAAGATAGTGGGGGGTTAAGGATAGTACGGGGTTAAGAAACTAGTCTGTAAAGCATAATATAGTTGGAGAAAGACAGAGAGAGAGGGAATAAGAGAGGGAGGGAGGGAGAGAGAGAGAGAGAGAGAGAGAGATGAAAGAAAAGACATGTAATGCTAACTAGAGAAACTAAGAGTGTGTTCAATGTCCAGTTTCAAATTTATACGCCAACATGAATCATGATACAAAACGCAATCACAAAACACAAACGCGATCAGCGGTGCACCGTTCAGTGTCCAAAATTTAAACGTGTTTATACGTCGATCGTCTTTAAATTCCCCACTCTCAAAAAACAAATATCTTCCCCTTCTTTCAATTGCACCGGAAGCTTCCATTGTGAGAGCACATTTAAACACGTTTGAAAACTCGATCCTGTTCAGTGTCGCATTTCGTTGCAATTGCGATGCTCAAGGTCGTAAAATTGAAGCTGATTGTGTTTGTAAACGCATCTTTTTCGGCGTTTAAATTTTCGGCGTTTAAATTTAAATTGAGATTTGAAACACGTTTATTTTTACGACCGGGGATGGGGGACAATGAACACCCTCTTTGTTTTTCTTTATATCAGCGTTTTGTAATTGCGTTTTGTATCATGATTCATGTTGGCGTATAAATTTGAAACTGGACATTGAACACACTCTCAGGGTGCAAGGAGGAGAGGAAGGAAAAATAAAGAAAAACTTGCATTGCATACAAAAGGAAAATTCTGCAATGAGCATAATGAAGAATGTGATTGAGGAAGATGGAAAGAAAGGAAAATGATATTACATGAGTGAAAGGCAAAAGAGGAAGAAATACAGAGAGAGAGAGAGAGAGAGAGAGAGAGAGAGAGAGAGAGAGAGATCATATGTATAGGAATGGGGGGATAAAGAAAAAGTTCAATCATATTTTTAAAAGAAAAGGTGCATTTAAAAAGATGTTATAAATAATAATGATAAGAAAAGGGAAGGGGATTTAATTTGATGGCATAAAAATATGAAGCTTTCAATTTCAGTTAAATCACTTATTATAGATGTAAAGGTTAACAATCTGTGCTATAAACTTGATGGATTCTATAAAAAGAGATCGAATGACTCCTTGGAACAAGGTGGGTGCAGGGGAAGTTCACCAGACAGAAATGTTAAACTCTTCCTTCTAACTTTGTGTCCTTTATGATCAAACATGCTTCCAGGAAAACAGACTTAAAAACTCATTTAATGAGAGTATACCTATTGATGGCTCCCCCTATAACACCCAGAGGATTAAACTACGTAAATCATTGTCATTTACGATCAGACCTATACGTGACTAATCCGTACAAGTCATCCTCTTAAACGCAGACACTTAGCAACCACTCGATAAGTAGTCCATCTATGCAGTGTTTGTATTTAATAAAAAAATGACTTTACTAGATCAATCATACGCCTTTCTTATTTATCACAACCAAGAAACTTTGCTTACGTCATTTCAATCCTTCAAGCGATGATTAAGTCTTTGTCTTGCGTCCAAGACAAGCACCCCATATAAACATCGCAATTATTTCTTGTCCTTTAAATGGTAAATACTTTATACTTCAGTGATTACGTTTTCTTCATGTGCTTCTATATTTGTCAGAGTTAATTGGAGTATAAAATAGATTTTAAAGCCAATACGAACCAGGAGCCACCTCAAGTCCTCAACTACTCAATTCTGCCCTGATTTCTAACCCATAATGCAACATCCTGAGTAGTGTAGACTTATAATTCAGGCCCAATTGAACACACTAACTCACTACTCAACACGTTCATACCCCAACAAATGTTAACATGTTGCAAAGCAAGTTGTTTCCCTTCAAAACATTTTAGTTTCCTTCTTTCATATAAAATTAAAGGTTATTTTAGTCACTCTAATATCTGAAAAGGTATATTTTAAGACTAGCAATTTATAACACACAGTCAATGAGAGTGATCGTCAGTTCGCTCTCACTTTAAAAGTTTGCTGACATTTCCATGAACAAACTTTTATGTTGTTTTAAATGATTTTGTGTTATGAACCTTACAATTTCAAATAAATATAAAGAATATAAATTAATAAGCATTCCATACAAGCTGGAATGATTGAGTCAGCGGTTAAAAAAAATCTTGAAGAGGAATAATTATTTCATTTAATGTAAACTTTAGAAACAAGGTGAAATAAGAGGTGTCATAATTAGGTGTTTTGGAGAACTACCTTGGATGAGATCTTGTTGGTTTCAGTATAACAAATTTCATTTCAATTCAATTCAATTTGGTTTTATTAAAAAATCTCTTCAAAAAGTCTGAAGACTAACAATGAATGTTAACAAGTATAAAAAACATTAAAAGTTATATACAAAATAAAGCAAAAAAATAAAAATCAGTTCATTTACGTTTAAATAACAATTGTGATATACATGTATATAAAGTTCAAGAGGAGAAAAGGATAAGTGGAAGAGACTGTAAA
The DNA here is from genome assembly GCA_940671915.1 of Paracentrotus lividus. NCBI lineage: Eukaryota > Metazoa > Echinodermata > Echinoidea > Camarodonta > Echinidae > Paracentrotus > Paracentrotus lividus. The sequence goes on along the minus strand of CALNVZ010000649.1, from coordinate 14,369,431 downwards.
AGCAGAGGAGAATTGTGAAGAAAGTGGAGAATAGTGAGAAAGAGGGAGGGAAAGAGAGAGTGAGAGAAATGGAAAGAAAAAGATAGAAGAAGAAATGTGAAGAAGGTGGAGAATAGTGAGAAAGAGAGGGGGAAAGAAAGAGTGAGAGAAATGGAGAGAAAAAGATAAAGAAAGAACAAAAGATGGTAATTATAAAAAAATATTGTACAATAATACATTTACATATTAATTGAGAATTAAATATGAATTGAATGTAATGTAACCAAATATAAACAACAAATATCAGTATGAAGTAAATTACATACAAGCAATGGAATTTGAAATTACATAGTAATTGGCATGCAGAGGAGAAATGTGAAGAAAGTGGAGAATAGTGAGAAAGAGAGAGGGAAAGAAAGAGTGAGAGAAATGGAGAGAAAAAGATAAGGAAGAACAAAAAGTTGGAATTATAGATAAATATTGTACAATAATACATTTACATATTAATTGAGAATTAAATAGGAATTGAATGTAATGTGACCAAATATAAACAACAAAAATAAATAAATATATGAAGTAAATTGCAACTATTGATCAAAGCAATATATACAGTATATATTTTTAAAAATCACGTTTGGGCTGTGATTTCCAGGCTTGATAACATTTAGATTTTCTTATTCAGATTTTAACTATCAAATTGCCCTTGGCATTAACACAAGCAACTGAGAGAGAAATGCATTATAAAGTTTTATTAAGAAAATTATTCTTTTATACAAGATGCGTCTGAAATGAAATTACTCTCTTGTATCTTTTGCATTAAAGTGCCTTTGGCCTGTTACATTTCTCTTTTTTCTGTAATCAATTCAAAATATCTTGATTCACATAATGTAGAAATGGCATCAAAGTTCTTTTTTTCCTGCATCTCTGTTTCTCTCATGTACTCTCCCTTACTCCTACAAGATTGATATCAATTCTTCCACTTAGTGCTTGCCTCAGCAGACACTGAAGATATTGGGAAGATGTGCTTACCACCATTCTCTTGCCTGACTGCACCTGTAAGTAGAAAAGCAAACAGACCTTATGTCTGCTCCAGGATCTTATTAGGAACAATTTACTTTCTATCTCAACACCAAGGTCCGTCTCATCTGCAAAAAAGAAAAAACAAACCAAAAAAAACAACAATATACATTTATATTGAATTCCATGCACGGCCAAGGTTGCGGTTCACGATTATCGATTGTAATTCTTCGTCTCATTTCCACATTCCTTTTTTTTTGTTGTCCGTTTTGAAAATTGACTCAGGGAAGCACTTTGGATGGTGTAGGATGTAGGATCTGAATCAAATCAAAGGATACGCATGAATGAGTAGAAGATGATTATAGATGAGTTCCATGCTTTGAGATGTTATGTACTGAAAGGCAGAAAGGTGCTAGAATCATCATTCAACACATATGCTGTTCTGGTTCTTAACAGGTAATCTCATGACTCCAGCTGAATGAAATGCCTCTTTTACCACTATCAAAGATAGGATATCAAATAGGATAAATCATAGATAATGTAAAACAAATTGATTGTTTGTCTCAGGAATGATGCAGGTACACTTTTAAAAAGCTCAAAGTTTTGAACGCTTACCGCTGTTTCTATCAAGTGCAAAATGAAATTTGTGTTTTAATTGTACACATTTCATTCACCAATTGAAAAATTAAACTGCTTGACATCATCAAACCTTCCATAATGAACAACCTTTTCATTATTAGGATAAATCATGTTCAAATCTTTTATCTTTTTGTGCAAAGACAAACCAACAAACCAGTCAATTTTGATATAAAATCTCATATTGTAAAGTGTTTTACATCTGTCTTAGATGTGCTTACTTGACCACCTTGCTTGTGCTGTTTCTTTTCTTTTTGAGCTGCCATGTTCTAAAATATCTATCAAAACATGTTTAAAAGTGGCAAGGAATTCAATTAAGTTTTCCCCTGAGGTAATTAGCTCTTGGATACAATGTAAGTCTAATAATGCCTGAAAATAACTCAAAGATTATTGAAAATCTCATTATTTGGAATATGAGAACATCATTTTCTGCAAAACATGTTTTGAAGTGACTGATTATAATTATTGAGATGTTATATTTGTGACAATTAGGGCTTGAAGATAATGGGAACTGAACATAAGTACTTGAAAATATCTTCAAGCATTTTATGAATCTCATCATGATGATGCATGCAAATATCTTGAGTTTCAACCAAAGAAGTGTAGTTTGATCTGTCACTGTAGTTATGAGTGCATCTGTGATATGAGCGATATGGAACATGTCATGTGAAATTGAATTTCTCTGAAAGTTGTTATCATTCATGGTGTCAGGTATAAGAGCAGCTTGATGTTGTAGGTTTAGGGTTTCAGAAGCTCTGGATGTCTTGTGAATGTTTTGCTTGATTTCAAGGTCACTATTCCATTGACCTTGAGTTGTGAAGGTCATCTTCTTATTGACTTGATGTTATGCGGCAATCACCTGGACACAACGCAGGGCCGACGCATTGAAACTTGCGAACAATGCACATACAGAGCATATACATAGACAGCACATATTAATTTCTTTCGTCACATCACGAAAAATGACATAGCCGTGGCTATTCAGAGTTGGGTGGTTCCTTATTTGGTTTGGTCTCAATGTGACCAGGGTATATAGGCCTGGGTGAGTTTAAACCCTCTGCAACCCTCCCTCTTCCGTTTAGTATGTCAAGACTGGACTAGTTAATGGTACTTAGGGTGTCATTGTGGTGTGTCAAGTGGTCCTCGGGTAGGGAGATACTGTTCCCCTCTCACCTACTATACTCTTACACCGTGTCCTCTGCTCATCGTCTAGGATCATCTGATAGTGTCTCCTGTTTCACCTCCTGTCTCCTCCCTGATCGACCCTGTCTTCCCTCAGCTGTCTGTGTTCTCATTTCTTCCCTTCTCTCTCTCTTCTCCTCTCTCCTCCACCCCTCCCCTTTCTTCCTCCTCATGCTTCATTATCACCATCATCATCATTACCTTCATCATCACCACTATCACAACCACCACCACTGCCACACCATCTCCTCCTCCTTCCCATCCTCCACCTCCTCATTCACTATCATCCTCATCATGATCATCATTATCATCATCATCATCATCATCATTATCATCATCATTATCCTTATCATCATTATCATCATCATCATCATCACCATCATCATCATTATTACAACCACCAGCATCATATCATTCTTCTCCCCTTCCTCCCCCTCCCATCATCATTATCATCATCATCATCATCATCATCATCATTATCCTTATCATCATTGTCATCATCATCATCATCATCACCATCATCATCATTATTACAACCACCAGCATCATATCATCATTCTTCTCCCCTTCCTCCCCCTCCCATCATCATCATCATCATCACCATCATCATCATTATTACAACCACCAGCATCATATCATCATTCTTCTCCCCTTCCTCCCCCTCCCACTCCTCCACCTCCTTCTCATCTTTTCTTCACCCTGGGCTTGCTCATACTTTAATCCCTGTCTGCATCTTCTTTCTACTCATTAGGTGGTTTCACACCTGCCCGATCTGGAAAAGTTCCCGTAATCTCTGATCGGGTATTCTTACCCCGATCACAAACTACGCATAATTTTGCAAGTGTGAAACCAAACTACGCGTGATATCCCCGAAGATAAATTCCTGTAAATTAGTAGGTACTTCGACGAAACTACATGTACTTTCGCCAAGGTCGCAGGAACTTTTGTAATGTGAACAGAAATTACGGGAACTTTCTATTCTCCCTTTCCTTCTTTCTTCTCTTTCCTTATGTATTTTTTTCCTTCTTTCTTCTCTTTCCTTTTCTTTTTATGTATTTCTTTGTTTTTCCTTCTTTCTTCTCTTTCATTATGTATTTCTTTGTTTTTCCTTCTTTCTTCTTTTTCCTTATGTATTTCTTTATTTTCCCTTCTTTCTTCTCTTTCCTTTCCTTATGTACTTCTATGTTTTTCCTTCTTTCTTCTCTTTCCTTATGTATTTCTTTGTTTTTCCTTCTTTCTTCTCTTTTCTTATGTATTTCTTTGTTTTTTCTTCTTTCTTCCCTTTTTTATAACTTCGGGTATTTTCCCTGGAAAAAGACGATTTGGGCAGGTGTGAACACACAAAAAAAATTACGGGTATTTGGTGATTGAAAAAGTTCTCGTAAATTTCGGGAATTTTTCCTGATCGGGTAGGTGTGAATCCACCTATTTACTCAATGTAAGTCCTTGGGTGTTGGGTATCTGCAGTGAATTCCATTTTTGGCTCTCTCGTGTTTGTTTGAATTTTCATGAGAATTGTTTCCTGACAGGCAAACCTCTTGTGTATCAGGGTGCACGCCCCTACAGAGTTTAAGCCATCAGGTCTTGTGGCCTGCCCAATGCACAATCTTGGCAGTGATGGTTTGGATATTTGGTAGGAAAAGGGTTAAGGCGTGAAGGTCAGGCAAGGATAACATATAACATCACCTGCTCCTGTGGAGAGTGCTTGTATGTTAATGTGATGTGTAAATATACAGTGGTTTATGTGGAGAATGGTTAGGATGTAACAATAAAGGGACAACATAGAACTGAATACGTTGGACTAGAGGTACTGTCAACCTCACCCAACCTATAGGTTTACAAACAAATATCAAAAATAAAGAATGCTAAGTTTTGCTTTCTTTTCTTGTCATTCGGACACAAATAGTTTTCCATAATATTGAAGTTATTCATTTATGACCCATTTTGGAAAGTTAACAATATCTAAATTGAAATATACAATTTTCCTACAAATGTGATTTTATTCCCTGTCTTGGAATGTTGATTTTTTTTTTTTTTTTTTTTTTTTTTTTTTTTTTTTTTTTTTAGTCTTTGTTCTCAATATTTTTTTTTTCATCTGGGAATAATTTAGAACTGCCCAGGGGCTGCAACATGTAAGTGGTCAATGCCTACCCAAAATGAAAACTGAAAAAGGAAACAAAAATATAATAGTAACATAAACAAAACAAAATCAAATATTGGAGCAACTGTCCATTATATCTAGAATCTGGACTGTATGCCTCAGGGTTTTGTCCTTTTTAATATGTTCCTGTTCTCTTTATTGGAAATTTTAAATGTCAAACATGAAATTCCTTGTATTCTATTGTGACTTGTTAGTATTTTCTCTTGGGTTGGTTGGTGTATTATACATAAGGAGTTGGTTTGGGTCAATCTGTGAGGGAAAAATCCTCAGATTTTCTGATTTTAATGAACACTCTGACATTGGATTAGTGTAAAAATGAAAGGAAACAACCGGCTGGAAAAGTCATCCAATTCTTTGTGAACTATACACAACAAAAAAAGTAAGTCCCCCCCTAATCAAATTGATGTAATTTTTGAACGGGCTTGTTTTGAGCACAATAATTTGGAGGGGGGTTTTCTACACTTATTGAGTACCTTCTGTGGAAAAATGACATCGATCACTTGAGACATGCATGAGTGATCAACGTTTAAAGCAAAAATGGACATTTTCAAAACTCACATGGGTCATTTTTGGGTCTGTAAAAATAACAATTTTGTGAAAATTTTCTTTTTACCTTGTGTTGAGTTGTTTTGGTGGTCTTATCATCCAAAATTTGACCATCCATCACTAATCCCGATACATTTCACTATTTTTCATGGATGAGTGAGCACAATTTTAAGAATTATGCTCAGCCTCTAAAAATGGTAAAATCCAACAATTTAATTTAAAGAATTGCCATCAGATATTATCATCAACATCATCGACACATTTTGTGAGAACATAGGCACTACTCGTCATGTCATGGACGAGCGAGCACACTTTAAATGTGAGTTTTGTGACTTTTGCCATGACAAATTTGCCTTTAATGTGTGTTTATTCATGCATAACGCAATTGTTTTATCTCATATTCGCACATAAATTAGTCAATGAGTGTACAAACATAACTGCTAAATAATATTACTCAACACCTTTTTTTTTTTAAAGTTCCAGCTTGTTGATTTTGCTTTTGTTTTTGCCTCGAGATTGTACACAATGTCAATGGAGAGAAAATCAAAATTTCAACAAAATTGAAATTCGGCTTAATTTCAATGATAATTTTTGTTAATTCTACTGAGAGTTTTTTCACGAAATTTGGCACACAACTTCATGGTGGTACTTACTAACAGGAACCACCGCTAAATTGAGAATCTGATAAGGCACGGAGTGGGGCCAAAGCTCTGAAATTTCTTCTTATATGGATATTTTTTTAATATCTTCTGCTCACTGAAGCATAAAACACTGGAATTTTCGTGAAACTCAAATCAAATCAATTATCCAAGAAGGTCTGTTACAATTATCTAAAGTAAACAATTGAATTTTAGTCCACAAACGAAAAAATGGCTTTTCACGTATCAAGTGTTCACTGAAGCGTGAATTTTTTATAACATGCCATAGCATGATTTGAAAAAATTTATTTCGACATAAAAATTGTTGATAAAAGGATTTTCATTACACAAAAGGGAACAATACTTACCTAATAAATTTGAAGATATTCTTTTTTGTTTTTATTATGTGTTCATTCAACCGTGAATTGATTGATATTGTTTAAAACACTCTTTCAGGTTGCATATGACGTCATAATCAATAATTTTGAAAATTAAAAGTGTGTAAAAAATGCAGTTTTGGCAAATTTTACCTCATGCTCATCCAACCGTGAAATTTAATGCAAAAGTTGTTTGATGTGTTAGAAATTAAGTGCAACAAGCCATCTGAACATATTTCTTGTTGAAAAGTTTGACTTTGTTCCGATATCATTGAATTAAAGTTATGAAACTAACCTTGTGACTTTTGAAAAGTGACATTTTTGCCTTTTGACTGTGCTCATTGAAGCATGACATAATAATTTTAAGTAATATTCACTAAAATGGAACCTGGTAAAATTACCTACAAGCACATGCAATAAAATTCGCAAAATTCCTCTTGGTTAAAAAGTTATACCATTTTGATTTAGGGGGGACTTACTTTTTTTGTTGTGTATACATTAACAAAGAATTGGCAAGTTAAAGGATCAGAATAGGATGGTTAATGTTCATTACAAAGAAGTTGGTCATCTAATATTATAAAGTCAAAGTTTATGTAATATACTGCAAATAATAATGTTGGTCATTATTCATTAGGGTAAAATAGGAATATATCAAGATATACTGGATATGGATAGACAGGACATACATATGTTTCTGATTAAATAAATATTTATTATACCCTTTGAACGGAACATAGATTAAAGAATGAATTGGATAAGAAAAATAATATGGAGACACCTTCTATCTATTACAAAGCCTCCGACTAATAGACAAGCAGCATGTCAGAGTTTACTCCAATTAAATGAAGCGTGTATAGTTTATAGCCTTCCTTATTACGGAACTCATAAAGTATGGTGATAAACAATTCAAATATCCGATCGCAACTTACCGGACAAAATTAATCTATCCAGGGGTCGGGAGTCATCAAGGCACCAATGTTAATCTAGATGGTCAGCAATAATTTTGAGTTATAGTGTATTTTATTTCGTTTATAGCAACAGACAAACATGATATCAAGCCAAACTTATAAGATGCAGAGTTGACTGTTGTACAGCTCTTTGCATGATCTTTCATAGTCTTGCGGAAAACTGGGTAAATTTTGTAAGGTTCTAAATTCAAATTTTCAGCTTATGGCAATAGACCACCCTAAAAAGTAGATTGTCGAACAAATGTATTTAAAAAAAATGTGTAGATAAAGAGAAAAGGATTACATAAGAACTCAAAAGTCATTTATGATTTAAGATATGTAAATAATGTAAAAAGAAACAGTGAAAGAAAGAGCATAAGACAGAGATGAAGGAAGTATCTGGGCTCTAAAAAAGAGAGTAGCAGAAATAAATGAAATTATATACCAGAAAAAAATGAGGAGGGCATAGATCTAAATGTATAAATAGATCTAAATGTATAAAATTAAAGATGATGATGCAAAATTTTGCTTTAGTATATAACAGCAGTATCTATTGACTATAAAAAAAACACACACCGAGACTGGTAGCCTTGCAAAAGGCCTTGAATCTAAAAGCCGCCTCCGTCCAATCCGATTGTTGATCAATACACAACATTGTTCTTCAAGTTATAGATTGTTATTCTTTAATCTCAATCAAGTTATCTTTCAATCAACACTCAATCTGTCTCGAGTCGTGTCCATTGTTTTCTTTTCCATCGTTGATACCCGTAGAGCGTCTTTTACGCTGCCATGGACGGATGAGAGCGATAATGAGACTATTGTCGCCGAATTAGATTCCATCTGGCTGCACAGCCAGCGGTTTGATTTTTGTTTAGAAAAAGAGCGGGAGGTTTTTTTTTTCTATGTATCTGTATCTCGTTTTCATCATCTCTTTATCCTGGATTGATACATTTTTGTGATATTTTTATGATTATTGAAGATAAAAAAGTGGTTCAGAAAATAGTATTCATCATCGTTTGTAGATCATCCAAAAGCTTTCGGTCTCAGTTCCACAATATACATATTATTGTGTATCTATCTCTTGTTCTCAATAATCAGTTTTTTTGGAATTGATCAATACAATGACATTTTGATAATTATTGAAGAGGAAGTAGTCAGATTATTGTTTATTAGTAGTTTTAAAAACCCCAACTTTCCTGTTTCAGTTCTCTTTTATTCATTACTTGCCTAAGGCCCAGTATAATTGTCTTTCTTACTCTTCATCCCATATTTAAAACCTGTCAGGCAATACAGTTATTTAAAAAAAATCTTATTTTCAATCAGGGGTTATGGAAAGTTTATCATTTTCCAAACAGTTACTGCTATTGTGACTCTTAAAAATATAAAATAATATGTGCTATCTAAATGAGATGTGAATGTATTAAATATCTTTATTACCTTTATACAGATTCAATGTTCTATGGAAATTAAAGAGAATTTGTCTTTAAAATTTTTTTTTAATTCCAAACAGCCTTCGAACATACTATTTGTGCAATCTAATAGGATATCTTTGAATCACTTTTTTTTCGTAAAGAGTGTTTGTGTTCTAATATAAAATCTTTATGTATCTTTTAAGGTCATATCCTTTGTGCTTCTAACTGTATGGATTTTCAGCAAAATTTGACAATATTTCATATGAATTTGTATTGATGGTGATTCAGTTATCCAGTGCTGCACAATGATTCCATTTGTTACAAGATCTTAATTCATTCAGTACACTTCTTACAATGATTTAATATAGAATAGAAATACATTGATTGTAATAACATACATCAAACACAAGATGATAATTGCATTGCTAAAAGTGAATTTGCCAGTAAAGTTACAGTCTGTATAAAATATGTTGTTAGCTTTAATACAATAAATCTATGTAAAAAAAAAAAAAAAAAAAAAAATCGGTTTTCAAAAATGTAATCGTATTGCAGTTATTTCCCCAATCCTCTCTCAATTATTATTGAATCATTGAAGCACCCAAATATAATTAAATTAATGTATCATCTACAATGTGTTTAAAAAGGATAATCTATAATTTTAGAGGGTATTGTATTCAAAGTTTCATCCATTATTATATTTAGCTAGGAATTGAAGATGAACTTATTATTTGGCTGTTATATTTCCAATGTATCGCATGAATTGAGCCCATCATTAAAGCTCAAAATTTTATTATTATTGACAATGAGGTGTCAGATTCCATATTTTTTTCTTAAGTTCTCTTCTCTTCTTCTTCTTTTTTTTTTTTTTTTTGATACACACTATACATTTGTAGCAGACTGTAAAGTGAGGGAGTCATAATTACCAGACAATTTTGCACACCTGTGTATTAAATGAAGAGATAAACAGTGTATGTGTGAGGTAAGGAAAAAAAATTAGAAAAGATGATTCATGTATTGAGGTCTGTAGTTTATCAAGTTCATGTTGATCAAATTCCCAGGGATATATGCTGAACACATTAATATAAATCAATGAATTGAGATACTAATTTACTGAATTAAGATGCCCAGTCAATGGCGTGAGATATAATGACTTAATGCATGGATAATGAAGATGAATATAGCACAGCTTGTTTAGAATATAAATGGCAATGGGAATTGTGAACTTCATTGTGATTATCTTTAATTTGCAATGTAAAACTGCAAATTCATTCAGGTTTTTCTTCTTTGTCCTTTGTTTCTTCACTTTGCTCAGGTTTTTGAAGCCATTTTTTTGGTGCAATACTGTCTCTTGTATGGTTTACACATGGTTAACAGTACCTGCTATAGGGCATTTAAAAAATATCTATGGCTGTTGAAAAAGCTTTTTCTTAACCCGTTGTATACTAAGCCTGCATATATGCGGGCTGAAGAAACATAGAACATCCCTCTTGTCGACCGTTTATTTCACTCATGATTGCATAAACATATAAAGACCTTATATAATTTTAATTATCTGACATTGATCTATTTATAGCTGTCTTTGTTTCACCTTTAATTGAAAAGAATTTCTTGCAAGAATGCTTGATAATCACGCTCATTTGGCTTTATAAAAAGTTGTCAGTATACAACGGGTTAAAGAAAAATAAAGAAATTAGGAAACAATGACGAACTCTGCAAAAGTATGAATGCTTTTATGATACACAATCCATCGTAATATTAATAAATTTATTCATAATGTTTTTCACAAGAAATATAAGGTTCTGTCACTACCTAATTTCAAATTAAAAGCCATGTCGAAAGTTAGCAATATGTTTTCATATCATTTGTAAGAATCAGTCAAGTGAATTTAATTATGATTGAAGTACCAGCTAGTACTGTACTTCTTTTTAACCTAATTTCTTCCTCGTTCTTGAATAACTCAAGAATCGTCCAATGTAGCCCTTAGCCTTTCTTCGTACAGAAAATAACTTGAGGCCAATACCTTTCACACATTGTATTTCCTTTGATTAAATTGGGGTTATATCAATATCATCAAACATCTGTTAGAGAGAGAAAGTTGTTTTCTTTCAGATTAAGCAGGTGGGGGTATTTTCAATAAGTTTTTCATTTTAGTTGATGGACCTATCATCTTATCAAGTTACTTTTACACCCTCTCAATCTGGAAAATATTCTTGAAATGCCAGATTGGGACTTTATAACCTAATGCAACCCCCCTCCCAAAAAACAACAACAACAACAACAACAACAACAACAACAACAACAACAACAACAACAACAGGAAAGAAATTTTATAATTTGAAAAAGAAAAAAAAAAGTTGTTCTTTGAAAGCTTGAAGGCTATTATTTCATAATATGCAATTAATACCCTTCTGGCTAAAATGGCAGATAATATATCCAAGTCAAGATGTGATGACTAATAACAATAGATAACGTTTATTGAGCACTTATAATGTTCATTATTACTCGGCATAGCTAGGCTTCCATATAAAATAAATTAGGCGAACACAGCATCCAAGGAATTTCTTCCACCGGTACCCCTTTGCATCACCTGGGTCGAGCGTGGCAGTGGCAGATTAGTGTCTTGACAAAAGAACATTTGTGAAGTGGTAATGATTTGAACCATGTGCCCTTGGATTGGCATTCAGCAAAAAATCCACTCAACACAACATGTAGTTTCTGAAGGGTTGGAGTATATAAGGTTCATAGGAATTGGGAAAGTAAGTAAAGTTAATTTTTACCATATCTGCTTGGAAACCATGACTAAGTTCAATCTGAACAATATAGCTTGTACTTTAATTGCATGGGAATGCAAGGAATGGTAAATTATTTTTCAAACAGTAATTCTTGATCTGCATTAGATCCCAAATCCTATGAGAACTTCATTACGATCTAAAGAGTGTGAAAACACCTCCAAGAGAGTCAGATGAATTCCTTGGTATTTAGACTATATGGAAGTAGCCCAGGGGCTGAGTGGGATGAGAACCTTAAGATGATTTCTAGGCGTATTTTGGAAAGGAAATTGCATTAGTGAAGCTGTGCATCTGCAATATTTAGTTTGACAATTCTTTTTGTTCTCCGTCAAGTTTTGATTTGATGAAGGCAAATGAGCAGAGCTTCAGATAAGAGATGGCTTGGTAACTCCTTGTTTAGAGTAAAATAGAGGGGGGAAAAGAGTGAGAGGAAGGTGAAATAAAGGACAAGGGAGAGAAAGAGAGAGATAGATAGGGAGGGTAAGAGAACTGATAGGGGAGTGTGTGTGAGAAAAGTGGATCAGACAAGAAAACATATGAGAGAATATAGTGAGAGGAGAGAGAGAAAAAAAAAGAGAGAACTAGATAGAGAAAATGTAAAAGAAAGCAAACAAGTTTGTTATATTGGCAAAGAAAAAACCTCAAAAGGTAGAGAGATAAGGATAGCTAGTGTTAGTAGAAAATAGAAATTAAGAGCTAAGAGCCCTTGAAATAACCAGATCAAATGGAAGATAGGAAAGATGATATGTGAAATAATGAAATCAGGATGTGCATTATCTCCCTTGTAAAGCAGATAACAAAGCGAGCACCTGCTGAGAGCCAAAAAGACTTAATTCCAACCCCTAAAATAAGAGTTAAGTCTGTATGGCTCTCAGCAGACCAGGGGCTCTTTTACTTACCTCCCTTCACAAGACAATGATCACATCTACCCCTGGTGATCTCCTTCCTCTACCGGTTTATATCCACTTGGTCTAACAACAGTAAGTCCAATCTTCTATTTGTCTTATACCACATAGTTTAAACCCATTTGGTCTACTATAAATTTGGCCTAAGTTCTCCTTGGTCTAATTCTCATTTGGTCTAAATAACACTTGGTCTAATTGCCAATTTGTCATATAGCCAAATTGCCTAATTGCATTTTTGTCTAATTCCCAAATTGTTACTGGAAGTGTCCAAATGGTGCTGGACCAAGTGGACATCAGACGAAATGGACATTAGACGAAATGATAATTAGACAATGGCAAATATAGGCAAAGTTTAATTTGGACCAAAAGGTATATATTAGAAAAACTGGACTTTAGACGAAATGGGAATTAGACTGGTTGTACACTAAATGGAATTACATCATGTGGGATGAGACCGAATGGGCATTAGACAAAGGGAATTTAGACCAATTGGTAATTTACCCATTCAACATGTCCACATCTACTGCTGACGACGACTCATCCAAAAAACTTCTATTGTTCTAAAATAAGCAGAATTTGCATTTTAATCGTACATTTAATGTTCTACTACTGGTATTTAATGGCCTGTTGGTAGAATAATAGTCTTAAAACCAGGTGGTCACAGGTTCAAACTAAAACAAGTGTAATTTATGGCATGATGGGTTTTGTCTTGAAAGAAGCAATATACAGTTGAACCTTACTATTTATTTACACACTAAGAAATAAAGATTCAACTTTTCACCGCTACAACTTTGTCTCTATTATACCTTCCATATGGTGTGCAATTTTGCACCCAAATAACACATTCAGGGTGCAAATTTACCCCTTTTTGGTATAATATTTAACCCTCTAGGTGCAATATTGAACCTTTTGGTGATTAGGAGTGAAAGCTTGCACCTTACAGGGTATAATATGTATAATGACAAATCTGTACGTCCTATATTTCTTCGTGTCTAGATCACTCTGGGGAAACAGAAAAAGGATTGCCACTGTATACAGGTGATAGTTATTGATAAGTTCTACAATATACATTTGTGATGCATCACATCAAAATGAGAGACAAGTCCCCGAGCAAATTCAGCAAAGGGTAAAGGAAATCTGTAAAATAATAATTAATGTCTAATTTGAGGGAAAGTATTCTTTGAATTTTCTGAATCTTCATTGTTTCATGTGTGCTCTTTAAAAAAAAATTGAGCAAAAAAGATAAAGTGAAAGTAATAAAAAAGGGATCAATTTGCCACTAGCTTTTACTCTTTTCTGGCGACTTGTCTCTCATTTTGATGTGATGCATCACATTTGTTTCAAGGAAACAATATAGATACCCTATAAATAGGTGGCCTTTATAAAAAGGTTGCAACTTGGATAGGTCGGACTGCATGTAGCACCCTATTCCATACCGTTCTTTGCCTTAGAGGATGTCCTCTGAAGCTTTAGTAACATGATATATCCTAGAACAGGTAATTAATTTGATCATTTAGTTATTTTGAGTCTGAAATATAGTAATAATGTAGGTATACTTGTGATCTGAGTTTGTTACTCTGATTAATAGGACAGCTTCAAGAGGCTATTAAACTTGATACGAGATGGGACCAAGATGGGAACATTGGACTCCCTGCAGGTGGGGGGGGGGGGAATCAAAATGATAAAGGTTAAACTGGTGTTGTTGGCGAGAACAATTTTCCAGGAAATGTGATCATTTTGGTTGTCTGTGTTTTGTGTTTTATTATTTTGATGGAGGTTGATTTGTGTGTCGCTGGAGGACATTTTTTGATAAGTCCATTACATAGTAGACATGAAACTAATGTACAGTTTAGATTGCAATATGGGGCTGACGGAAACGACAGCCTGCAGCGAATGTAATTATATGGGATTGGTATGTTGTTAAGAGCAAGGTCAGGTGAACCAGATCAGGGTACTGTCATCTGAGACAGCCACTGGGAACCGGGGTTATTGGGTGTTTCGTGGTGGGTTGGGAGGTATCATAGGTATTTAAAAGATGATTTGGAGATAATTGTCGAAAGGGGGAAGGAGTGGAAGATTGGGGGTTGGGGTTGAGTAATTTGCGTCTAAAGAGTAAAGAATGAGGATAGGAAATACTGGGGTTATTGTCTCAGGGTGTGTTGGAGGTTTCATAGGTATTTAGAAGATGATTTGAGGGTGATTGTCAGTAGCGGATGAGTAGTGAGGTCATGAATAGGGGGTGCGAGCAGAGAAGGAAGTGATTCTGAAGGTCGGGGTTATCTGGTGTTCCGTGGGAGGTTGGAAGAATTTTAAAATCTTGAGGGTCATTTTTTGTTGGGGGGGGGGGGTGAAAAGTCAAGAATGGGAGGTTTGGATTTGGTAATTTACGTTTGAAGAATAAAAAAATGGGGATAGAAAATACTAGGGTTATTCAGTGAGGTAGGAGAATGTCTCAGAGTGGGTTGGAGGTTTCATAGGCATTATTTAAACACATCTTTTCCAGAAGTTTTTGTGAATACTAATATACATGTACATTTTTGGGGAGCCAGGCGCCTGTGAATGTCGTGGCAGAGAAATGGCGCCTAATAAATGCTGTTCATCATCATCATCATCATCATCATGGGATGTTGAGGTCAGATACTAGAGTATAGAGGTACTTTGTAGAGGGGAAGGCTATGACTGCATGTGTTTCAAACCAGAGGCATTGTTTAAAACAGAATTTGAAAGTTTGTGGTGAGAAGCTAGATAAAAGTGACTTCTATTACAGTTTAATAGGAGTTTCGCTCCATGGGGGTCGGGTTAACAAGTCTGAAGGGTTATGTAGGTAGACAGATAAATGATCTGTTATAAAAAGTATGCACAATATGTTACCGTGTGTTGGGTATGGTACAAATCATGGCTGAATGTCCGCATGTATTGTGGTCAAATTCTCTTTTAATGTGACTCGCTACCTGGGGTACGAGGAACAGGGGATGGGTGCGTGTAAATTGTATTTTCATTCATTTATTTGGCACTGGATTGGATGACTGACAAGACACAAAGGAGAAAAGAGGGACACTTCAATCTCATGTATTCTATTTCTCAACCCATACTTGACAAAACAAGTGATTACCTTCATCCACTAATTAAATACTGGTATGAAACATCAGCAAACATTTTCGAAACATTTAATTTGATCATGTTGATTGTTTGTGGCAAGTAAAATCCTGAGGATCATTTGTTAAAACACATAGGAAGAAACCCCTTTTCAATCATTTAATGTTTGCTCAATTAAGTGACTAAGCCTTGACTAAATTGAAATTCCAAGAAACTGTGAAGTTTGATTGAGGAGTAGGGGCTCAAAATCTTAAGATCGTATAAATTGATATTTGAGCAATGGCCTCTCCAGTTGGATTTGAATAGTAAACCTCATTAATCTATACTAAATCATAAGAAAATTAGAGAATTTTGAGATTGAATATCGGTAATTAATCAGTACCTCCTCTACGGTTACAATTATTTTCCAATTGGCTTAAAGTCCGCTTCCCTTTATTTAGTATTTATTTCCATCCATTTATTTCACCTCTGATTTGTCTTCTTCTTCTTCTTCTTTTTTTTTTGTGGGGGGGGGGGGTATATGTCTATCTTTCTATCGAATTTTCACCATATTTAATGACCTATTATATTGAACACATAAAAACAGTAAGATCTTTCTATCTCATTTTCACTATATTTAATGACCTATTACATGGAACCATGATAAAAACAGTAAGACACATTTGACATGAGACAGACAGTATTATATATCTTTTCCCCCTGGCCTTTTCTCTCTCTCTTTCTCTTACCCCCTCCCGTACATTGTGCCCGTTTCCCCCTTGCCCTCTCAAAATTTCTTTCTTCCTCTCCCCTCTCTTCTCTCTTCCTCTGTTCCATCCCTCCTTGGTGTGAATTCAAGTTAAGGTGATTTCACACTGACAAGCCCTCGCCCGGAGTGACAGTGCGCTTGTTTCGCGCTGGTTTGCTTGGCGTGATTGCGCGGCAAACGGCTCCTAGCGAAACATGGTCTTAATATCCTGTCCCTTTGGACCACCACCCCTAACGGCAAGGTCATCTCCCGGTGCAATCTCATCTCTGATTAATCCTCAGCACCCCTGCCATTCCTCATCCTCATTCCCTTCCTTGGTAGTGTTCTCCATAAACAGTTAAGCCTGGAACACACCAACCCCCTTGGGCTGTTGATGGTAGGAAGGTGTTGTATAGGATTGAAAACATTGATTTGATCTTTGGATGATGAACCCTGTAATGATCCACAGTACTGGTGGTCTTTAAAACGTCCCCGTCGCACAGCCTTGTTGACTCCAGAAGGCCTGACAACTTGGCCATATAGTGATCAAGAGTACTGGTGATCTGTGAAACACCTTTGTCACACAGTGTAACTTAACCCAGAAGGCCTGGTATATTGACCGTCTAAAGGTTATGTGATTCTTGATTCCGTAAATCCGCAAAGTGATTACAAAGCAAGAGTGACCAATCAGGATTCTTGTTGCATGGACTTCTTGCATATAAGTCTTACTATGAACCAATCAGAATAACTGTTCCAAATATGCAACGGATTGTTTAGGTCTTGGATAGTATGACTGCATGGGGTTATGGGAAAGGGATGACATATATAGTCCGCCTGGCCAATTGACCGCAGTGCCTATAGACATCTTGACTCCAGTGTAGGGTAATCGTGAAAAGGTTTCCTAGGGTTAGGGTTAGGGCATATAGCAAAATGTAATGCAAGGATATCATGACCCAGTGTCCTAGGGTCATTGTGACCCAGTATTAGCATTGTGGTCTGTCAGCCCCGCTGTCTTTCACGCTGTAACCATAGGAAAAATTGTTTTGAAGGATCACTCATAACGCCTTAGAGTTCGGCTACTGCTTGGTAGCATAATGATAACATCATTGTCTCCTTGCAAGAAAATACAAAGTTTAAAAGATTCCTCTTACCTGATGACCACCAGGAGGTAAAAAGACAACAGAGGTTTTGCTGCATAGTTTTGCGAAAATAAAAAATCACCAATGAACAGATCTGTTTTTAAAACATTTTATATAGTCACCTTTGTATATAGTCTTTATTTGCTTTGACAATCATTTGATCATATATGTGATTGATCACATCAAAATGAGAGACAAGTCGCAGAGCAAATTCAGGAAAGGGTCAAGGAAATTGGTAAAATAATAATAAATGTCTAATTTTGGGGAAGGTATTTTTTTTTAGATTTTCTGAATCTTCAATGTTTCATGTGTGTTCTATAAAAATATTGAGCATAAAAGATAAAGTGAAAGTAATAAAAAAGGGATTTGTTTGTCAATATATTTTACTCTTTTCTGGCGACTTGTGTCTCATTTTGATGTGATGCATCACATATTTATAATAGTGTTTTCTAGAATCATTTTGCTTATCCTTGGGGAAAAAGCTCAGGGAATCACCTATATACTTCCTGGATATATAATTTCTTAAGAAAAAACTTTCACTGTTTTAAACATTTTTATTTTATTCATTTTTAAATGCTTCATCACGTTTCTTAAAGCTGCTTCGGAAGATGGTTGGGGAGGGGGAGGCATGAAATAACATTTTAGGTTTTAGGTTCTTACATAAAGACGACATTCATATAATTTCAGATACTAGAGAATGTTAGAATTTGGGAATGTGTGGTATCATCTTTTGCAAATCTGACTGGAAGAATTTTTTTTTTCAGGGGGGGGGGGAATGGACATGTAGTAACTTTTTAGGTTGAGCTTCCTCCTTTATTAAAATGACATTCATGTGATCTTATGACTGGATTCTAGAATCTAAAAAAGGCAGCCCTTCCAAGAACTAGAGAATGTTACAATTTGGGAAAGTGTGGTATCAGGTTTTATAAATCTGACTGGAAGACTGTTGGGGAGGATATAGTTACATTTTTAGGTTTAACTTCCTCCAATAGATTACATTCATGCAATGTCGTGACTAGATTCAAGAATTAAAGAAGGCAGCTCTACTTGAAACCAGAAAATGTAAGAATTTGGGAATGCATTGTATCATGTTCGTAATGCTGACTGGAAAATTGGATGGGGGGATGTTGTAACTTTTTTAGGTTGAGCTTCCTCATCCAAACGACATTCATGTGTTACAGGAAACGTTCCCTCATCTTTAATTCAAGACCCTGACTGAAATTACAGACGGCCTTCCATTCAGGATAAAAGTCAGCATTCTTGGACTATCTTGAGAACAGTGGGAAGGGGGGAAAAAGTGCACGGGCTGAATAGCCACACAGTAATATGAAATCAACTTTTACTTTTGGAGTGTTTCATTCATCCCATGAAAAAATATGAATGAATGGAAACTTTTTTTGTAAAATATAATCTCACTTGTTTGAAATATTTTTTCTTAACTGGTGCATTATTAAAGTGAAAATGGAAAAAAAAATTCCCTTTATTTTGTTAAGTGCCCCATTAATGAAGAAGAGACCCTCCCTCTCACAAAATATCTGCCGAATACCAAATCTTTATTTTATTAAAGATAATCCTTGACAATAAGAATTTCATTAATAAGAAAAAAACACCAAAACAAACACTTCACTGCATTCTAAAAGTACAATTTAACCTTTCAGACAAGGGAAATGTATGTGTATAAATTTGTCAAAACCAGTGAGGGAAAAAACCTTTATCATTTGAATTACAAAGGAACATTAAATTAAATTTCTCTAAAACAAATATTGAGTATAATGAATTTTTATGAAGCCAATTTCAGTAGATGGCACCTAATATCTTTTTCATTGGGCAATATTACATCACATCATCCATGTATTTCAAACATGGCAGAAACAATCATTAGAGAACTTAATATTCCTGATCCCTCTGAGACATGATGAAATTTACCAATGCTTTGAAATTATGAGTTCAGTCACCTTCACGGGAGCCTGTGGCCAATTTGAAGCCGGATTCAAAAAGGATTTCACATCTAAACAAAATT
The DNA here is from genome assembly GCA_940671915.1 of Paracentrotus lividus. Classification (NCBI taxonomy): domain Eukaryota; kingdom Metazoa; phylum Echinodermata; class Echinoidea; order Camarodonta; family Echinidae; genus Paracentrotus; species Paracentrotus lividus. The sequence continues at coordinate 14,349,860 of CALNVZ010000649.1, read as the reverse complement.
GCTAGTGCAGGGGCTATAGATAGATTCTGTCAAAGATTGTTTGCTGTAGAAGATGAAGTATTTCCGTCATATTATTTTGGTAAATCCCCTTTTTTTTCTCCCCAAAACAAGATGCGCTCTTAGATAGTTGAACTTGTAAGAGTTCTGTTTGTATATATTGTTTATTGATTAAGCGTTAAAAGGTCATATAAATCAGATGTTTTTTAAAATAAAGTTAACACTGTTTTGTCTCCCAACAACTGACAAATAAGGCCTGTCTTCACTAGCTCGAGATGACAAAATAGCTAGCTATTTCTGATCTGGCCAATTAGCCCGATCAGAACTAGCTCGAGATTATTTGTAATGTGGACGCAATTAGCTAGCTATTTCGTGGGCTAGAATCTCGAGATTCAAGCCTGAATCAACTTGGGCTAGTTCGCGAAATAGCTAGCTATTTCGCAGATGTGGACGCACTCGGGTTTTTTGACTCGGGATAATTTATTCATGATGTCCAACCATAATGCAATTCGAGTTCCGGTTTTGGTATAATACGGAATGACAGAATTAACAAATGGTGAAAGAATAATAAAACAAAGAAATACATAAGAATTGAGAGAAGAGAAGATGAAGAAATGACAGATGATAAAACGAAAGAAGAATAAAACAAAGAAATACATAAGAAATGACAGATGATAAAACGAAAGAAGGAAAAAACAAAGAAATACATAAGAATTAAGAGTAGAGAAGATGAAAGAAGGACAAAAACAAAGAAATACATAAGAATTTAGAGAAGAGAAGATGAAAGAAGAATAAAACAAAGAAATACATAAAAAATGACAGATGATAAAACGAAAGAAGGAAAAAACAAAGAAATACATAATAATTAAGAGAAGAGAAGATGAAAGAAGAATAAAACAAAGAAATACATAAGAAATGACAGATGATAAAACGAAAGAAGGAAAAACAAAGAAATACATAAGAATTAAGAGAAGAGAAGATGAAAGAAGGACAAAAACAAAGAAATACATAAGAATTTAGAGAAGAGAAGATGAATGAAGGAAAAACAAAGAAATACATAAGGGCAATTCCATGAAAATCCGGACACGGGTGCCGGAAATTCAAAAAGATATTTGGTTAAAATCATTTTGATTTTCAAAATATACATGAATTGAAGTTTTAAGAATCAATAAAAAATTTCCCGATGGCAGCCATTTTCACTTTCTAATGATATGCTGAAGTATTCCAATATTTTTGGGGTATAGAAAAGGTATATTAACAAGAAACTCATTTTCATTTTCTCAACTAAATCGTTTCTGTTCCCGATAATCTTTCACATGGATAAAGTTGTTAGAGAGACACTTTGTCAAACTGTATTTAATAAAAATTGGTTCAATTGTGACTTTGGTCAAACCCTCATTTTGAATGTAACGTCAGTTACCGTAAACATGAACTTGTGAATTTTTTTCCACAACGAAGACAGTATCAAATATGCCAATTAAGATTTATAATGTATGACTGCATCTCATTATTATCAATAGCAAAGCTATGGATATTCAACATACAATCAAGTCAAAATTGACAACCAATTTGTGTAA
>CALNVZ010000649.1:14261569-14341424 GCA_940671915.1 Paracentrotus lividus | reverse complement strand
TTTGAGTGCTCCTAGAGCAGCAAAGAATAAAACCCTCAAAAAAAACGATCACATCCAGTTTATATCTATTACATGAGGATCCCACAAGTATAAGGGTGCTAGGCAAAAAGAAACGCCCCAATAAGTCGCCCTTTGACCGAAGCAAAGCCGACACGGTGGACTGAACCCTTCAAAAAGATCCGGCTGGGCAAACCCCATCAACCGAACCCTTCGCCTCCAAATTAAGATGATGCGCGGTTCGGGTCGCATAAGTCCCCTGATGAGGGAGCCAAAAAAGTGATAACTACACTCAACACTCAACAAAAAAAAGACAAAAGCTCAATCACAACTTAGTATTAAATGGTGTCCCCCCACATGCAAAGACTTTGCGAATGATAGACTCTAACAACGATCAGCAAGAATTATTCGCCCACCAATTACTACGCTCCCTGACCCAGTCCAGAGTCTGCTGCTTCTCCTCGCTAGATCCTGGTCCTTCATTATCTAAGCCCTCTAGTTCATATTCATTCTTTTTCCTTCCCAAATTATCCACATCCCCCTTATCTTACCGGCACCCCGACCCAGAATCCCTTGGTAGTGCTTCTTGCGGTCCTTTACTTATCAAGTCACAAATAGTACGGTATTATTTCATTCCTACTCGCCTTATTGCCCAATGGCCATGTGAGCCATTGGCCCTCTATGGCGAACAGATGATACCGCCTCACCCCCAGAAGGTTACGATGGGTGAGCATTCTCAATAGTCTGGGGATTCAGACACTGCTCATAAGCGGCTATCACAAACCCTAGTAGTACGTAACAAGCCGTGAAGCTTCCCCGTGGCGAGAAACATTGGAGAGGACTCTTCTCCTCACTCTCAGTTTCCTGAAACACACTCCTTACAGGCCGCACAAGTGTACGTGCTACTGATCGCCTATATCGGGCCAGCGTCATTCGCTTTAACGGACTCCAAACGCAAAATTACCGCTCCACGTGACCCTCAGCGTACCGCGATGGCGCACGGTTGCTGGGATTCTCATGCATCTGAACGACCGACATCGATTTCCTGGCAGTCTTGCGAATTCTCATCTAAATATTGCCCACAATTCGCTCGTCTGCCAGATCTTTCCCTCGATGAATACAAGACTGATCGCAAGGCACGACTTTTATGTCTCAGTTATTTTTAGAACCTGAAATCATTTCTACTCGGGAGTATCTTGAAGTTTATCTCTCTGCCGGGATATGAAAGCGATGGTACGGACCGTATTAAGGTCGTTGGCTTCACATAACTAGATAATCGCGGCTCTGGATATAAACCGGCGAGTAGAGAGTGGGACAAGGGATTACAGGATCGCGTCTCAGGACTTTGATAATATATCTGTGTCTCCCCCACCCCGGTCCCAGACTAGCCTTTCGCGTTGGCGATCCAGCAAGGGGCGAAGAAATCCAGATATACAACAACCTGCGCAGCCGCACTTTTTATCAGCAACCGACAGGTGGTTGTCAGCCGCATCGACATCTCTGCCCGCAATGGCATGCGTCTCGCAATTTATCAGGGCTGCCTGATTACGGCCCTGACGAGGCAGAGAGCCTAGGATTGACTTCAACCAGATAGAGAATCGGTGTCTTGAATCTCTTTCTAAGATTGCTGACCTGCAGTATGAAACAGGCAACAAGATCAGCCCTACTTACGACGAGGCTAAAGAGGAGCAACGTGTTGACTGCTCTTACATCGAGCGGGAAGCTGCCCAAAATGTTTGCTAGAACTACCATGTGAAGGTAAAGATTTATTTTGTCTAATGGTAAATTTCAGGATGTGCTCGATCAAAACCATTTCTGAAAGAGACAGCGCGGCGGACAAAACTTTCTTATATGCTTAAAGTTCCGCCCAGGCATAGATCTAGTCCTCAGGCTATAAGTATAGATCTAAGTCCACGTCCAGTCTCAGCACAAACAGAAGTCTTCTTCTTGTCTCCAGGACCAGCCCCAGTCCTTCGGAGATCAGAGGGGCCCCTCTTTCCCTAGCTTATCCGCGTCCCGCCTAATGACTCTAACGTCTAAGCTAAGAGCCTAGGCGCTGAAGGTGCAGCAGAAGGAGCTATCATACGCGGCAGCCATTATGGGGCTACGTCAGCCAAAGCTATTCGCAGTGCGCTCCACGTAGCATTTGGGTGGCTAGGGACGTCAGCCCAGTTCCAGTCCAAGGCACTGTTTCAGGGGACCTGCGACGATCAGCATTTGACAATCAATTACAACTAGTTCTAACCCCCTCATCATGTCCCAGTCGGGGAGGTTAACTCTTTGGCTTTCAAAACTGGGAGAAGATATCTCACGACAAGTTTGTTCTCGACTAATAAGTTCAGGGTTCAACCCAATCTTTCCAAGGATCTGTCAGATTTCCCATTTCCGGCGTCAGACGCCCTCTCCCAGGGATCCCATCCGGCTAAGGGCATTAAGAACAGAAATTACAATCTCTCCTATCAAAAGGGGTAATAGTTCAAGTTCAGGACAACAATTCCCTCCTCCTGTCTCCGGTGTTTCTGGTGAAAAAACGTCGGGCTTCCGCATGGTTCTCAACCTAAAGAGAGTAAACAAGCTTCTTCCCAAACCACACCTTCAAAATGGAATCTCTCTCAACCATCCTGCCCCTAATAAAATCCCACGAATGGGCAGTAACAATAGACCTTCAAGATGCATATTATCACATCCCGATGGCACGAAGCTCGGAGATACTTGGATTCAAGGTAGAAAACATTTTTACCAATTCAAGGCTCTCCCATTCGGGCTAAAACCAGCTCAAGAATTTTCTCCCGCTTAATTCAAGTAGTTGCGCAGAATTAAGAAGACGAGGAATTACAATCTTCTGTTAATACCTAGACGACTGGCTCCTTCTCGGCCCGTCAAAAACCACCCTCGAGTCCAATATAGAGATAGTGATGCATTAGCCAAGGACTTGGGCTTCATGGTAAACGAAAGAAATCGAGCTCACGCCAACGACCACTCCAGAATTTCTGGGGGCCAGGATAAATATTCCATGCCTTGTAGTACGCCCATCCCTCCACAGAGTGGAAAAAATTCTAGCAGTGGGAGCGAGGCTTTGCTCAACCTGCTTCGCATCTGCCGAGGATTGGCAGTTTCCTAGTCTACTCGCGAGCCTGATAGACCTCATCCCACAATGCAGACGTCACATGAGACCTCTTCAGCTGCATATTTCTTGAGACACTTCAAAACAAGCGTCCACTCCAGGACCATCCCATCCCACTATCATCCAAAATAAGTCAATCAGTCCAGCAGTGGTCTTCTCATCTCTTCTTAAACCAGGGGAAGAAGACCCAAAAGCCCATTCCAACCCTCACTCTGACAAACAGACGCGTCAAAGCTCGGCTGGGGGGCTCACATGGGAAACCTCGAAGCCTCGGGCCAATGGGGAATCGAGAGAGTCGGCCCCAACACATCAACGCTTCTCGAGATGAGAGCAGTTCAACTAGCAATGGGCAGCTTCCTACCCCACATTGCAAATCATTGTGCCTAGTAAAAATCGGACAACAACACTGTAGTATCGTACAATAACAGAGAGGGAGGAAAACAAAATCACGACTCTGTGCAATCTAACGATGGAGATCCTTTCGTGGTGTCAGATCATCGCATAACTCTGTAGCTCGTCACATCCCGGGGAAGGACAAACTACCTGCAGACTTCTGTCGCGAGGGAAATACCTCCATCGGAATGGCAGCTAAATCGCTCAATAACGATGAAAATATTCACTCAATTCGGACACCTCAGATAGACCTCTTCGCGTCAATTCTGAACAAACAACTTCCAGTCTATTGCACGAAACACCAGGATCCCCTAGCTTCGCAACAGACTCTCTATCGATATCGTGGAAAGGGATTCTTGCTTACGCCTTCCCGCCTTTCCCTTCATAGCGCAAGTTCTGGAGAAGGTGAGGGAGGACGAGGCTCACCTCCTTCTCATTGCACCATGGTGGCGAGGAAACCATGGTTCACGAATCTAACAAACCTGTTGGCAGGGATTCCAAGAACACTCCCCTCGTTGCTAAATCTTCTGAATCAACCAGGGACAGAACCTATTATCCGAATCCAGAGAGACTGTGCCTAACATCTGGCCCATTTCAGGAAATCGGCAGCGGACGCAGGCCTTTCGGAGAGAGCAGCAGATATGGCCGCCCAATTCCTCCGATCCTCACCAGGAGTACTTATAATTCGAGACTCCAGAGATACTACCGATGGTGCAGCAGTCTGCAGGTCGATCCAACCTCTGCCTCTTTAGGTAAGTTTGCAGATTTCTTACTTGTTCTGTTCGATGAAAGTTTATCTATTTCATCAATACGAGGTTATAGATCAGCCATAGCGGCGATTCATACAGGATTTGGGAACGGAGAGACTGTCTCTAATTCAATGTTTCTCTCCCGTCTAACTAGATCATTTTTCTACAGAATCCACCTAAGCAGAGACTCATCCAAGGTGGGACCTTCCCAAAGTCCTTCGAGCTCTAGCAAAGTCTCCTTTCGAACCTATGCATAAATGTTCCCTTCTTAACCTTTCAATAAAGACAGTCCTTCTTATAGCAGTAGCATCAGGCCAACGCCGTAGTCTACTCCATGCTCTGTCAGTTAGTCAGGTCATATCCGTTGGGAAAAAGGATAGGGTTCGTTTGATTCCTAAAGCAGGTTTTCTTGCAAGAACCAAAGAGAATCTTCTAAACCTTGCAAATTGTTACCATCAATTAGCAAATTCTCTACTGTCTCAGAAGATAGGTTATGGTGTCCAGTTAGAGCGCTTAAGTGGTACATGACAGAACTAAGTCCATTCGCTCATCCAACAACTTTTTATTAGTTCGTAGTAGAACCCCACGGGCCGGTTAGCCCAGATACTGTTTCCCGATGGATAGTTCAGGGTATCAAGTCAGGGGGCCAGAACCCTACTTTCAGACTCAGTTAGAGCCCATGACACTAGGGGTATTTCAGCTTCTTGGGCTCTTTTCCAGGGTACTTCTATGGAGGAATCCTCCAGCAGCCTACTGGGCAAGTCCTAATACCTTTGTGTCTTATTACTTATCTGATGTGATTAGTCAGGATACGAGATTCGCATCTGCGGTTCTGTCGTGTCCTCATCGTCCTAATTTGTTTTGAATTAATTAGGTATGTTTAGCTAGGTTTTTTTGTGGACCTTTAGGAAGGGCTTCCTTTTTCCCACCTCCAGATTTTCTGTGTAATCTAGCAATTTGAAGAGATATAGGTAAGTATAGCGCAGTGTAGTAAATCAGAATGTTCAATTTGAACATATTATTTACTAACAAGCTATACTTACCTATAGCTTCCCGCCCTTCCTCCCTGTGTTCGTCGCCCTTCCTTGTTTTTCATCGTGAACGAAAGAGGAAGTAGACGACGTGTGTGGAGAGGCGTTATATAGTCCCTGCGCGAGTGACGGGTTTCCCGTCTGCTTTCAGGGCAGTTAGACTCTTTTCGAGTCGTTTGTTTCCGTGGCTATTCTACTTTGGGCAACGAATAGCAATTTGAAGAGATATAGGTAAGTATAGCTTGTTAGTAAATAATATGTTCACAATTGAACATTCTGGTCTCCGCGATGGATAAAAAGTATTAGAGACGTCTCCAATACTTTATTCTGTCGCAGTAACGTCTCTGAGACGTTTCCGCTACAATTTTCAAAAGCTGTATTAACGCCGTTTTAAAGAACCGTCTGAAAGTAGTTCCGCAATTCCTGCGACTCGTGAAACTTCGCGGGGACTGAGGAGACGTCTCCACGACAAGTTTCAAAACTGTCTCCAAACCGTTTCAAAACCATCTTAAAGTTGTCCCAAACCTGTCTCAAAGTAGTTTCCACGAAGTGAGATACCACCATAATGTTAATGGTATTGTAGTGGTTAAGGTGATGGTGATATTTGTAATGATCTTGTGAGAATGTTTCAGTGGTGGGTAGGGTAGTGAGAATGCCATCACTTCATAGTACACTACTTATCTGCGAGAATTAGGTGATGTTGCTGCTATTTTGTGGATAACTTACTGATATTGTGTATGAACCGGGTGTCAATAATGCAGTATTGAGGTTCTTCTTGTCTTCCAGTCATTTTCCGGCTGTATTGCTAATGCCTGTTCACATGGGAAAAAATATGGTTCTAGAATAATACCCTGGATAAATACCCCCCCCCCCAAAAAAAAAAAAAAAAAAAAAAATGTACCACCTAATCCTACTCCTTATCCTAACCCTATTTCAAGGGGAGAGGGGGGGCGTGTACTTGTCCTGGGAGCAATTTTCCAGGGGTAGTTGTCCTGGGGGGAAAAAAAATCCCATATTGTGTTGCATGTATGAACACAGGTTTAAAAGAAAATGCTTACTGATATTCATCAGCAAAAGTGCAATATTCCGTGTATGAATTGTGCTATCTGCAGTGATGTTAAGAATGGGGGGGGTGCTGGTGATGATAGAAATTGTGGTTAAGATTGGTGGTCATGAAACTGGGGAAGATAGAGGGGGTAGATGATGGAAGACATAATGATGATATAAAAAATATAAATAGTAAACTGATTTACAATAATCTAGATGTATACAATATCATAACAAATAAATCAAGAATTTCAAAACCTGTTTTCTCCTCAGGAAATTGCTTTTATATCATTTATATAATTTTTTGTGGGGTTTGATATTGCTACAACATCATTCTAATGTCTGCAATATTTTCTACTGCCATTCGACCTACAAAGTAACTAAATGCATGTCAAAACTTAAGAATTCTAAATAGTTTAAAGACTATTCACAAAGAATAAGATTACAAATTCTGTTTATCGGAGCAATGTGATTAGGCTAATGATATCGGAGCCTACAGCAATTATTAGTTTAAAAGCATCTCAGCATGTTAACAGTGCTTAAAATATAATCTAATTTCTTAAATGCTTGCTCGTGAGTAATATGCAGCATTGGATGAAGAAAACCGATTGAGTCATAAAGCAGAAAAGTATTTCCAAATACAAGTACTCAAAACAACTTTGTTATATATTTATACTGAATATTTATTAAAGGTTAAAAAGCATAAAATAATTTTATTATTGACTCATTAAAAATAGTTATATTCTTACCCAATAGAGATATTAAAGTGCCCATAATGTACAAAAATAATTTACAATAGGCCTATCATATACTTGGTACATTACCTTATAGTGCGAGAGACCTTTTTTTATTGTGTGTGGTTTTGGTGAATCGTAATAACACATTTAAGCAATTGAATTGATTCAGAATTGAATTGTTCATTTTGAAAACACATTAGTTTGTTATTAATTCAATTATATTGTCTGGTGATGTGTTTATGTCCGGTTCATTTTCCATTATTGTCTATACATTAATACCAAAACATTCATTTCTTGTAATGTTTATAGTAGATTTATTTAACTTAAAGCAATCCTCCTCTAATGGAAATTAAAATGGGAGCTTTTCTTTTAGTGAGATAAATCACCCAAAATAATTGGTATATTTTTAGTAGAAAAAAAAAAATAATAAGAAGAATTAATCATTCAATTTTTGCAAAATAATTTTATTACTATCAGGTGGAACTGGCAATTATATCTCAGCCTTTTGAAATTAATTCTTTTAAAGGAATTTTGATTTAATTTCTTTTGAAAGAATCGGTTTTCAATTTGATTATTACATTCAACTGCTTACAAATACACATGCCCAGCAGGATTGGATTGGCTAGACTGTTAAAGAGAGGAACTTATTATGGAAGTAATGTGCAATAATTCATTCGAGTAATATTGATGTAATCATGTTTATGATAATGGTTAAGCCTTGAATTAATACATTTTTGCATGAGTTGGAATTTGATAATGCACTACTTTCCTCTCCCTTTTCTTCTCTTCATCTCTTTCTCTTTCTTTCTCTCCCTCACGCTCTTCATTTTTGTCTCGTCCCAGTTTTCTTTCTTTCTGTTTCTCCCCTCCTCTCCAACCTCCTCTTACTCTCCATCTTTTCTTCTTCTTTCTTTCTCTCTCTTTCTCCCTCTCTATCTATTTCTCCCTCTCTCTCTCTTTCTCTCTCTCTCTCTTTCTCTCTCTCTCTCTCTCTCTCTCCCCCTCTCTCCCCCTCTCTCTTTCTCCTTAAAAATCACAATCTGTGACATTGTTTTTTGCTGAACTTTAAGCAGTATTTTCATTCAAACTTTCATACTATCATAGCAAAAGTTTCAGAAATTGCAGTATGTATGTCTTAAAATCAAGAGTCACCTACATATCGTTCAGGAAAAGAAATGATAGAAAAAATTAAAAGTTTAAGAGAGAAAGATAAAATATATCACATTACTTAAACGATTCTAACAGAGGGAGGGCAAGATAAATAGAGAAAGCATCACAAACAAATTATTTAAAGGGAGAGGGAACTGAGCGACACGCTCATTGACTGTGTGTTGTAAATAGCTAGTCTTAACTTTTTTTTTAGATAACTATTAACAAAACGGTGTAAAATTAACCTACAATTTAATTTATATTGTGAAACTAAAATGCTTTGAGGGTAAAGGGCCTGTCCCACAGGAGGCGATCGTTGGGGCGACAACCTATGCAGGTTAGATCCTGACAGAATCGTGTCAGAATCGTAGGTGACCGAAGATCATATACATATCGACGATTCTGTCTACGATAGGCTACGACAACGACTTGCTTCCTTGCTAACAATAGCTGGTATCCGATAATACAATAGCCTCAACCTTTGCACATCTCGCTGCTCGACTTCTCTCGTCGCAGCTTAAAATCAACCAAAATATGAACTTGGGCACTGTGGCGATCCTTGCGACTGACACAGGCGATCGAGTGTTTTCTACTTGATGGCGGCCCGTCGCCTTTAGTTTCGTGATAGTCCTCTCAGTCGCGCATTATAATTTGGGTCGTGAGTGATTTTTGAAAATTTCGAAAAATCAGCAGCGACTGTACAGTATCTGAATGGGAGGCCGATCCTGATTTTGGTTAATGTAGGTGGCGGCAAAGGCCGTAGCAGCTTAAATTTCACTGACCGTTCCGTTCAGTGATGCGTGCAACGTACGCTGGAGCGCGGCAACCTACAACTGGCCGCCGTTCCGCTCTGCTAAACATGTTCTATCTGGTGACAATCTACGATAGCACCTTGTCGTGACAAGAGGAGACAGGCTACTGTCATTGACGTCAACCCAACTGACGCCGGCTATTGTTTAACTTATTGAGAAACCAGCGGCGAACAGAATTTTGCTCGGTGTTTGTTGGCGATAGACGCGATAATTCATGATCTTATAGGCGATTGGACCTGCGCATGGTGGCGATGGGTACTAAACAGTAGTTCGTAGGTTGTCGCCACAACGATCGCCTTCTGTGGGACAGGCCCTTAAAAGTATGTGTTTTGTTACTTGGCAACATAATTATTGTGGTGTGAATTCATTGAGTAGTGAAAAAGTGTGTTTTCATTCAAATGGGCCTGAATTATAAGACTAAACTATCAGGATGTTGCATGATGGGTAAGGAATCGTGGCAGAATCGAGTAGTGGGGGCCTTGAGGTGATGCTACAAATGTATACAAGGCTGCTAGTTCGTATTGGCTTTAAAAGGCAGTACTCCCTTATATCTAGTGGCATTTCAAATTGAGTGAAAACATTTTTCATAATTGATGTGACAATCATCCATGCCATTACACAGGATACAACCAAGCCCCATCATTCTGAAACCAATTTCCGTCATAACTAAATTGCAAAAATAATGATCTCGATAACATCCGTTTTGATTTTTTAAATCCTTGGATACTAAATTTGGAATTGAAAACAAACCAGATGGACACAAACTAAAGACCTTGTTTTTGTTTTCTTATTTATAGAAATCTTCATGTAATTGTGGTTTATGTTATTTAATGGTGTATATATTTTTAATACTCACTTTCAAACCAAGTGTTGCAACAGAAAATATAATAAAGAAGTAGATAGGGTAACCCTTCCTTCATGTCTGGGGGAGGGGGGGGGGGGGGGGGGTAAAGAGTGGGAAATAGAAAGAGTAGAAATAAAGATGGATGGAAAGAAAGAAAAGTCGGAGAAGATATCAAGAGAGGAAAAGAGAGTTGGAGAATGTATTTGGACGAGAGAGAGAGAGTGATACAAATATCGTGCTTTTATAGTTCATATCATGGTGTGGCATCTCTATGTACCATACTTCGCGAATGGAAGTGAGAAAAAGTGCAAGATAAAGAGCGATGCAATGCAGAAACGCAAGAAGAAAAGAAATAGACAGAAAGACATAGACATGGAGAGTCAAGTAGGTCAATATAGAGAAATGCACAGAGAGAGAGAGAGAGAGAGAGAGATAAAGAGAAAGAACAACCCAAAAGAAAGAGAAACAATTCTCTGGAGATTCCGGCTATGTGTTGTTATTGCACTGGTCAGTCTTGGCCTATGGAGTCCATAATTAGATCTAGCTGGATATCACGTAACTCAATCGTTAGAGTTCCCAGTAGGTATCCATTTCATCTGACATTGATACCCTATGGCTACTTCTCAAGTTCAACCCTTGTTTACTGATCACTAGATGGAGCACAACTAGGACATAACTAATGCAGTGCATGGTCAGAACACGTAGTATGTGCAACTCTCTACAACAAATTCGTAGAAAAATTCTGGTCTAGACTTTTCTGTGTAGACAGCACAGAGCAGGTTGACACGTAGAAGGATTTTTACAATACTTTTTCTTCAAAATTGTAGGAATCATAGAAATTTGACCATGATGGCTACATGCGACGTGCGTGCAATTCGAGCTTAGTTGCAGACACGTGCATCATATTCTACAACATGTTGTGACCACTGCATAAAGTATGAAGGGGGGGGGGAATAATTTTCATAATATGCAGTAAGAGGAGGTATTCATTATCAAAATGCAGTATTTGATGAAAGTTACCATTGATGGCAAAGTTACTATAATACTAGTATCTTTTCATGCAACAGGCCTCTGTGATACCCCATAGATCAATCACTGTATCATTATATCTTTGTGATTTGAGCACCTAGAGAGGAGGAAATAAGCACTCTACAATTTATAATCTAACAGGATTTTTATATTGCATGACACTTGAATGTATTAGAGCCATAAACTTGAATACAGTCGATGACCAAGATCTTATGAAGAGTTCAATAGTTTCTCAGAAATATCAGGTAACATGTATGCAAGTCAAATGACTTTTCAATGAATGAATAATGTAACAGAGATGGGTTAGTTTACAATTCATGCACTACTTCTCACTCTATATGTTGTTTTGAAAAGAATATATACTCACATGTATGTGATGATGTTTGTTTAATGACATTGAATCTATATTAAAAGTAAACAGTTTCTACTTGTACACAGTTCTTATTAATGTTTTTGAAAACCTACACCAAGAAATAATATTGAAGTTGAATTAGGTCTCAATTGAGGTTGTCATATTCAAATATGTTGGTCATGATATTTTTTTTTTTTTCTTTTTTTTTTTTGGGGGGAGGGTTAATTTTATTTCAATTTATTTGTTGAATCAGAAAATGAATAAATTATTATATCCATGTCTTATTTCATACATCCAAAATTAGCAGATGCCACTAAGATAGAACAATTAACCAGTTATAGTTTTGTTTTCTTTTACTCCTTCCTCCCCTCCTGTCCCTTCAGCTTGCCTTTGGAGCCAGCTCCCCCGCCCTGTCCAACAGGAAGAGGTTTCGCACCTTCTTCAGGACCCACCCCTCTGCCACCCTCCACAACCCCACCCGCATCAAGCTAGCCAGAGTTTGGGGCTGGAAACGCATCTCCATCATCCAAGAGACGCAAGAAGTCTTCACATCGGTAAGTTAACTTTGATCTTTAACATCTCACCTCTTAAAGAACTTGATTACCCTATTGACTACTTAATTCTTTCATTCTCATAGGTTTGATACAAGGTCAATGTGGTCAATGGGTTAATGCACTTATAAAACAAAATGCATTGCCTCTCCATTTTACGATTCAGATCACTTTTTTAAAGGCATGTATGAAACTGCATTTGATCCCATTGATGTAGATGGGCAAAAAAAATTGTAATTTTGTAGTGATTTGAGCACCTTATGAGGCAGATTCAAGCTTTTTATTATAAGAAGTCAATATCATTCATATTAGCGAAAACATTCATTTTAAAATTATTTTTACTAACTTGGGTGCATAGGATGGTGTAGCGTTTTATTACTCTCCTATGGGTGATCCCTTTCCAATCAGTTCTACCTTAGGCTAGGTCTTCAGCATCCGGTAGGGGGAGTCCCAGGTCACTTCCGACTTGGTCTGTACGTCTGGGAGGAGGAGGATAGGCCTGGAGTGGTAAGGAGTTATTTTATTGAATTTTAAATACCATATCAATCTCTCTCTTTATCTTTGCAGACCATTGAAGACTTGGAGCAGCGTGTGAAGGCAGAAGGAATTGAGATCGTCAGTCGACAGAGCTTCCTCACCGTACCGGACAACGCTGTCCAGAACCTCAAGCGACAAGATGCACGCATCATTGTAGGGGTGTTCTATGTCGGCATGGCTAGGAGGGTCTTCTGTGAGGTAAGCCCGATGTAGCAAGATGAGTCGGTTTGATGTATTTCATGCTTGAAGAGAAGCAATAGTTCATATTGATAGTTCAGCTCAGAATTATTATACAAATATTGACTGCTCATGAGGACAGTGGTGGAAATTATCACTCACTTGTTGCTGTCTAGTCCTTCTAAGTCTAGAACAAAGATGAGACCAATAAAAACTTTTCTTTTCTTGAGGATAATGTTAACTATCAAAAATTCTTCTGTGAAAAGATACAACTAAAACAAAAATGTCCTAAAAACTCAGACTGTATGCCCTTAACTTGAAGCTCTCCTCTATTACAACAAAATTCATAGTAATATATAGTACACCCAAAGGCAAAATGAGAAGACTATACATTCATTGTTAAAGATAAGTTCAGTTATCGTAGGTTGAAATGCTCAAATCACTGCCTCTAATTGCATATTGAAACTATCCAAAAGTGAAAGTGAGTCAGAATCTAATTGTTTGACTTTCATTGATGTTTCCCCGAAGCCGATACCTTCACGTAGATAAGATATCAGTGTAAGTTACGCTGGGATGCGTTGAATCTACTCTTGAGCACAGTTCAGGACCAATTGAGGCCAGAAGCTCTGAAATTTGTGAAAATTGCCGACAACGTGCACATAGAGCGTATACATAGACAACACGTATTAAAATTTGCAACGTATGCACAGCGTTTGCTAAGCGCACTCGACGAATGAGTAACGCACACCCAGCGCATACTTTTCGTTGGCCATGCGTCGTAAACGCGACTGTGCCATAACGAGTATTTCCAAAGTACAAAAACACTGACTCAACTACAAAGTTACTTTTGGTTTGGTCTATTTCTACCTGATGATAGTCTTGAGAATATCCAGGAATAAACAATTGGGGCTAGGAGATGCAACATATTGCTTGGTGAAGTATGAACTTAGTCATGCAGGCAATTTGACACCAAAACAATAGACAATGGAGTCAATATTGTGAAAAACTTGTGAAAAAGATGAGAAAACCTTGGTAATTCATGCACAAATTTTGGCAATTGAATTATTTGATTAATGACAAAAAAATACCACCATATACTTTCTTTCTATTTAAATAGTGACTGAAGAAAAGTGTAACTGTAAACACCTGTTTCTCAAAATATGGTCTTGCTGATTGCAGAAAATGCTCTAGGACCACGTTTTGAAAATGATGATGATATATTCAAACCTTGAGGAATCCTTGAATTAGGTATCAGTATTAACAAAGTTAGGACACCTTGTTCTGATCCGTCATTGATAGAATCTTAAAGAGTTCAAAGAAATTAAGTTAATTGAATCCTGCATATTGGAAAATACATGTACATCCTTTCTCATTGATAATTCAAACCCCTGGCCAAAACTGTGTCAAAAGCCCCCTATATTTAGCACCAACATCTCATTAATGAATTAAAATGTGTGATATGCTGCCTACATATCTGTTGATGCATATTTCTCTGAAAACGAATGCCTGGTAAGAGTTAAGAAGTATGCTTCATTTCTGGAAGGACCTATGTTTTCTTGTTAGGTTGTCTCTATCGCTTGCAATACAATCCCCTCCTCAATAATTCATGCTAAGGGCAAAATCTATATTCTGCAGAGAGGCACTGCTTGAGATCCGCCTCTCCACTGCTCCATATTTTTGTGGACTGAAGATTTGAAAGTACACACACAGTGATGGGGGCTTTCACACCAATTCCAGAACCATTTGAAATGAATATATACGATTAATTGCAAATTTGAAACAACCATTCTCATTGGTTCAGGGTAAGACTTTTATGAAAGAAGTGTATGCAACAAGGGTCCCGATAGGTTAATATGAATATGTAATTTGTTGCTACTCTTCATGTTGCAGGGCCCAGTTTATGTGATATTGTATTCCCTATGATTGTATATATTCACTTGCTTATTATTAATGTATTCAGTGCATTGATTGGGGACTGTTCCCATAACCTTAAACTACCCTGTCATTTTTCATAACCTTGGCTTTTTCTGCACAAAGGCCTAGAAAGTTTTTTTGATAAATATATTAAAAGCAAGGTGTGAATAACACCTTAACCAAAGATTTACAAACTTGTTAGCATACTAAATCAGGAACCACTCTCTGAAAGCCTTGTTGAGCCAATCTAGTTTGCTCATTGCATCTCTCAATATTTGTATTTCGATGCAACCATCTTCTTTTCGCTGTGCACAGACGATCTTCCAAACTATTCTTCAAATTTGTCGAACTTCTTTGGAAAGATGATCAGACTCTATCAAGAATACATATGCTAAGATTCAGAACTCGTTTACTTTATCCCAAAATACTTTTCACAGTAGCGTTGTGAAATTTGGGTGGTCTATTCTTTCCAGTGAGATAAAAATACACAAAATATTGTCGGTATAGGACCTATACTGATTTACACATTAATAGGTTAGAGCCGGGCACATGACTTAATCATGTCTTTAAACAATTAAGGCATTTTATCTATATTGCTTCTCCTCACCCTGGTGTTAAAATAGATACCTGCATGTAGTAGCATTACGAAAGCTATTGTGAATGTATGCTAGATTCACCAGGGAGTGAAAATAGTGCAAAGATTATGCGTGTAAATCATTTCAATAAATGTGGTAATGATACTTCTGACTTTGTATGAAGTGCTATATTATCATTAACTTTTACTGTTATCACAAAATTTATTTCCTCAGCTCTTTCTGAAATTACACATTTACATATCATGTACAAGGTCTTGTTAGTCACAATCTTCGTGGTGTGGTGTTAACTGGTCATTTGTGGCTCTTCCCGCTGTCGGTCTTACGCAGCTCTGGAGTCTACATCCTTTTGACCCATTTATTGCATACTTGAGATGTGCATAGCCATCTTTGGCAAAAGGTCAGAAGTGACATTAAGAAACAATCAGGGTTTTAAAAGAATTTTAGCGAGGAACTAAGGGGTGCTGATAAAATCAGTAAAATAAAAGCCAGAAGTTAAAACTGAGTCAGACTTATTTGAACAGTGTCATAGTTTGATAGCATCTTAGAGAGCAAGACAACTGTTCTTAGTGGTGTTAGCAGATTTGAAAATTGGGAGGGAGGGGGGGGGGAGTAAGTGTGGGTGTGCACCAAAAATGGCTGATTAACCATACATGTAGAGTCAATGAGTGGTTTTCAAATTATGGTAGAGAGGGGGTGGGGGTAGGGTGGGTGTCCCCTGTGCCCATGTCTGGATCGGCCACTGGTTGTCCAATGTAATCATGTGTTAACATGGTGATGACAAGAATATGGTGGGCCCTGTGTTAAGATAGAATACACAAGATATAAGGAGTTTTAACTCCTTATAATAATAATAATAATAATAATAATAGCTTCTTATATCTTGTGTATTCTCTCCTAACATTATTTTCTGACATTTGGTTGTATCTAGGGACAATGGCTCTAGGTTATATTTTGTCTTAGGGTAAGGATTGTAATAGGTTTATGTTAGATTTAAGGTTAGGGGGACCTTTCCAGTTACTTAACTGATGAAAAAAAAAGTATGGGTAGGTATAAAGTTTAGCCAAACTGGGCTGCAGATTGGCTCATTTGGAGAATGTCCGGGGAGCAATTGTAGCTGGATATAATTTCATAGAATAGGAGTTACATCCTAAAGGCTGTAGGCAGATGGTCTCATTCCAAAGTACAGATTAATATGATTGACCTTTTCAGCTGTATCACCCAAATTATTTAAGATATCATCAGTTGAAGGAAATTGGTCAAAAAAATCTGCTGTTTCATGTTTCTACTCGATTAAGTCCTTTAAAGCCTTCTTTCATCGACCTCGTTGAACTTGCACTACTCTTTTTGTCAAGCGGGAATAATGGAACAGACGTTTATGAACACCATTATTTTAATCTTGAATGGAGGTTAAATCTTCTTTTTTTCATACTGATGAGGGATGCGTGGATGACTTCTAGAAATGATCCTTTTCAAGTTTAAAAGGGCTGAAATATATCCTGAGGGTTTTTGATTTCCTGTTCACACATGAGATGACCAGCTAGGGCAAGAGCTATTTACCCCACCTTACAGCTTCATCTTATTCCAAGAGTTAATTTATAATTTTGATTTATATAGTGCTTAAAACTAAATATCACAAATATTGTGTGAACCGTATCTTAAGCAGATTTTTTTTTTAAAGGGGGAAGGGGCACTATTTTTTTCATGGCTATAAATCAAAATATTTGGGCTTCTTCTCCCAATTTTGGTGTCTTCTTTAAGGACTTATTAGGTCATAGGACTCATTCACAGAAAAAATAAAGTGGAAACCATCCAGGATGGGGGGATTCCCTTTAAGTTTATCCAACACAAATTTGGGGCTTCCTTTTTTCAATTTTTCCCCAATTTTTTATTTTTGTTTTATTTTTAAATGTGAGAATGATTGATATGACCAGTGTAATACTTCCAAATAGCTTTTAAAAAATGCATTTGTCTGCCTGATTAGACACTTCACTTGTACCCACTGCAATGTTTCATGTCAATTGAGCTCTAATGGTCCCATGCGTGCATACTCATGTGGTGATGGAAGCTTCTTTGATGAGGACTCTTCAAAGACAGAGATATATAAAATCGTGCCACAAATGCTTTTATGACCATTACATGAAGTTGTTGAATGGGACTGGGTATATTATTTGCCCAAACTCTCCACTTTCGGTTTTTCACTTTTGCCATGTGTTTTATTTCGTAAAGAGGTATCATGTTGAATAAATCAATTTTCTGAAGAGAAACAAAAACTATTGTGAGGATAGTAGTAAAACATGAAGAATTCTTGATTCTCTCATGTGGGCATATGATAAAGACCGCTCTTTCACTCTCCTTTCACATTCTTCATTAATGATGTTGGCCTTTAAGGCTCTTTATAATTGTGCACATAATGAAAATTGTAAGACCCTTTTGGCAAAAATATGTTCAAATAATTAAAATTGTAACGCCCCTGATATGTAATTATGTAAATTTGATGAGCTGCTTTGGAGTAAAATTTTTATGAACTAGGTTAATCAAGACCAGTTCCTATTTGATACAGAATCCTGAGCTTGTTATCACAATTGAGTCACATGTTCAATTAACATTTTCAGTTTGTATGTTGACTTCTATAGTTCAAATTTGTTTCAAATTTAGTGGTGCAGTCTTGTCGAATGACAAGTTTTCAGTGACAAACCCAGGACTTGGAAACAGAGTGGGTGCAGATCACAATTTTCTTTGATATAGCTATATATGTGTGTTCAATGTGTGATTCTCAAAGAATAGTAGGCCTGAATATATTTGCCTATTGAGCCCTTGTCTGGATATGCCACTGAATTTCAAATGGATAAATAACTCTTGCTGCACTGCTTCTTTTAACGCCCAAACATTCTAAAGGTCTAGACTTAATATTGGATCCTAGAATTGGTTCAATAAATCCATCATTTCAATCTATGTTGTGAGAATATGTCCCCTCAATCTTGAAATTATATCTGATGCACTAAAAAAAAATATTTGTGCCATAAATATAGAGGAAAAACCAAACATGACCTTGTCATTTTCTGCCCTTAGCCCAGAATAAGCAAGCCTATGGCCGCAGAGGAATATCCGATTGGCTCATTTCTTGCCCCAAAAGTGGATTATCCCACCCAGATATGTCACTCATATCTCTGTCTTACGATCTCCCACCAACTACTAAGGCCCTTTTTACATCCAAAATTGACAAAGCTAAAAAAAGTGTGGTTAAACTTTGGTGTCACTTTACCTTTCACAGAGTCGCCATGCTTCATCCCGTTTAAAATAAGCAAGTGAGATAGTTTTGTCATGCTTACTTTTTAAATAGTTTTTTTTGTAATAAATAAAATAACAATTTCATGGTACAGCTGACTTAGAGACTATTTCCACCCCTCCCCCCCCCCTGATCCATTGATGTCTTTATACCTTTCACCCAGTTGCGTCAATTCACTCCCTTTAGAAAGCAGTTTTGTCATTCTTAAGTTTTGATAAAATTTTCCCTGCCCTGATGTTACCTCACATGCATTTATATAAGTCAATACATGTATGTCTTTTTTTCCCCTTTTTCTTTTTCAACATGGTTGCCAATTTGTAGGAGTAGGAGTGCTAAATAAAACCATGAGCAGGTGTTGTGTCCATCACAATAGTTTTAGAAGCTGTAGGGAAATTTTTTTTTCTTCCTCTAAAATGCTGGCCTTAAGAGTTTTATTAAAATGATAGTTATTTTTCAGATTTGCAAGTTTCAAATTTCCTACTACCTTTAAGTGTGCCCTCATTATGACAAATATACTCCCCGTTTCCTGAAACAAAATATTCTGGATTCTGATGGCATGAGCCTTGCCTTGGTTGTACACATCCTGACTATAGCTTACGTTGTCATTTACGCTCATGGCAACAGTTTCGATTCGTACACCAACGTTGCTAAATTTAGTCCCTGCCTGAGTGGGAGAGCTGCCTCATCTCTATTTCCTCAAAACAAAAAGGGGGAATATTGCTACTGGCAGAGAATATGGACTCATGGATAAATTTATGTCATCAAACAGAAAGGATTTTTCTCCAAGGAAAAAGTGGATGATGATGACAACATCTCCTAGTGTTAAGTATCAGATGAACGTATAGATAAATAGATCTTTATGAAATTGAGAAGTGGTAAAAATTATTTGAAAATGAGATCTTCACAATAATGGATGTGTAAGTTGCATAATGTAAGAAAAATCATTTAAGTATTATTATTTGTTTTTATAGTTTAAAGAAATTCTAACAGAGTAAAAAGTGTTTTTATATTATTTGTAGACCCAACACCTAACCCCCAACAACCAACATCACTTCAACCACTTCTGTTTGCATCCTCACCACCACTACTTTCACCACCACCACCCTCACCACCACTTTCACCACCCCCACCACCACCACCATCATTACCACCACCAGGACCACCACCCCTACCCCTTCTCCCACTTCACAAACTATTATTGGTTATACTATCATTAGTAGGGGAGAGCGGGGTTATATGGAACATTTTTCACAAAAATGGCCGTAAAACAAAAGCGGATTTATTTCAAGAAACAATAAACAATCAGCTTGAGTGTATATCTGTATGCTACAAATGTACCCCATAAAATTCTTAAACTAAGTGATGGTTCCGGAAAAAATCCATCTTCAACAAGACCATGTCAAGTGTTCCAACTAACCCCGGACACGGGGTTAGTTGGAACAAGGTATGGGGTAAGTTGAAACATTGTGCATGGTATCTTTAGAATTAAATTTATACTACGTACAACATTATTGCATGGGTTCAGCTAACTTGCTTTATTGATTCCAATTAAAATATTAAAGGTTGGTGTTCAAATTCTTATTTTACTTCATGTTTTATTACACTTGATAGCATCCAGTCACATACAGATATTCTGAAGCCCTGTGAAGTAGCATTCTGCAATATATTTTGTTTAAACCAAAATAAAATCGTCCAATGTGCACTAATGTACATGTATAGGGATATTTCGGAACACTTAATTGAATTATATGATTTTTATTTTTTTATTTAACTGAAACCTATTTACTTAGTACATGTTCCAACTAACCCCGTTCAAAATGTTCCAACTAACCCCAGAGGCCCATTTGACATTTGTAAGCTTACAGCACAAAAAAGGGACAACAACATGCCATATATTTAACTTTGTTTTGTAGCTTGATATAACTGTTTGCTATACTCAAAAACTGGAAAACATAATTTATGATCTTCTCAGAGTTAATAAAACATTTGTAAAAATGACAAAATTTACTCAGAGTGTGAAAAAACAAACTTTGCTTTCTAACTTCATGAGGCTTGACGCATTTGTGCTGTCTAAAATGTGGTGGATGGCAGTTGCTAATAGCAACAACTTGAGGGTAGATTTGCATAAATATATTTATTGTCGTTGAAGAAAATTGCAATGTTTCAACTAACCCCGTGTTCCAACTAACCCCACTCTCCCCTATACCTCTCTTCTGCTACTTTCATATCTTGAGTAGATTGTGGCGTCAACCTGGCAGTGCAGTATTCAAAACTATATGAGTCATTCATCACAATAATGGTTCACATATCAACATCAATAACAATTCAATCCACCACCACTACTACTACTTCTGCTTCCATTTTTACCATCATCACCACCACAACAACATCATCAACATAAATATCAACCACCACTTCCCCCATCTCAACCCGTGCACCACCACCAACATTAAAAAATAAACATCACCTCCCCCAGCTAAACCCACCAACACCACCACAACTACCACTGAAAATACATTACCATCAACCACCAGCACTACCACTTCATCTTCATCACCACTACTACTACTACCATTATCCCTGCAACACAAATACCTGTGCCTATATTCCATGAAACCATTTCAATTAAGATTACCCCCTGCTTTTTACAATCACAATCATTTGTACTCTACAAACCCAAATCTAAATCTCTCAAATCCAATGCTCACGCACCTCACATGATGACATCATCCCAGACCAATCCTTCTTTACATTAACACATCAGTACAGCTGATATCATTATCACATCATAAATTCTTCATCTTCATCCTCCTCCCTCCCCATTGCATCCTCCTCCGTCTCACGATTATCTCTAAAGCTGGTCATCACGACTTAACTCCTTAGTCCAATCCACACTAGGGAGTCAATACAAACATTGTCTTGCTCACACCTCCATCCCTTCTCCCGGATGTCGCCAATCAATTTTCTACCACCTAAGAAGAAATGATCGCCGTGACAACCAATTAACCTGCAGATTGCTTGATGTTCTTGGTATAAACAAAAGAATTCCCAAAGTCCCTTCAGTAATCAGCTGACAGTGAGAAATCCTTCAAACTTTCTTTGAGAGTAAACATGCTGCCTCTACAAACATGAACTCTTGCTTTCTTGGAAGGGAAGGATCACAGCTTCTTTATCGACTTAAAGACACCCCCTACCCCCTACCATCTGCCATATTTTTATTTTTTACTGAGGTTAGAATTATCATTGAAGGAACTATTTCTTAAGAAATCAGTCAGAAAATAAAGATCAGGTGTAAACTTTTTGCTTGAAAATTTTCAATGTTTTTTTAAACATTTGAAGCCATTGCATATCCTACAAGTCTTTCTTTTCTCAAATGTATATAATGATCTCCCTGTTGTGATTATTTTCTCTCTCCTATTTCTTTCTTTATTCCCACCTCCATCTCAATATTTGTCTTTACTTAACACCTATTTCATTTCCATCATGGATAGAAACAAGATTAGCCAAATATTAGAATAAATCATGCCAGAGTCATTTCTTGTCGATTTCCTCCAATACCACTTTTTTTCCTTGTATAGAAACAGAAAAAACAAATATTAGAGTATGTCGAACCAGAGTGATTTTTTGTTGATTTCATCCAACACCTTTCTCCTTTCATGTAAAGAGACAGATTAACCAAATATTAGAATATATCAAGGCAGAGTGATTTCTTGTCGATTTCCTCCAATACCACTTTCTTTCCTTGTATAGAAACAGATCAAGCCAAATATTAGAAGATATCAGTGTATCAAACCAGGCTGATTTTATGTTGGTTTTATCCAACAGGTCTCCACAGTAACCAATGGTTACAGTCAATCTAATCAAAGCAAGTGAGATTCAGTTCAAGTTCTTCAAACACGATCATCCAATGTCTACAAAGATCTTAATTATATATATTCAATGTTGAGACTGGAAAGTTGTTAACCCATTAACTTCCAGAACACAGTGGTTCATGTATTAAATCTATGAGAATGAAAGAATTGAGGCGTGAACAAGTTAACCAATGCTCATCTTGAGAAAAGTCAACTCCTTTTTGACTCCCTCCATATACAAGGAGCTCTATGTTTACCCTGTTCTAATTACCCGTCCTGAATTTGGATTGGGCCATACTGCTCTTCTCTGTGAACCATTCTAAATTTAGAAGTAAATAAATGTGAGGCATATTGTTCAACTTAATTTTAATGTAGCATGAACTTTAACCCCCCCAAAAAAAAAAACAAAAAAAAAAGGAAAGGAAAAAGGAAAAGAAATGGTGCTTGACATGGAGCATTAACAAATTTTTTTTTCCAAAAGCTTTTTAAGCTTTTGTATTTCATTAAAAAAACGTAATTAAGATGGCATGAATTTATTGGCCGGTATTCTCAAAAGGTCACTAAAGATAGAAGGCCTACTGAATAAGGATTTAGTAGGCCTTGCTATTGTTTGAGACAAATAGCAAGTGTGACTAAATACGTATATAATATGAAAAAATGAGCAAAGAAAATGGGGTACCATCGGGATTCGAACCAGAGACCTCCTGGTTACTAGTCAGGCGCTCTACCATCTGAGCTATAGTAAGCCCCGGATGTGGTTGTCCCTAATACCCGTTAACTCTTCAATGCTCGAGTGGTCAGAAGCTATAGAAACCTGGCATAAACCCGAAGGATAGAAATCAACTTGGAGTAAATGCGAGGGATCACGGTGAAGTGATGCAGCTTTTTTAATATAATTTTTGGATAAATTTAGAAACTGACCAGTTTCTAAATTTATCCATAAATACGTATATGGCCTACTAACTTTAGCCACATTTGAGAATAATGAATTACAGCATCTTAAAAAGAACAATAACTCTTACCATCTTTCATCTTGTAAGGTGTGCAAGTAGGGGTGCTCTGCGTTCATCCCTCTATTATTACCGGTCCTAAATTTGGACCTGCTTCACTCTTCTGCTCCGAGAAGAGAATGAAACCTGACGCAATTTGTGAGATGCTAGCTGTGAAAAAGGAAATCGAGCAGCTGTTATAAAATAAGGGTCAAGGCAGCTACACCCCCACATGATATTCTGAAAAGTTGTTAATTAAATGAAGTGAAAATGTTATTTATATGCTGTATATTAACAAAGTTTGTGAATGGTTCAACATTCTTTAAAGTGCATGTCTGCAGCTGTATGTTGGTAACTCTGCATTTTAAAAGTAATAATGAAGTTTAAAGAAACAATAATTAATTTAAAGAGAAGGGAAATGTTTAAAACGCCTATTTGATGAGTAATTAGCACAATACGTTGAGACTTCGATACTTATGCTCTACACGATAAGTCAATGTATGCAGTTTTCAGCATGTTTCATTGATTTATAAATATTATTTAAGCCTCAACTATGCCATAATAGAAGTTTCACCCCAAGTGCTCAAACCATGCATTTTGCTTTTTTTTTTTTAAATTAGGAAGTATACAAGCAGAAACTCAACTGTTATTTTTCTTTCTCTTGAAATGATCTCTCTCCCCCCCCCCCCAAAAAAAAAGATGTCTTTATCATGTCATTTTGTTTTTATTTGTGTTTTGACAGGTGTACAAGCAGAAACTTTACGGGCCGAAGATCGTCTGGTTCCTGATTGGTTGGTATCCTGATAACTGGTATGATGCAGATGATAAACATATCAACTGCACGTCAGAGCAGCTCAAAGAAGCACTCCAATACCACTTCACCACCGAAGGAGTGATGCTGAGACCAGATGACACACCCTCCATCTCAGGCATGGTGAGTGGTAGTTGTACCCCTACCTGCCCCCTATCTGCCCCCTTCCTCAGCCATCCTCCCCTTTCCTTAAAATTGTTAGATGTGTATGTTTTGGATGTACCGGTATGCTTATATTGAGATGAAGATATTGATGGAAAGATATATGAAAGATGGATAGAAGAATGGATGAACAGATGATATTGGTGTTGATGTGAAAATGGATGGATGAGTATAGACACAAAATAGATATTTGGATATATAAATAGATGGAACTATTTTGAGATGGAAAATAGATAGAAGAGAGGATAGATGAGCATATATGGTATTGGTGTTGAATTGAAAGATGGATGGATAAATAGACACCAAATAGAGGTTTTGTTGCACAGATAGATGAGATTATTTAGAGATGATAGTAATGGAGAGAAGGACAGAATCAAGATAGACAGATGAATGAATGAATAGATTGTTTGGGTGTAAGGTGAAACGTTTCCTGTAGATGGAGGGAATAGAAGGGTAGACTAAAAACAGGTACCTATTGAAAATGAATGAATGAATAGATAAATAAAATTCATGTGAGGAAAACAAGAATATAGACAGAAGGATAAATCAGAAATAGACAAGGAACTTTTCTCCCTTTTTCTTTTGATTGTGTCAGATATTGCAATTCCATTAAGGGTGCTAATGCGTCCAGCCTAGCTGTGTAACATCGATAATCAAATAATCACTTCTTCACCTTCTTGTCACGTATGTTTTGCAGGCTCGACCACATGGACGACACAATGTTTGGTTTCTGATGCATATGAGTTGGCACGCATGCCTCTCTGCATCATAGAGTGCATTAACACAGTAGAAAATGTCCGTCTCTCATTACATTGCTTTTTTTGGAATCATTTTAAAGGATACGATAGTGTTTTTTTTTTGCCTAAGGGACATGCAGGATTGCTCTGTTTTGTATATTGTTTATGTGCAGTGGCCGTAGTATCTTGCTGCATTATGAATCTCTACGATTAAACTATTCATGATATTGCTACACATACAACATGGCCCACATGAGGACGGGAAATCAAGTACTAAGAAGATCAAGGAGGATAGGGTTAAAATAATAAACTATTTAACAAAAAAAAATATATATATATATAATCGTATCAGGACATCTCCCCCGGAGGACAACTCCCCCGGGGACATTTTCCGGAGGACAGCTCCCCCGGAGGACATAGGGTTAGGGTTAGGGTTAGGGTTAGGGTTAGGGTTAAGGTTGTCCTACGGGGGAGTTGTCCTCCGGGGGAGCTGTCCTCCGGAAATTGTCCCCGGGGGAGTTGTCCTCCGGGGGAGATGTCCTAGAACCATATATAATGTATGTTAAATATTCAAAATAAATAAAAACACACTCTCCAAAAATAAAAAAGGTATAAAAATTGTAAAGAAAACAAGAAGATAATTGCAAGCATCTCTTACCTACTCAGCATTTTTACCACAGAAAATAGCATAGCATTTTTTTTAAAAGTCCAACAAATCTTAACCCATTGAGGACTGAGCCCGAATATATTTTGGGATGAGGTCTATTGGATATGTGTGTTAGAGCAAAATCAGCTCATCTCCAAGTGGTTAAAGGAAAATATTATGGGTACTGTGATAACAACATTATTAAGGCATTAGAGTATCTTTTGAAAGGAATCTAACTTGGTCATTGCTTTCTATCTTAGCTAGTCACAATCATCTCCAGCTTTCATCGTTTCCCAATCTTATCTCTCTCATTCCTGTCTCTAAGATGCCTTAATATGACACAGATATGCCATCCATCATTATATTTCTAAGAACGGGAGCATGAGATGTATTGGAAGAAGATGCGGTCTTTGTTCTGGTCTGCATTCTCCGGGTGCATGGCCGTAATGTTTCATCACATGCATGATGACCTAGATCTTTGGACTCCTACTGGTGCAAGGATGAAATGTTTACTCCCGTCTCGGGCTCACAGATCGTTTTGCGAAGAATCCTAAACCGTTTTTGATTTTCTGGCTATTTTGATTTATAGATCGATAATATGTTTTGCCAATGATGGAAAGGAATAGTTCACTGACATTATATCTATAGAGGTATTACATAGTGCATGCTATCACATTTAATCCACTGACATCTTCACTTAACCAGTTGACGACTGAATTTTTTTGTTCCCATAGGTTTAAGGAAGTAGGGGAGAGTGGGGTTAGTTGAAACATTGTAATTTTCTTATATAAATATAAATATATATATAATATATAAATATATTTATGCAAATCTACCCTCAGGTTGTTGCTATTAGTAACTGCCATCCACCACATTTTAGACAGCACACATGCTTCAAGCCCTGTGAAGTTAGAAAGCAATGTTTGTTTTTTCACCTTCTGAGTAAATTTTGTCACTTTTACTAATGTTTTATTATCTCAGAGAAGATCATAAATTAAGTTGGCCAGTTTCTGAGTATAACAAACAGTTATATACCAAGCTACAAAACAAGGTTAAATATATGGCATGTTGTTGTCCCTCTTTTGTGCTGTACGCTTACAAATTTCAGCTGGGCCTCTGGGGTTAGTTGAAACATTTTGAACGGGGTTAGTTGGAACATGTACTAAGTAAATAGGTTTCAGCTGAATAAAAAAATAAAAATCATATAATTCAATGAAGTGTTCCGAAATATTCCTTTACATGTAATAGTGCACATTGGACAATTTTATTTTGGTTTAAACAAAATATATGGCAGAATGCTACTTCACAGGACTTCAGAATATCTGTATGTGAGTGGATCCTATGAAGTGTAATAAAACATGAAGTAAAAAAAAAATGAACACCAATCTTTAATATTTTAATTGGAATCAATAAAGCAAGTTAGCTGAACCCATGCAATAATGTGGTAGGTAGTTTAAATATAATTCTAAAGATACCATGCACAATTTCTTAACTTACCCCATAACTTGTTCCAACTAACCCCGTGCATGGGGTTAGTTGGAACACTTGACATGGTCTTGTTGAAGATGGATTTTTTCTGGAACCATGAATAAGTTTAAGAATTTTATGGGGTACATTTGTAGCATACAGATATACACTCAAGCTGATTATTTATTGTTTCTTGAAATAAATCCGCTTTTGTTTTATGGCCATTTTTGTGAAAAATGTTCCATATAACCCCGCTCTCCCCTACCCATTTTCTTTCATTAATGGCTAAATCTCTAAAGCTTCTGTATTTCCATTTCATATCTCTCTTTCCTTTTCTTCCTTCTCTATCTCTCTTTCTCTCAATCTCTGAGTCTCTCTCTCCTCCCCTCTCTCTTCCTCAAGTCTCTTTCTTCTTTCTCTCTCTCCCTTTGAGTCTCTTTCTCCTATCTTTCTTTCAGTCCCTTCCACCTCTATCTCTTAAAGTCTCTGGAGTTTTCTTCTTTTTTTTTTCAGTCCCTCTTCCCTCCTTATTACCCTATATTGTCTCTTTCTCTATGTCTTTCTAACTTTCTAACTTTGTAATCTATAATTGCATCTGTCTCTCTTTCTCCCTCTCTCCGTTCTTGTCTCAATCTTCCAGTTTCTCAAACCCATCATCTCCCTCCTCTTTAGGCATAAGTAATGCCTGTCTGTTCACTGATCTGCAACAATCATTTGCCAGTGTAATTTAGCCGGGCGCTAGAATTCGGTAGTTAGTAGGGCGTAAAGCCAGCCCGTTGGTGACTACATGGCCCATCATCTTGGGTGGGGATAGTTTCAAAAAATGTGTCAGCGAGCGAGAATCGGGGTCGAGAGGACAGTCGAGCAGGATGGGTAAATCTCTGCATTATATGAACCATTTGACATTTTTATTTACCCCCTCACATGCCCGCAAGCGAGATGCAGTCTTGGCAAAGCATGGGTCTCTTTGATATGTCATGATTTCACGCTTCTTCATTCAGCTTTAAAACAATGCAGCTAGGAAACTAGATTCACCGTTATGGGTCGATTTGTGCGATTGTATTATTCATGTGATCTATGTGTTGGCTAAAAAAAAAATGAAAATAAAAATGGAGTAATAAAAAAAGAAAGAAGTTTTATCTTTGATTAGAATGTAGAAATACGGAGAACAAGTGGAGTAAATATTGTTAGAATAAAATCATTAAATAACAGAGAAAACAGAAAATAAAAGAGATTGTGAAAAGAGGATAGAAGAGAAAAGTTATGGTTGATTTTACCTTTCACATCTATTACTTAAATAATTATCAGTATATTTACTGGAGACGAGAGCCAGGTCAAAGGAAGGAGAACTAGGAACGTGAAGCATCACCATAGGCTCAGACCATCACTGAAACCTGATTGGTCCCCTTTGGTCCTTAATTATTATCGTATAAATAGGGTATTAGATTTGGAATGGGACAACCAGCTTAGTATATGTGTCTAGCTAATTGCCTTCAATTACAGGTACTTTTTAAGTGGTATGTACTTGAGTGCTAAAATAAATGGCTTCAAGTGGGGTAATGAAATGTAAATGGGTCATGGTCATGTATTAACCCATTGGATATGATTTGAATAATGCTTTACATGAACTACAGCCCAAGTTATCTTGGCCTGATATTGGTCAATAGCTCAAAATGTTTCAGATTATAGGTGTGATGGTCTTCTTCTTTCATATACACCATTTCGTCGGCTTGGAGCCAGAAGGGCGCTATTGCAGATCAAGGATGTTCTGTTTGGAGCCAGAAGGGCGCTACTACCATTGACTTTGTACAGTAATAGCGCCCTTATGGCTCTCAACGGAACATCTATAAGATGCAATAACGCCCTTATGGCTCCCAACAGACGATTTACAACATAAGTATAATATAATATGAATATATGTACATGTTATATAACACAAACAAAATAATGATGTGATGGTAGGGTGGTGAAAACAAATCAGATAGAAGAGAGAAATAGAGAGAGAGAAAGAGAGAGAGAGAGAGAGATTGGGAAAGAATAAAAGAAATGCCACCCTTCCCTTCCTCTCTCTCTCCCTCCACTGTGTCTATTGTACCCTATCCCCATCTAGCTCTCTCTCTTTCTCTCTTACTCTCTTTCTGTATAATCCATGATATATCTTACATCCTTTAGCTAGATGGGAAAGATGTGAGCCCTTCCCTTTCCCCTATTTCTCTCTCTCTCTCTCTCTCTCTCTCTTTCTTGTAGTATCTTCTATTATATAAATAGTGCATGCTCTACCATGCAACATACTAAATTATGAGCACGACAAATACTAAATTATCCCAAGGGCATATTTATTTAACCGAGGCCGTAGGCCGAGTTGAAATAGATGTGCACGAGGGATAATTTAGTATTTGGAGTTCACATAGTTAGTAATGTTGCATTAATAGAGCATGCACTATTTATTATAGTAAATAGACCCCTAGATATTTGACCTTGCCTAATCTGGTTTTATCTTTGCCAATGTTTGCCAAACTTTTGGTGCTAATTAAGCTATTGTGACGTATATTGTCGCTCCGCGTATCTATTGTTGTGCGCACCATTTTACTGTTATTACGCGCTAGCGCAACAAGGCAATCGATTTCACCATTCATTTTAACACAGGTAAAAACCGTTCAACATAACAAAAAACCGTTCAACATAACAAAAAAGCGTTCAACATACCAGAATGTTGAACGACACGTGACACCCTTTCAACCAATCACAGCTCGTAAAATACTACCACTATTTACTATATCATGTTGTGCTATTCTCCTCAACCCTGTAATGCTCTCTTTCTCTATTTTCTCTCTCACTCTATTAAATCCCCTTTCTCTTTTTATTGATACCCCTTCTCTTCCTTTATATCTGTCTCTTTATCTCCATCTCTCTCCATCTCCCTCACCTCTTCCCCCTGAAAATCTCTTTCACCTACTTACTGGTCCACGTGTCATCTTTCATGGTGCCCTTGACGTCCCCACACCTTACAGGGGTGGATGAAGCGCCAAGATTTGATTATGCATCACAACCAAATGTCTCTTCGGAAGTGCTCATGTCCCTCAATTATGCGGGAGAAAGTGTGAAGGTTCGCTTGTGCTTTCCAAACAGCTGGGAGATGGATGTGAAAGGAAAGCTTAGAATAACCTAAAGAAAAATAGAATATTTTAAAGATAGAGTAATACATGGGATCTGTGACACAAAAGTTTGCAATCAATTACAAATTTGGAAGAATTAGACAACAATGATCCTGATGAGCCATGGCCATTTTGTGATTGATTGCAAGCCTTTGTGTTACAGGCTTAGCTGATGGTATAAAGATAAGAGAGAGAGAGATGGAGGGAGTTTAAAAGGTAGGGGGAGAAGAGAGGGAGGGAATAGGAAGAGGGAGTGCAAATAAGAAGGGAGGGAGATTAAAAAGTAAGGGGCAGAAAACAAAGATTGATAGGGAAATGAATAATTTTAAACGAGAAAGAAAGAGGGAAAGGAAATAGAGAAAGAAAGATATAACAAAAGGATCAAAGATTCTAGAGTGGGAATACACGTATTAACAAAAAATATTTCATGAGTGGATGTAAATGGTTCGATCTAGGAAAATACCCCCGGATGACTACCCCGCTAAAAATCTACCACCTAACTTCTTTACACCTAACCCTAACCCTATTTCTGGGGGTAGGTATCCTGGGGGTAATTGTCCAGGGGTAGTTGTCCTGATACAGGTATGAATATATGTAGCAAGTTATCTTTTATCAAAATTGAGTGTCAAAGAGAAGGAATTGAAGGAGTGCAAAAGGTAGGAAAGGATGATACAGTTTTATAAAACTTGTTTTTTGCATAAAATGATAAAATATTTGTAGAATGTGTTCATATCTTCAGGAGATGTGTTTACAGAGTAAATAGAGCAGTGGTCATGTTACCATGAGGTCTTGTGTCAATTAGATTTAAAGGCCACTTAAAATATAAGCACATGCTATTTAATGAATAATCTCAGTGATATACTTCTCAAAGGCATAGGCACCCCCAAACATGATCTGACCAATGAAGTAATGTGGGATATACTGCATGCAACTAGGAATATAAATACAACTTTAAGTCTATTTAACTCTTCTTGAAACTCCCCGTGATTAATGTGTTTATGTCCTTTAGTAAGGCAATTCTTTGGGTTAAAGCTGTATGCCCCCTGATTGCTTATTAATGTACATCATAACCGCGTAATTATTATCGTTATCATCATCACCATTACTATAATCTTCATCACGAAATCATCTGTGTCATTCATTCTCGTCATCACTTTTATAGTAGAGTTAAGTAGAGGAGAGTCAGAAAAAAAGTTCACTTTGGGAGCAAGGAACTCTACTTTGAAAAGGAGGAGGAGAAAGCTTTATCCATCTCATCAAACTAAGGACTGATCATTGGCCATCACCTGCTTCTCTTCCGGCCATGGCTCTAAGATTTACAAGAACGGGGTGGAAGTTTAATTATCAAGACCTTGTGTGGATATTTCCGCTTGGGGGATGGGTCATAACAAAATTGTCCAGGCCTTTAGGGCGGATTGGACAAGTGATGTTATTACTGGCTTATCGTCTGTAAATTGCTCCTGGTCAAGTGATGAGGATGATGGTGGTGATGAAGGTGGTGATGATGGAGGTGGTGATGATGGAGGTGGTGAGGGTGGTGGTGCATGTGATGGTGGTAGTGAGGGTGGTGATATGATGATTGTGATGGAGGTGATGATAGTGGTGGTAGGAATGGTGATGGTGGTGGTGATGGTGGTGGTGATGATGGAGGTGTTGAGGGTGCTGGTGATGATCATGATGGTGATAATGTGGTTAATGATTATGCTGGTGACCATGGCGAGGTTGGTGATTATAATGATGAGGATTGTTGTGATTAAGATTACTGGTAGCTAACATGTAGGTATACTGTTGATGTTGACTTAGTGATTTTGGAAGTTATTGTGATTTTGTTGATGAAACTTGCGGATTTAGGCTTTTCAAAGTGGAGGGGTAAACAAAATTAAATTTTGTACACAATTGTTTGTATAATATATCCCCCGGGGGGGGGGGGGGGTCACTCAAACAAAAAAGTGCTACCCATGCATGTCCCCGCACACTGGAAATGGACCCTAAACGTCTCATTGCATGGAGTCAAATTT
The DNA here is from genome assembly GCA_940671915.1 of Paracentrotus lividus. Taxonomy (NCBI): domain Eukaryota; kingdom Metazoa; phylum Echinodermata; class Echinoidea; order Camarodonta; family Echinidae; genus Paracentrotus; species Paracentrotus lividus. Next base: position 14,309,263 of record CALNVZ010000649.1, on the reverse strand, counting down.
GCACCCCTTTTCGACGTCAGACTGATAATGGACCCTAAACGTCTCATTGCATGAAGTCAAATTTGCACCCCTTTTTGACACCAGAATGGAAAAACATACCCTAAATGGCCTAAACACAGTGAAATTTTGACCCCAAAACAACGATTTCCGCTGAAAACACCCCTATTTTAAGGAAAGCGTCGACGCCGCCGAAAAGCTGAAAACAGACCCTTTTCGACGCTTTTTGGGGACACGCATTCGTAGCACATCATGTGGTGAGTGACCCCCCCCCCCCCCCCCTCCGGAATATACCTTTGCATTGTGGAAATATCTGCATGTGAATCATAAATCTATGTATTTAATGTTAATTTGCCATATTTATTACGATGGTACCAGAGGGATTACATTTAGGGTTTGTCTGCCCATCCATAAATAATAAAAGGTGCTTGCCTTGTAAGAGTTATGCAGCTATGTAGACTGAGACATGAATGACTGGCTAGTTTCAAAGCTATGTAGTAATGAGACTCTTGGGTGATTAAATGTACCCTGTGATCATATATCATAGTGAAATGTAATATGATCGCAATGATCTCTTATGCTACATTCCCACTGTACATTTCATGTGTAGTTTAGGAAGGATAATTTCTCTTACAATATTCAATTATAGCCAAAGATCTTATTAATATATGCTTTCGCCTTTAGTTCTAACAGGATTATATAATTCACAAGCTTTGCTTTTATTTAGAAATCTTCATGTCTTTGTCTGTTGACAAAAAATAAGTCCAATCATAAAATGGTACCCCAAAATTATTATTTGAAATGAATGTGTATAAAAAATGATTTTTGTACCTTTACCAAGATTTTGTTTTTGCCCTACATGTGTTTTATTATATGATGCTACTGATGTGGGTAAACTATTACAAATTAATTAAAAGGAAAAATATAAATTCATTGATTGGGCAATTAAATCAAATGAAATTTATGAAACTCCTTCCAATTGCTCACTCATTAGTTCCATCTTTGTTTCTTTTCTCATGTGTAGACTTCTAAAGAGTTCCTGAAACGTTTGGACCGCAAGCTAACCAAGTCGCCCCAGCAGACTGCAGGCTACCCAGAAGCTGCCCTAGCTTATGATGCCATATGGGCCCTTGCCCTGGCCCTCAATAAGTAAGTTTATCTTCATTTTGTTTTTATCTTAAAAGAGAAAAGACCCTTCCAAGATAATTAGTGATAACAATGCAGGAACAAGGAAGAAAAACATCAGTGAGTGTTTTAGTAAGAATAGAAATTAATTAAGAAAGACTTCATTGGTGGATCCAAGATTTCAAAATAAATTTTATGACATTTACGACATGTAGTCATTGAGTAGTTTTTTAATTATGGGGGGGGGGTGTCCCCTGTGCTCCACCTTGATCAGTCATTGGCCATTGATTTCTTTTTTTATTTATTTATTTTTTTTTTACATTGGAAAAGTTCACTCCCATTTTCATCTTTGCCCATTTTAAATCCTGTTCAGTTAAATACTTGCATAAGTATCATTCTCTTTTATGATCTTTACAACATTTTTCCCATTAGTGCTTTCATCATCCTCATTTTATTCATACTCATCTTTTCTTCCTTCTTCCTGCAAGTTTCTTTCCATTCATCAAGATATTTCACAAATTCTTTTGGCCAAATTCAAGCTTACATGACACAGGCTTATTTCTATCTCTCAAAGGGCATTAATGTTTGCAGGGGTCCATAGTGATTTCATATTTACATACTATGTTACATTTTGAGACCAAAATATCTTTGTAAGAAAATTGCCAAAAGCAAATATAATCCAGAAGCAAGGCGGCAGCATTAGAAGTTGTTAAGGACATACTTCTTACAATCATGCAGTTACATTAATCAATTGGCCAAAGGGATCAAATTGAAATGCATATATTTTGAATAGACCAAGTTAACCCGTTGAAGACTGAGATTATTTTTACGAAGACCTATGAAGCATGATTGTCAATCATGGTTCCACATATCATTTTCATATGAAGGTGAAACAAAGATAGCCATTCAATCATCAATATCCAATCAATGGAATCATCCATTATTTTTGTGTAATAAATGCAAAAATGAGCGGAATATAAGGTCACAAAGAGGGGTAGTCTCTATATTATCATCCCGCATATATGCGGGCTTAGTATACAACAGGTTAAAAAACTTTGAATAATTGTACTGTGTCCAGTTCTTTATTATCCAATTTTTATTGTGATTTTTACCATTTATTACAATGATTGTATCAAAAGTAATTATGACACTTTGGAGCTTATAATATTATCAAAAGTATTTCAATGGTTAAACATAAGGAGCATGTTAAGGAAGAACATCTACATATTCAAATCATGTCGATCAGTCTACTTATTTAATTATGTCGTATTTTTAACTTATAAAGCACATGTACATGTAATGTGCTATATCAATGTAAACTCTTGTTATTGTTGAAGAATATTGATAAGAAAAAAAATCAATGGAGGAGAAGCACAGGGAGCATATTAATACAAGGATACTACATGAATGAAGTTAACTTAAAGTATCAAAACATTTCAAATCATCAAAGATTGAAGAAGGCGGCAAGCTTTGTGTTTAGGACAGACAATTAAGGCACTTTGGAGGAAAGAAGAGAATACCACTTTTTACCTTTTTGCTTAATCAATTCAATCTTTAATAAACAATATCTTAAGAAAATTTAGAAAAGTAATTTATCAACTCAATTCAAAGAAATCTGAAAAATGATGCTTATAACTTCTTTATATATGAGCTTTAATCCGTCAGGGTATGAATATTGACTAGTTGGTCCCCAGGAAACCTGAAAGAACTGCCCTATATCTGTTCCAGACAGACTTTTATCCAGATCAATACCCAATATTTTCATGTGCCTCGTCTCATTTTATTGATTTTAGCAGGTGTCTGTACCAGTTACCGTTTTCCCATGCAAAAGTATTTCCCTTCTCTTTCCTTCAATTGATTCTTATTTTGCAATCGAATGAAACAGAATTCGCCTGCTCAGATTGTTCCTCTATTACAGAACAATTCTTTATCTTCTGTGTTATTTATTGTTGAATAATTAAGAATTTAGACTTCAAGTTTTTTTGTGAAGCTTGTTAGAGCTTTTTTCGATTTATCCCAAGAGGATCGATAATGATTTTGTGTGACCTGAGATTCACAAGCAAGGTGGAGGGTACAGAGACATTCTTTTGTGTTGCTTATTAACAATATATTCTGAGGGGGGGGGGGGGGGGGGGGGGTGGCTTGTACTATTGAATGATTGCACCCCGGAAATCTCAGTGCATGTAAATGACTAGCCGGTACAATGACATCATAAGATAAGATAAGATAAGATAAGATAAATCATTTATTGTCCAAAAACGAAAATTCTTCTTCCACTGGTTTACAATTACAATATTTACATATACATAGAATGAATGAAAGCATATAAATGATAGGATTCAATGTGCACAGTTTAACATATCCATGGTTTTTAAAGGCATCTTAACAGAACAATGGCAACATAATAAATGCATAGTTATCATTATTAAAGTTATTTACGCTATTACAAACATCATTGTTATCAAAATTATTATTGTCGTAATCATTGTGTCAATTATGAAATATTACAGTACTAGTTCATTATGTTCGTTTGTTTAATTCAAGTTTGTCAGTTTAAATATATAAAGATAGAGAAGGAAGGAATAAGAATAAAACGGATATGGTATAGGGGAGACTGGGGTAATTATGGCCCCCTTTTTCACATTTCCTATTACTACCATTAAATGAAAAGTCCAATGATATTCTAAATATGTAAAAATACAGTCGGTCCATATACCTATAATATACAAAGGAAAGTATAAACCTGCTACTTCTCATTTGCATATTAATTACCATTATCTTAACAACTTTGGGGGGCTATAATTACCCCACGGATTGGGGTATTTATGGCCCCTATTGTAATAACTGTATGAATACAAAGATATTATGCTAATTAATGATGGTAATGTATAACAAATGTTGTTGGGTATTCCTAATACTCTTATCAACCACCAACAATGATTTAGTCAATAATTGGTTCAGCCAAAATGTTGACATTTTGCAATCAAAGCAATACATATATTTATCTACAAAATCGTACAAGTTAATGTCCCCATCTACGCTTATCTGCGCTTATACACTGTTTATGCATTGAGGGCCATAATTACCCCCAAATGACATTTTCAATTTGATACCCCTTTACAGCTCTACTATTGAAGATATTCAGGTGGAAGTTTTTCTGTTGTGTTTTTTTTACTTCCTATTGTTTCAGTTTCAATCAAAATTTCATCTTAAATGATTTTAATTAATGATATCACACCCCACATAAAAAAGCAGACATGCCTCTTTCCAACGAACAGAATTGTAATTGCCGTACAATTTAGGCTCCCCTAAGCACAAAATTTCATGTAAATGGCATATTTTTCTCATATGACAGAAGGAAGAGTTTAGCTAGGCATGTGTAAAAATTAAATTATCATTGTGTAATGCAGCAAAGAATTATAAGCTCTCAAAGACAAAGGGGCCATAATTACCCCAGGGCCATAATTACCCCAGTCTCCCCTATACATTTTATATACTACATAGAAGTGGTCCTTGCATCGCCTAAACAGTACGGAATGGTACATAACAATATGATATTTACAAGACATATCATATTAATGAGTTTGGTATAGGTAGAAGGAGACAGGAAGGAGTAGGAGGAGGAGTAAATTGTGCCTAGAGATGCACTGTTGAATGTAATAATCTATTTTGATCAACAAAGACTATAGTTTGAGTTACATTTGGGGTAAACCTTGCTGAAAAAGCAATCAAATACTCAGTAGTAAACATGCAAATGACAGCTTTACATCTTATCCCAGGGAGTCAGTAATGAGGTTTACTGCCTTACCAAAGGACACTGTAGTGTAGCACATCAAAATTGTTTTGAACCAGGGATCTCTCTATAGCAAGACTGCAGCTCCTCTGATCAAGCTTTCAACTATTGCAGAGGACGGAGGGAATAGTTGAAATGAAATAAACTTGTGTTTTTTTTTGGTCTTTCTTTTTTTCTCTCACCAGAACGCAGGAGAAACTAGCCACCCAAAACCTTCGCCTTGAGAATTACACGTATGGAAACACAGATATAGCTAACGAAATCTATATGGCTCTCAATTCGTCAAACTTTGAAGGACTTTCGGTAAGTTACCATAACAACAATGAAAGTGGTCATTAATTGCGCTGACTATTTTGATTCATTTTTGAATTTCTATTCAGAGGCATACCGGTGCAGAAAAGATAGAATATCCAACAAAGTCCTTGAAACATTTCTATATTGAATTGAAAATGGGATCATGCAAAATATTGTTTTACAATATGTACGGTTACTCTTGAATCAATTCCCACAATGCAATTTGAAGATTGAAAGTAAGTTCCAAGTCTCAATTCTCATTTTGAAAATCTATTCTCCTGTTCAACCGCAAGTCATGTGAATGAAGCAAAATATTTGGTCATGGCTTTGAAATTTTCTTTGACAAAATTATTCATTGTGGACAATATGAAACTAAATTTGATCGCTTTCATGTCGGTTTCTTTTGTTGCTATGAAAACTATAACCCAGCTTTAAATTTTAGTCTGGAGCCCTTCTCATGTTGACTTTTCTAATCATGTTCCTACTCTAACAGTAAACCAAACACACATTGTTAATGTTGCGGATACTGCACAGTATGCCTGAGTCGACCATAATTGAAGCACTTAATACAACCCTGGATTTCCAATTTACATCGACACCTCAATCAATACACATCAACACCTAGATCAATGAAGTTATGCATGTTAAGGGGGGGCATTTCATCAAAGGACTTGTCAGACATTTTATCCAACAAATTTGCTCTCAGCCAATCAGATGCAAGCATTTCAGTAGCTTATAACAGTTTGTCAGATAGAACGTCCAACTAATCCTTTCATGAAACGCCACCCTGAATATCAAATGTGGCATGCCTCTCACTGAAGCAAGTCCTTTTTTATTAGAATGTATTTTAATAACATAACTACACAGAGCCCGATATTTCCCTCATTTCCCTTTCTTTTGCAAATTGTTTGCAAATACCAAAACGAATTAAGTTGTGGGAACTAATTCTAAAAGCCTAGATGCCATTGATTTGGGATGGTATTGAGAATTGGCTAGTACCAAATTTATCATAGATTTAATAAGAACTGTTTGTTTTAGTTGTTAGAAAAGAGAGAAGGAACTTTAGGATCGTATAGCCAGGGCCTGCTTAAAAGCATGCACTCAAATTCAAGGACACATGGGGCTTTATTACACGGTCAATATTTAAGAAAATGCATGGTTGTAAACATGAGTGTAATACTCCAAATTTGGAGAGTGAACGTGTGAGATATTAAGAGTCTCTGTGAGAATAGAACATAGTTATGGATTGAAGGATAGAGAAAGTGCCTGATTGGTACAAACACAGATTATAAGAAAAATAGTTGAGCGAAGAGAGAGAGGGAGAGGAGGAGAAAATCAAAACAGAGAGGGAGAATAAGAAAGACCAACAACCAAACAGACCTACAGACAAGTTAGAAAAAAAACACAGATAGAAAAATTAGAAAGTGGTGTGAGGGTGACTGAGGAATACCACACCTTGAACATGTTAATAAAGTTATATCTAAGAAGGTTACGAGGCATGCTTTTGTAGTTTACACCAATCAAAATTCAGATTTATATCTCAGCTTATATTTCAAACATTCTCAATTTGCATCTTGAACTATGCATTTTCTAACTTCTCTCCTTATTTTATTATAGTTCAGGTATATAGTTGAGCTTATACATGATTCATTATATAAAACTGAGATAAGTTGCCGAGGAACAATCATTTGCATCTTGAACTATCCATTGTCTAACTTCTCTCCTTATTTTATTATAGTTGAGGTATATAGTTGATCTTATACATGATTCATTATATAAAACTGAGATAAGTTGCCAAGGAACAATCATTGTAAGTCAAGGAATAATGCAAAATAATTAAACATGCCAAATTTGGGGGTAATTTTTTTTTAAATTGTCTGAATCTTCAATGTTTCATGTGTGCTCTGTAAAAAAGAATGAGAGAAAATGATAAAGGGAAAGTATTGAAAATTGATTGTTTTGCCAATTTTCTTGGCTCTTTCCTCTTCAACTTGTATCTCATTTTTGATATGGTGGATTGCATATAGTTGAGCTGATATAATTTAGCATCTATACTTCAGCTTATGTTTCAGACAATCTGTGTTTTTGTCTTGCATCTTAAAACAATCACTTTTTAAATTCTCTCCTGATTCTGATATAGTTCAGCTTGTATTTCAGACATTCTCCATTTCTGCATTGCATCTTCAAACAAGCCTTGTCTAAATTCTTCTCTCATCATTTTACCCTCTATCTTATAGGGGACAGTAGCTTTTACATCTACAGGAGACAGACTTGCCTGGACACAGATTGAACAAATGATTGGTAAGTAGATTGATTTAAGCATACAGTGGGGAATACTGCATGCTGATATATGCTATGCTCAGGGTAGACTAAGGGTGTGTTCAATGTCCATTTTCAAATTTTAGACACCAACATGAATCATGATACAAAACGCAATTACAAAACGCTGATATAATGAGAAACAAAGTGGGTGTTCATTGTCCCCATTCCCGGTCGTAAAAGTAAACGCCTTTCAGATCTTCATTCGGAGGAAAATTTAAACGCCAAAAAAAATGTGTTTTGAATCAGGATCAGCTTCAATTTTAGGACCTTCAGCATCATGAATGCAACGAACAGCGACACTGAACGAAATTGAGTTTTCAAATGACTTTAAATGCGCTCTCGCAGTGGAAAAAGCACCGATGTTTGTTTTTGAGAGCAGGGAATTTAAAGACGATGGACGTATAATCAGCTTTAAATTTTTGACACTGAACGGTGTACCGCTGATTGTTTTTGTGTTCTGTATTTTGTAATTGTGTTTTGTATCATGATTCATGTTGGCATTTAAATTTGGAAATGGACATTGAACACACCCTAAAGGGCTCCTTGTTTTTATGATGCAACATAATTATGAGCGCACAACTAAATGAAAGTTATTTGTGAGTAAATCACTTTCAAAGATTCAAGGCATAATATCAACCTTTTTAATGTATGAAATGGGAATTAATTTTATATGATGATAGAGATCACATTCCAATCTTAATTTATTTGTTTGCTTATTTGCATGTTTTCTAATAGAAAATAAGCTTAAAGACAATCATCACTTTCTAAAAACACAAAATTCGAGGCGTGCTTTGATTTTTTTTTCCGGACAGAAAGTGAGAGATTGCACATGCCCACATGTAAAGTCTTGGGACTGAAAGATGCTTATGATGTAAATACCGGAAATTATGATGCATAAACACAATAAAACATGCTCTTTTAAGGATTTTCACAAAGTGATTGATTTTTATTTATTTGATTTGATTTGAAATGGGTTTATTAACAGAAATTCCATTGCGGCTGATACCTGAATTACAACATTTTATACATTCAAAAATAGACAGCATTGATTATAAAATGTAATATGAACATATAATGAATAAGATGATAAGATACAATTTCATAGGCTTTAATGGTACAGAGCAGGATATACAGGAAATGATTAGCAATGATACAAATATTATGACTCGTAAGAATATGAAAATTACCAGGATGGTGAAGCTATTTAGGGGGTAGTCATATCTGCAGAAATTAAACAAATATAAAAGTTCTGTACATTAGATGTCTTAAGAATTGCTTTCCTTATCTCAGCAAAGCACTTAAAGTTTATGGACCACACCATTACACTGTTAAGCCACCTTTAATATTCAAATATTTTAAGACATCTAGTTAATAGTGATAAAAGTATTTTTGTAGTCTAATATGGGAGCGGAATTTTCCACATCCAAGCCGAAGTCTCTGTTAGTAGGAAGAAAATCAGCGGAGTGGATTTGGGACATATATTTTTATTCTTATGTAAAATGTTCATGGCATTAATAATGAAAATATATTTTGAACATACAAGGACAGGTTTATATCCATATCTTCCATTATTGCATTATCTTGTCTAGTATCATCTTTTCAGTGTCTTTTCTTGTCTTTTTTCATTCCAAAATAAGGTGAGATAAAGCTAGCTGTCCCGTAAAACCCCTCTAAATTAAGCTAAACGATCACTTTGGTTGGCAGAAGTTCAAAAATCAATCTCAACTCTTACGTACTTCAGTTCTGTCATGAATACTGATTGTATCTGCCGAAATGGTACTTATTCCTACCGTTGACCAATGGAGGCTAGGAATATATCTGTGCCTAGTAACATAATATCTTACAATCAATTGTAAATTTGAAACACTGATTCTGATTGGTTCACAGTGAGACTTTGATGTAAGAAGTCAATGCTACAATAAGTACAAAGATCCTAATTGGTTACAGTTGATGGTAACTTTATGTTTCAAGGCCCTGGTCATATACTACAACCTTGACATTCCTATTACCTGTCATTTTGGGTTTACACTGGTATTTTCATAAAAGACAGGTAATCTTTTGAGGAAATCATATGATCCGAGAGAGCTTTGAAACACCGCCTATTTGTATGTGTTTATATCCAGGTCAGATTCTTATGTAGTCAGATTATGAATGAAAGGAGTTGATCTTTTAAAAGCAATCCCAAATAGTTTTTGAGCTGAGAGATGGAAGGATCTTTTTAAATTTATTCACCAAAAAGAAAGCTATGTGAAAATGGAAGAATAAATCAAATAGCCTTTGAATAGAAGATGTCGTTTTATGAGTGAATTATGAACTTACCCTGAAACTCTAATTTCTTGTTAGATTGGTCATCGGGGATCCTTCTTTCAAATTCACATCATTTTAAGTATCCGTCTCCCCCTCTTGGAAAAAAGGGTATTCTAATGATTACAATGCTAAGTATCATGGGCTTTATTTGAACTTTAATCCCAATTTTTATTTATTTATTTATTTATTAAATTATTATTATTATTATTATTATTTTTTATTTATTTATTTTTTTTTTTTTGGGGGGGGGGCTCATTTAAAATGTCTGACACCCCCTATGGACAAACAGATCCCCCCCAAAAAAAATCTTATCTTAAAGATTCACTCAGGGCTTCGTGGAGGGCCTCAGGAATCTCTAAGTGTCTCCAGGGACAAATTTACTATCCCTTTTTATATTTAGCGCTGGATATTTAGCAAGCAAGCATAATTAGTCTTGACGTAGAATGATCGATTTTTTAAATATTTTATTCCTTTTTTTTTTTTAATTATTATTATTTTTTATTTATTTATTTTTTTTATTAATTTTTTTTACAATTCTTGAAATTTATTTGAATTTGAATGATTGTCATCTGGAGAGAGATTTTCAAGTTTCAGGTCAATTGATGGCTTTAGGTCAATTGGAGTCCATAACTCAAAAGAGAGATATTAAATAATGCATAATTATGAAAATCAGACAGTTTATACTCGCCACAAAAAGTGATCAGGTCCAATGTTGCATAAAACTTACCGTTAATTAGAGCTAAACTATCTATCAGCTGTAAATTCTATAGAATCCTGCACTTTGATTGGCTGTTGATTAGTTTTATCATGTAATAATGATACTAAATAAACTTTGATTGTGGAGTCACTATTATCAGTAAGTTTTTATTTGATTAGGTCTAGGTGATCGCTTTCAATTATTAATTCTGATTTTTGAAATTTTGCTACTTTCTGTATGAATTCATTTTAATTATTTTCTTCCCCTAGTGTTTATGGTATCCTGTTATGTAAACTACTTGGAAACAAAATTATATAACATGTTGATTATTCTTGCTGCTATTACTACTTCATTTTTCTCCAGATGGGAAATACAGAAAAATTGCTTACTATGATTACGCTAATGACAACCTAACATGGCTGAACACAAGTATTTGGCCAGGTAAGAATGCTCTCTTTGTTTTCTTTATTTTGTTTTTGTTTTTTTTCTTTCTCTCTGTTAAAGTATTATATATTTTTTCTCTGTTCATCTCTCTCTTATTTCTTTATATATATTTATATCTCTCTACTATTGTCTTTGTCAATCTGTATATCTCCTCTGCTTTCTCTCTTAATCTGTCTGTTGATCCTATTTTATATCTCTCAATCTCTCACTTTTTCATTATCATTGTCTCTCTTCTTCTATCCATCTCTGTCTCCTGTCTTGCTCTCTTTTTCTCTCTAACTATCCACTGTTTAATCTTTCCATATCTTATTCATTTTGCTCTCTTTCTCTCACCGTCTTTCTCCTCTCTCTCTCTCTCTTTCTCTCTCTCTCTCTCTCTCTCTCCCTCTTTCCGTCTGTCTGTCTCTCTTTTTCCTTCTCTCTCTCTCTCTCTATTTCTCTCTATTTTATGTATAGACGATCCTATGTTTATCAATAATTTCTTTCAATTAATATTCAATCCTGTTCTACGTTATTCATCCTATTCATATCTTTACCCTATCGACATTAAATCTTTACCCTCAATACTTCCTTCAGTCTTTCTTGCTCTCATCTACGATTCCTCCAAACTTTCTCATCCGCCCACAACCCTGGCTAGGCTTGGGTCATCTTTTTGTTTAGGGGTCCTATGAAAACTTGCCTATCCACTCGCGCTCCAATCAGTGCTCCCAATACATCAGCGTGAAGTGGAGCACGTAAAATCTGTGGCTCAGAGCGCTGATTAAATTAAGCGCTGGAGCTTGACGTATTTAGATAGAGTATCGGGATGATTTCATGCTTGATTATAGTGGAGATGATGAGTTGGAATCTCTCTAGGTACACTGTTTTTCTTTCTCACTATTAACCCATCAAACCCCTAGTCTCAAATACAGCATAGATTGTGCGGACTTTCAAAACAGAAACAGTTGCTGATTTTGATTGATAATAACAAAAAAAAAGACATGCTTTTATTTCATATTAAGTTTTTAAATATTAAATAGGAGTGCAGAGAGACATAGTTCTTATTAGTTCTCATTTTTGTTTTGTTTTAGTTTGTTTGGTTTTTTTTTGGCAAGAGATTTGAAGTTCTTGTAAATGAAAGTTTGTTTACCTTTGCTCCTCCCATATATTGACAATTTTCACGAAGCATATCCCAAGAGATAAAGTTTTCTGTTTCATGACCCACCCTCTATGATTGTGGTCTAATTATTAATGAAATAAACATCCATTGGACACCCATCTTTGCAATTGAATAGTGTAATCATGTAATAAAAAATAATTGCCATCACACATTTTCCCTCCGTGTAAATAGCCACTGAAGAAAAGTGTAACAGTAAACAACTCTTTCTTGAAATAGGTTTTTGTCAGTTGCAAATATTTTGTGCTAGAATGCTTCATTCTAAATTATTTTACTGTACCTTTTAGATTACATTAACAACAGTTGTAAATGACTCACTGTTACGAGATGCAAGAAGTCATAAAAACTATGTGCAAACTACATAATTGAACACTTCCCTATGCCACTACATTGGGGCAATTTCCTGCAACATTACGAATCTACTTCTTCTGTTAAACTCATGGGAATAATTGACTTTTGAGATTACACCCAAGCATAAGACACTGATAGGAAATGTATCATAAACCATTGAATGTCAGAAAAGCAATCACTACTTGAGTGCTCCCTTGGCAGCTTGAGGTTTGCGAGTGAATAGCACGAAAAATTCTTCACATTTGTTTGAATAAAATGTTGCTTTTGCAAGGAAATAGGCTAGAGCCTCACAGTTGTAGGGGAATTGGTGCCAGTGGGATTCTTTCCTTCTAAAGAAAATGTTATTTTCCCAATGACCAAGTAAAAAAGGATTGAAAACATTTAAGCTTTGGTTTTATAGTCTCAAAATGAAAATTAATTTAAAAACATAAAATGCAATTAAGTAGGATGCTAAAGTTTTGAGCTAACCTTAACAAAATACTTTTATGGGCCATTGTTATCACCCACCACCCGTTGTGTGTTAAATGTTGTCAGTAAACTTTTATACTTTCTTCTTTGCAAGAGCTAAAAAATGCATGGCTGAATTTTAACCAAACTTAATAGAAAGAATTATTCGGTAACGGAGTCATGAAGTTCTTAAAAAAAAGAAATTATTCAGAGCCACTTCAAAGGAGGAAACCTGATGAATTTAGACTTTTACAAATTATGCACTGTTCTTGGTTGAAGCCAAATGATCATGTATTGGGTACCAGATAAAGAGAGAATTTATGAGTTAAGACTGATCTGTATGGCAGCACTATAATGCAATCTGTGTGGTTAATTGAGTAAGAAAAAATGTGATCCAATATCAGAAATTATGATATGCTTCATGCCATGTTCAAGCCACATAAGGATTTAAGAAGGGGTAGTCAACTAGGCTAATCAGAAATGTAACACAGAACTTTATTGGAAGTCGGCTCTCATCAAAGGGGCATGCTAAGTTATAGGTCCGTCTTTAAATCGCTTGGGCGGTTAGTATATCTCCAAGTGTGAACTTTCTTTTCTTGTTTCTACCCTTTGATTTCAGTACTAGTTGACCTTGAAAACTAACGTAAAGGCAGTTCTAATCAATACTTCCTCATTCAAATAATTTCTACCCTTCAATCTGTTTCTATTTCTGTTTCACTTTCGTTCACTTGAATTTTGAGAACTTTAAGTAAAGCCAGATTGGCCTTGTAGAAGTCCCTGTTTTATCTATATGCCAAGCAAAAGACTTAAAGTGCAAAAGTTTTCCACATCGATATGAAACTTGAGGATGTTGTTGTTCTCAAATCCTTCCTGAAATTCCCTTCAAACTTGTTGGTGATTTCAAATAATAATTTAGATAACCTTACTTTGCAAATTGATTTATTAATTTCTTCCCAGGTACATGCAAATTCTGCTTTGAGTCTCTCTTTTTCTCTGTCTCTCTTTGTATGTTTCTCCCTGTCTTTTCTTTGTATCTTTTTCTCTTTCTCTCTTTATTTCCTTGTCTTGTATCACTCTCTTCCTTTTCTATGCATATTACTTTTTCTCTTTTTTCCTCTCTTTCTATCCATGTCTTCTTCATGAATGTTTGTCTATCCATCTATCTCTCTCTTTCTCTCTTTCTTCCTCTCTCTTTTGTCGATGTCTCTCTTTATCTTTTTATTAATTTATATATATCTCTCTCCCTTTGTACACATATCTTTCTCTCTTTACCTCTCTGACTTTCTGTCTGTCTGTATATCTCTTGCCCACGTTCTATTTCTCATTTTACTCTGCCCATCTCTACTTTCACTCAATTATCCCGTCCATCCATAGCGTGACATTCTATCCTGTTAATGTTGTTAATGCAAATGTTGTCACTGTAACTGAACTAGTGAACGTCCTTGGTTATTCCTAATGCTTTGCAAGTGCGATAAATTCCCCTTAGATTAGATTAGTAGGGGTTCTGCATCTCAGAGCTGAAAATGCAGCAATATTTTATTGTCAAGGTCGTCTCTCACCTTCATTGATTTTATATGTTTGTTAGTTTGAGAGCCAGAAGAATGTAAGACCTGCATGAAGCACTGTTAGCCCTACTGGCTCTCAGTAGAAACTTCATTTTCTTTCTTACAAACATCGTTGGCAACATATGGGACTGCATAATGCACAACTGTGCAAAGTGAAATATATATTATTTAAAAAAAAAAAAAAAAAATAAAAAAATACACTAGCTAATCAGGGGTAGATGTGAACCTGTTTTTACTGCAAAATTGACATTTTTGTTCTGATTTACTGATCATTTAACTTTTTGCATGTTTCTAAATCCAAATAAATGAAATTATCTAGATCTTAAAACAGGTCAGGTGAAAAGTTTGTGTGCTTTTATTTCTGCACCCCTCCTTTTGGGTGCAACATGCACAAAAATTACCACTTCATGAATATTTCCACTTGATGATGCATTCCAGGCCCATTTCCATTTCCTCTCATATATCAATCATTTTGTATAGAACAGGAAGTGTCTACTTTTTTAAAAAGGGAATAATGATTGTTAAATTTACCTTCCAGAAAATTTTAATCATAATTTAGATGGTGTGTTATTAGAATAAAAAATTACCTATAAAAAGAAAGAAAGAAAAAAAAACAAAAAACACACGATTCAATGGTGTAGATTCAACCCAAAGTAAGTACCCACTGGAAAAATTAACTGCAAAATTATGTTGTAAAATATCAGTTGTAAATTCTCTCTCGGGCCAATTTGAGAAAACATTGACAAATTAATCATAGTAGAGAAGAGAGAAATCAATATTTCAAGAGAAGAAAGATGTAGATATGTGAATATATAAAGATGGAGAGAAAGAGTGAGAGAGAGAGAGAGAGAGAGATAGAGGAAATAAAAGAAAAGAAGTTAGAGGGGAATATAGAAAGACTGAGAAATCCAAACCAGATAGAATCTTATGCCTTGGAGGTGAGAAATGAATGTCTCAGGAGCATTTTAATGTGATTTCCTGGGGATTTATCTGTGGGATTTAGCACCAGCTCTCATTTCTTGAAAAGGGAGAGAGAAAGATGATCCTTGAGATTACTAGAGGAGGATCAGCTGGTGAAAGGTTTAAATACAAACGGGGATTCTCCTTCCAGAGATGGTTTCCATGGCAACACACATTCAGCTATACTGCCCCCTCCCCCCCCCCCCCCTCCTCCCAAGAAAGGACTTTTTATGCTGTAAGTGGTCTGCAGGTAAAATGACATTTATTATCAACAGCCGCCAATTTATCAAGAAATTTCCAATAATGCAGCCGGTTACCTATGATAAATAGAAGGTTTTATTGCCAATTAAGACTGGAAAAAGTCATTAGACGAAGCTTGTAGGCTACCTTGTATAATCTAGAGTTAATTGTTGCCTTTTGTATTGGCCAATTAATGGGTAAATATGCTGTGTCAGCACATGAGAACATGTCACGTGGAGTTTTCTCTTAAGCTTTGGCAGTTTTAGGGATAGTGGAGAAGGTGATGAAATATTCACATGAACATTTGACCATGTACATACAACGGGTAATAAATAATAAGGTTGATCTACTTTGCTATTTGTTTAGAATGGTCATAAGCAGCCATCCTTTTACAATTTAAAATAATGAAATTAACTGAATGAATGTGTGGCAACTATGCAATTGAGATTGAAAATCTTTGGACTTTTTCACAATTAAATAATAACTCAAAAAGCATGTTTTCACATTATTGAAAAATTGGTATGGACAAGTATTTTGTCCATGTTTGCTCTAAAGCATGCTGTCTTCGTGCGTGTGCTGTGTGTTCCTCTATTATGAACAGTTTGCATTCCTGCATAATTGTGCTAATTCTATTAACTGGAAAATAGGCTGCCCCTTTTTGTCTTAACTACTGTCTGCCGCACTTATGTTCATGCTAGGGTCGTCTGTTCTTGATCCACAAAGGAGTTACATACATGTGGTACCAACAGATGATTGTATTGTGTTAAAACAGACATAATCTGAATATGAGTACAAGCACAGCAGTCCCCTGTTTATTTATTTTTTCTCTCATAGGGTTGATTACAGTGTCTTAGTTTCAATGCAGTTTGGCTTGAAAAGTTGCAACCAGAAATATCAAATTAAATGCTTGTATATTTGAATTTAAGTATATTATATTATATAGATCAAAATGATCTTTAATGTGCTTTAAATGTTTTCTTAAATTATTTTCTGATCATTGTGCAGCCAGTGGGATACCTAAAGATGGAGTGGATACCAATGAGGAGTTAGAGAGGATATCAAGACAGCTCTTCATCCTTGTATCGGTCCTAGCTGGTGTCATCATCTGCTTTGCTCTCTGCTGCATCGGTTTCAATCTATGCTTCCAGCATACAGGGTAAGGGTTGGTGCTACTGTGGAATGGCATGTGGGGTAGGGCGTAGTGAAGAGTCAGCATACAGGGTGAGGGGTGTGGTATACTGGTGGTAATGGGCGTGGTGGGTAAGGCAGTGGTAGAAGGTCCAGCATACAGGGTAAGGGGTGTGTATACCGGTGGAATGGGCGTGGTGGGGTAAGGCAGTGTAGAAGGTCCAGCATACAGGGTAAGGGGTGTGGTATACCGGTGGATGGGCGTGGTGAGGTGAGGCAGTGGTAGAAGGTTCAGCATTCAGGTAAGGGGTGTGGTATACTGGTGAGATGGGCGTGGGTGGGTAGGGCAGTGGTAGAAGGTCCAGCGTACAGGGTGAGGGTGTATACCATTGGAATAGGCGTGGTGGGTAGGTAGGCAGTGGGTAGAAGGTTCCAGCATACAGGGTGAGGGTAACCATTGGAATAGGCGTGGTGGTAGGGCAGTGGTAGAAGGTCCAGGATGAGGGGTTGTGGATACCATTGGAATGGGCGTGTGGGAGGGCAGTGGTTAGAAGGTCCAGCATACAGGGTGAGGGGTGTGGTATACAGATGGAATGGGCGTGGTGGGGTAGGGCAGTGATGGAAAGTGTTAAAAATTAAACTTTTGTCTCTGGGAAAGACAGAATTCTGTATTAATATTGTGAAGAGGTAGTAAATTACTTTGCTTTCAATGGGTTGAGGGAGGAATACATGATGCTTTGATGGTATAAGAATGGTATTTGCTTAGAGTACGGATTGATATTTAGGTTAGAAAAGTTCTTAACATGATGTTAAAGAAATCTTTAATATGGAAGTTGAATAGTATTTTTACATCATTTTTCCTTTTAATCTTTTGATCACCATGCTGTTTTGCACCCCTCTCCCTCCCTCCACCTCTCTCAGATACATCCAGTGTTCTCAGCCCCATGTAAACAATGTAACAGCTCTTGGGTGCATTGCAGCCCTTATCTGTGTCTTCCTCCTGGGTTTTGATGGCACCGAGCTGGACGCATCGGCAGACCTGGATATGCAACAGAAGGAAGATAAATTCTCTAGAATTTGCCATGTAAGTTGTTCAATAAACTGATATCGAAAAGACTTGTTCCTCTGTAAAATGCAAAACTATTCTTACTTTTAATAGACGAGGTTGCTGGGGGGAACATAATTATAAACAAAAATTGAATTGCAGTATAAGTGCCAGAAAAGTCAAGATGGAGTAAAAAAAAAAATAAAAATCAAGTCTAAATGCGCACCATGCATGGAAAACAAGTGTGTTTATATAAAGCAAATGAGTAGACGCAAGAAAACAAGGCAATATGCTTTCTCATGGAAACAATTGATGAAGTCAAGAAACAAGAGAATTATTTTTCAATTGAGCTGCAGAGCTTGTTCAGGTAGAGTCCATAGCCTGAGGCTGAATTCATCATGAGATTGTGAAGAGAAAGACTAGCTCACGCGTACCACAAGATGAAGACCAACTTAAAGACCATTTGTTGACCTTTTCTTGTGAGTCGTGATGTACTTTTGGCGCAGCTCTGCCCCCGTGTACGGCTTTAATGATTGTAATTAGATTGACTTTACCTCAAAGGCGAATTCAAGCACAGATATTTTTCTTCTATTATTTGTCTGTTAGAGCTACCCTTTCTCCTAGACTATGACCACAGACTCGCGTGTGGTTTTTCTCATGGAGGAAAAAATCCATAGTCAAAGGGAGAGAGAAAGTTTTGTGACCAATTTCTGGATTGTATATAAAAATAATGTTGACATCCATGCACAGAAATAATAAAAATAAGATTGAGATCAGATGTTTAATTCAACTAACTATTCAAGTCAATTTCTTTTGCAAACAAACTATATTTTCACAGATGATAGAACTCAGTCATAAAAATACATTATTGTCAGTTGAAATGCTTACCCCCCCCCCCTCCCCACAAACAAACAAAAAACACCTTTTTAGGCGGTGCTGCACCAGCTTAGCTAGCCTAATATCGTGCTGTGGGCTGGATCCGTGGGGAATACCCAAAATTAGTCAAGCACAAAGTTGATACTGCACTAGCCCAAACATAACTTGAGATACATCTTTATGACCTAACCTTGAGCTTGCATAGACAAGACTGATATAATTGATCGGATCAGTCTTAGGTTTAAGGGTAGTCCAGCACCACTCATTAGGCGCTGCTGCACTAGCTCGAGCTAAAAAATAGCGCGCTAATTGGAAGATCGGGAAAAAACTCGAAAGAAAGAAACCGGTCCTGCATTAGCTCAAGCTATTTTAAAATTTCGCATTAACCAGCTGACCTGATGTGTATTGCGCAACTGGTAACTACCGCTAGCGTATACACGCACAGGTGCACAATTTCTTATTTATCTCGAGCTAGTGCAGGACCGCGCAAAATAGCGCGCTATTTCGTACCAAAACCGCAAACCAGCTCAAGTTTTTTTGAAAAAACCTAGGATGACCCGGGCTGGGATTTCAGCCAAATTAGCGAGCTATTTGACCGCAAAGCCAGCTCACCTGTGATCAGGCTAGTTCATCAGATCACAATTAGCGCGCTATTTAAAATAGCTCGAGCTAGTGCAGCAGCGCCTAATCAGCTATTTTTAGTCGAAACCACAAAGCCAATTTAGCATGCAATTTGAGAGAAAAAGCCAGATATTCTCTGATCGGGCAAAAACATCAGAACAGAACTAGCACCCTATTTAGCTAGCTTGGGCTAGTGCAGCACCGCCTACAGTATCAAAATGCAGGATATTCTCTGATCGGGCGAAAACATCAGAACAGAACTAGTACCCTATTTAGCTAGCTTGGGCTAGTGCAGTACCGCCTACAGTATCAAAATGCAGGATATTCTCTGATCGGGAAAACATCGGAACAGAACTAGCACCCTATTTGGCTATCTTGGGCTAGTGCAGTAACTGCCTACAGTATCAAAATGTATGAAGCATACTAGAGTGCTCAAACCATAGACTAACCATAAGATGTTGACTAGAGAAGGAAAAACATTTACAAGTCAATAGGATTGAGGATAGTTTACCGGTGTGTCACAATCGCCTAAAGGATGATACCATTATAGGATAGACCTTTATTGGAAGATGCCTGGGGTAGAATAACCAATCATATATCCACCTCTTACATTTGAAAGGATTTAATCCCCTCTGAGCGGAACCAGCGTTAAAACCTGAATAAGATCTGGTTCAACCTATGCAGTGATCATTGTGACCTGTCGTTTGACAATTTAGAAAAATTAATCACATCTCAAAATGGTTTCATTAATAAATTCTTTTAAACAAAAATAGGGCAGCCCGCATCTTTTTCACCTCGCCCACTCAATACGAGATAGATTTTCTTGCTCTGTATCATTCCTCTCAGTTTCAAAGATAGCAACACCAGCTATGGCAGTTATATTGTCTGAAGAGAATTTGACAGAAGTTAACACAAACGATTGAAGCTAGATAATACTACCCTTCTCGCTCTCAGCAGATATTGGTGGTGTACAAAGAACAGATAGACCCCTTTCCATTGATAAAAAGAAAACAATTGCATTAAGTAGTTCCAGAAACGATATAATATGCAGTTTGGTCAAATTTTCAATAAAGAAAAGTGATATCAGTCAAAATTTAGCTTTTGAAAGGTCAATTATGAAATTAGGTCCAAATCCTTGGATGCATGATTGGTTTAGGCCTAACGGTAATGATAAGTGTGTCCCCTATAGCCCTGGGTGACATATCATGAGAGGTGTGAAAAATGAGGAGACGATGTGTGCAGAAGATTGCATAAACAATTGTTTTCTTTGACAGCAAGTGCCTTGAATTATTGAACGTTATGTGGTTTTAGATTCACCAGACTTCATAAGGTTGAAGTATTTAGGGTAGATAGATAGATAGATAGATAGATAAATGGTTTATTGATAAAAACAAAACATCATTGCGGCAAAGCCGAATTGCGATGCATTTACAAAGAATAAATTGACATAATTTTACATTGATAGTTCAGATAATTTGAATAATTAAAATACACGTAATACATGGTAATAATTTGTAGCTTAGCAGGATACAGAGATTATTTGATTGCATAATAAATTTGATTCCAGCTTTATATGTTATATTACGAAGAGTTATAAGTAGAAACAGATCGAGTTATAATGTGTGTACAATTTCAAAATTAATTAAATGAATTGAAATATATATTCATATTATTTACAAGGATATTATGATTACATGCAAAGCTATCAGAAAAATCGTAAGTTTTAGAAATTTAAATGTTGTGTAAAACAGAAATTATATATACAGAAATATATTCATGGCAATTAACGTTATAGCCCCTCATAATAAAAAAACAAAACAAACAAATTTACAATATCTTGACTGCATTATTCCCTGGTTTTGCTAAAAAGCAATTCCTAATTATTAAAAACATTTTAAAATTAAGTGTCTATATTATCTGCAAAACTATTAGATTTATATATATATATATATATATATATATAACTGTCAAAATAAAATCAACTTATTTCGAACTTGAGATATTTCATGAAATAGAAATTGAGACAATTATGGAAATAAGATATTACCACTCATTAGAAACAACTTTTGTCCTTTACTATATCATACTCATTTGCCCCAGAAGAAGTACAAGTATAGGAATTGTAATTCATAATATTGAAAACCATTAAAAAAAAAAAATTATTATAATTTTACAAACTAGTTAGAATTACAAAGAACAAAGAACCAAGAAAACCCCCCCCCCCTCACGGAAAAGATATCTATTGATTGATTTACAACTAATTACAAAGTATTAGATAATCATTATTACTAATAAGTTTTTGCAAGTATCTGAGGTTAGCTTTGAATATTCTGTTGTCTTGGTTTGAATATTAAAATTTTCTATTCATATTAACAGCTTAGACATTTAAGCATTGAATTTATGTGTTTTACGACCTTTTTGAGATCAAATGTAGAAAATGAAAGGCAGATAGAAAAGAAAATCGTAAGAATACTGTAAATGATACAATAGTATACAGGCATAAAACACTAAATTGACTATTTTCAGATAACGTTCTTTATGCATTGATTTTCACCGGCAAGCACAGTGTTATCCTAACTTTCGTTATCAGTTTGATCAGATACGGCACAGGGCTATCTCTAAGCCTATTAGTTCTGAACTTGATTTGTTGAATCTTTTCAGTCTTTCTCAAGTTCATTCTTACTCTTCTTTCGGGAATTCTTGAAAGAGATGTCTGCATTGAGAGGTGTTTGTGCTGTCGTCGCAAAGTCCAAACACAACCTTTGACGTCGTTCAGCTAGAGTCGGCATTTGAAAGGATACTAGGGCGTCCCCGTAAGAGGTGTATTCCGGCCCTACTATTTATTTCATAGCTCGCTTCTGGATACCTTCGATCTTTCGGATCTGGTCCTTAGTGAGTCCTGCATTCCAGGCTGGACTGCATATTCGACCGTCGGTCTCAACATAGCTTTTGAAGACGGTCAGGAGATCTTGAGATGGGACATTGTGGTGCTTCAACATCCTCAACATGTATAATTTTCCATTCGCTCTTACCGTTGAACGGTAAAGCCCACAGGCAATCATTGTATTGCAACCATGTGAACAGAGTTGTTTAAACATTATTATCTATACGTCAGTAAAAAGTTTTTCTTGTCAATTCAGATAGTTAGGCAACAAAATAGTACTTAGTCAGGAAGGAGATAAACCTCTGCAAAATTTGCGTCGATGTAAAGAGCCATTTCTTTACAAGAGATAATTCTCAACACTCGCTAACTGAGGACAAAAATTGTGTGCAAACCATGCAATCTAGAAGATTATTACGCATATCCACAATGCACCACCAAATATCCTCAGTGTTTGATTGGTTAAATATTTTTCACCTCCTGGAGTCCAAGTTAAAAATTGATCGGGTTTTGATCAAAGGAGGCCTTTTTTTCTACCGCTGCATTACATGTTTGCATCCTTGATAGAAAAAAAAAGTAGAATTTCATTTGACCACAGCTGCAAAATGCTGTAGACAGCTTTCCATTTGTTTTGCCCACAAATTTACAGATTTTTTCTCATTATCTTTCAAAGTGTGACTTGAATGTTTCCTCCTACTGAGCTGAACATATCATGGTAAAATGTGTTCCATACCTCGTATGTCAAGGTTAGATGAAGACAATCAGAAATATGAGAAATAATGGAGAAAATATGAAAATCTTTGTAGAAAAAAACAAATGGAAAGTTGTCCACAAAATCAGCCAATTTGAAGCAATTGTGTAAATTTAAAAATCCCATGGAAAGTGCAATGGACTTTTCAAAGTTTATAACCAGCTTATTTTTATAACTGATTTTAAGGAATATAAGAAATAAACCGATCCTCTGATTTTACTCTTTCCCATATGATTAATTCTCTCCTTGAAATTGATTCCCTTTAAGGGATTTCATTTACGGATTAAAACATACATGTATCTCAATCATTTTTCTACTTTAACCCCTTCAGTCTATAGCTTGGTTGATAAGCATAGGATTCTCTCTTGGATACGGCTCCATGTTCTCTAAGATTTGGATGATGCACTCCCTAGTAACCCAGGAGAAGACGGATAATGATGATGGTAGGAGAAGGAGAAGGAAAGTTAGCTTGCAGGTCAGTTGATATCATCATACTCATCTCTCTTCCCTACTCTCTTCTCTCACTGTCTCCATCTATCTTATTTCCATTCTCTGAAACTATCTATTGGCATCTCCCTGTCAATTTATCCCTTGATCACACCGTTTTGTTCTATTATTTTCCCTTCATCTCTCCCTTCCCCTCTATATCTCTATCTTCCCTTTCTTATTTTTTCATTCACACTATCCCTTAAACTGACTCATCACTGCCCTCCCTCTCCCTCCCACACATCTTTCTTTCCCATTTATTTCATATTTATATCTATAACCTCCTTTTAACCCTTTGTCACCCCCCCATATGATTGATGCATCACAATTGGGATATTTTATTGTGTATCAATAAGGATCCTTATTTTAACGTATATGTACATGTAGTTAGGGTTATATTACGCAGATGAGGATAATGCTGATAATCATTAACATTTATGAATTAATACAATGTAGGAAGCTTGAAATCACATAACGAATTGAATAAGAAATCTTAAATTGTCTGACGTGATATATTGCTCTGTACAAACTACATGAATCACAAATGTAATGTTTCACAAACAAAATATACATGCCCATGATCTATTTACACTAATTAAAAATTGAATAAAAAACTATCATTTATCTTTTATTATCTTTCAGAAAACAAACATGATGTTCAACAAAATATGCAATTGACTTGTAATATATCAAATCAAAAAGATATTTACATGTATAATCTTTTTGTCACATTTATTTCAATCAAATCAAAGACAAAACTTTATCACTTTCTGTTTTATTTACTTTCCAGAAGAAGAAGAAGCCAATAATTAAGGTACTACATGACACTGGCGTAAATTTGCATGACTTTCTTTTGTTAGTGGAGGAGGATGATCTATACCTCATCCCCCACTAACAAAAGAAAGTATGTTCAGATCTATGACAGTGCTTCATTGTACATGTATGAAGTTGTTCTTGCTGTATTCTTGCCAACTAACCGAAAGCTTCTTTAAAAGCATTGGCTAACTTTGCAAAATACTGCAAAATTTGCTCAGATGCTGGTGAATTGTGTGAAATTCTATATATATTCACATATCTTAAATATATTTGATGAAATATTAAGGTGTGACACAAAATGTGAGTCCTTTTCTATCTCGAAGAAATAAAAATAGCTGTCTTGCTCTCAATTTTGTACAATGCACACATTGATTTGAACAGTGCACATGCTTCAACAGGGATCACTCTTTCTTTTCCTAAATATTTTTTCTAAATATTTTCTGGAGTATACTTGCAGTTTGATATGTATTAAATTTCTCAATCTCCCTTTTCAATCATAAATATCTTGATAAAATAATTGCGAAACCAGCATATGAAATATTGGTTCACATCTGACTTAAAGTTTTGTAATAATAACAGCAGTATTAGCCGAAAGGGGTATTTTTTTTTTTTTTTTTTTTTTTTTTTTTTTTTTTTTTTTTTTTTTTGCATTTAAAAGGTCTTGACTTCAGGATTATCATAAATTCCTCCAAAAAACGACTTGATATACTTTAAAAAGGTCTTGACTTATGGGATTATTATAAATTCCTGCAAAATAAGACATGATTTATATAATCCTTAGGATCTGAGGTTCGCATGGTAATTGAATCATGAATTTGATATTAATTTTAAACCACTGACCCATATGCTGCCGGTTTGAGGTGAATTGATAGACACTAGGGGATTGAACAGTCAGCTCACTCTATAGGTCAAAGAATTATTAGGTAGATATCATGTTTGAGTGCGATCTATTTTAAAGGTTTTTCATGGAATCAGACTTTTGAATATTAAGATATTGCTTGTCTTGTTGTAGTGGAAAGTTTTGGATTGTACTCATATCATGCAATCTTGGTGAAAGGAAATCATGCTTAGAACATCATTTCAACTTTGTCTTCTTCATTGTAAATTTATGTTCTTCAAAATTAGTTGACAAAGGAACACTTTTGTATGTTTTTAGGAACAATTTTATGTTTGACAATTGTAAAATTTTGTGTTTAACCTTTCTTGGATCAAACAGCGCCCCCCTGTGTCAAATGAGAGCTTGCCTTTCTTTTTCATATTTAAACTGATAATTATTCATAAATTGTTTAAGTAATATTCATTGAATACTGTAACAAGGTGAACAAAAAAAAGGAACTATTTTCAAAAACTGAAAATGTGATGGAGTTGTTAGGATTTAGATATTGTATTTATATTTAAAATAATATTGTAACAGATCTAGAATTAAAAGGAAATTAAGCAAATAATGTTGAAGCAGGCAGCAAGTTTTATATGGAGAAAAAGGTCACAATTTTTATTGTAGATTCACCAGGACTTGATCTTATATGGGAAACACCTTTTCATGCATTTAACAACTATCTCACCACTTTGAAAACAATCTCTTTCATCATATATTAATCTATGTGCTTATTTGCATCAAGACTGTGGCTATTAACTCATATGCAATTATAATGTGATATCAATCCAGCTCTGTAGTCTGGTGTTTACATTCCATACATTCCTTACATTAGTATCATTGGCTTGTGTGGAAAAGAGCTTCTAGAATACTATTAAAACGTGTGATTATTAGTTAATTTTTATTTGTGTTTATAAGTTACAAATTAACAAAATATTTGTCCGAACAAAGAATATTATGCTCCAACTTTTTGTAATTTCCAAAACAAAAAACAAAACATTTCAACAAATAAATTACACAAAATCATACAATGTATCATGCAGTCATGATATATTTACATTATTTATGAAAATGATAATGACATGCCTTTGTGTTACCTTGGATACAAATATAAAAATGAATGAATGAACACATAAAAGTACCATGTTGTGTTGGTTGTGTATTCTATATCACATTCTTGGAATTGATAGCATGCATACATCACTATCAGCTAAATATGTACTTTAAGGTTTTCAACATATACTTCAAATACTCTATACTGAAAAACTGACTATTTAAATCACTTTCTATTCAATATATTTGATGTCTATTCTCTTACAGCAGTTTGACTATCAGTTCTCCTTGTGTGTAATTTGTTTGCAGTATGTATTCATGTTCATTACATGATATCGCTTCTTTTAAACCCCACCACATACTGTGATAGATGGAAAATAATTACCTGTTGTTATGACGATAATTATCATGACAATCACCTGTGCCTTGCTTTCATTATCCTATTAATGATATTTTCAGCTTCAATATACGTCATGTTTTTCATAATTAACCAGAAAGGAGATGATTAGCGTGAATTCCAGATATTATCTTCATCATCATCATCATTATCACAGGCATCATGTTTTATATGGTCATCAGTAGCAGCATCTTGAATATAATTGTGGTTATTAACACAATAGCTATATTGATTATCATTGCCACCATCAACAATTTTATTATTGTAATCATCATCATTGTAACCACTTTTGTTACTGCTACTACCATCATAACAACCATCACTATTGCCATCATAATCATCAGGTATACACCAGAACCACTACCATCATTATCACCATAGTTATCATAATCATCATCATAACCATTTATCACCATTACCACCACCACACCACCACCACACCATCACATCATCATCATACATATCATCATCATCATCATCATCATCATCATCACCATTAACCATACCACCATTCCACCATTACCACCATTACCACCATTACCTACCCATTACCACCACCACCACCACCACACACCACCACCACCACACCACCACCACCACCACCCCACATCATCATCATCAATCATCATCATCATCATCATCATCATCATCATCATCATCATCATCATCATCATCATCATCATCATCATCATCATCATCATAACAACCATCACTATTGCCATCATAATCATCAGGTATACACCAGAACCACTACCATCATTATCACCATAGTTATCATAATCTATCATCATCATCATCATAACCATTATCACCATTACCACCACCACCACCAATCATCATCATCATTTATCATCATCATCATAATCATCATCATCATCATCATCATCATCAACACCACCACCAACACAACTACCAACACAACAAACCACCACCACCATCACCATCACCACCACTACCACCACACCACCACTACCACCACCACCATACACACCACCATCACCCAACACACACCATCATCATCATTATCATCATCATCATCACCACCACCTTCACCGCTATCATCACCATCATCATCATCATCATCATCATCATCACCATCATCATTGCCATCATCATCACTTTCATTATAATTATCATCCTCCTCCTTTCCTTTTTATCATCTCCCCACATCATCATTACATCATCATCATAATCATCATCTCATTTCATCACATCATCACTATCTCTCCACCATCACCATCATCATCATCTTATCGCATCATCACTATCTCTATCATTGTCATTGTTACCATCATCATTATCATCTATACCTTATCATGTATCTTGCCCTCTTTTACTCACATTATCCTCCATTTGTCCCCTCTTACCAGCAGAAGTCAACACCTGGAAGATGTACCTGACAATAGGCATCATCTTCCTCCTGGATTCTAGTATCATCCTGGTCTGGCAGCTGGTGGATCCCATGTACCGCACAGTGGAGAACCTCCCAAAGGAGATCTTTCCGAGGAGGGACCTGGAGAATTGTACCTCAGCTAGAGCACTGTTCAGCCAATAACATGTCTATCTGGCTAGGTAGGTAGACTTGTAGACACGCATTAATTTCTTTTGTTAGTGAGGGTGAGATTTATTCATCATCCCCCCACTAACAAAAGAAAGTGCGTCCCGCTCTACGCTAGTGGATATATTGATGCGTCATTGTGATAATTGAATATATTTTAAGGTAAATGAGGTATCTCTTTGGTTTGTCCATTTGCTGACATTCTGACACCCTAAATCTTATGACTAGGGTACTGTTAGGTTTAGGGTTAAAACCAGTGTTACTCCATTAAAATTATGCCATGTCTGTCAGGCTGAGAATCATAAGGGCATTCACTTTTCAGGAAAAACGTTTTTTTGTTTTTTTTTAACTGCCTTTGTAGATCTCAACTGATTGATTTTAAGGAATGTAAGTGGGAAAGAGTTGTCATACCATCTATCTAGATTACTCACTCACTTGAGACATCATTCGGTGAATAATGCATAAACAGGTTGTGGACTACAAGACCAGAATATTCAATAAATCAGGCATAGTTTTTTACAAGAAAGATATTAGATTATCCCCCCTTTTCTTTGAAATTCGTAGTACGTGCATTGTGAGAAACGCTGACATGTAGATTAATGCTCCATTTCAGACAACGGACAACGGCATATCAGTATATTACTTCTGTTTAATGAATACCCTCGATTGTAGGAACAGCACAAGAATATTCAATGAATGCTTAGCAGTGTGGGCTCCTTAAATGTAATATTAATCAACAGATCTAAAATATCTTTGAGAAACTTGTAGTAACATGTAGGTTACGATACAAGAATATTGAATGAATGGAGGCTCCGTTTCATGCAAGATACTACAACAAATCACTAGCTTTTCTTGAATATATGATTCTTTGTTTCGAGGCACGAATATCTAATGACTGTCTAGATTATGGGTTCTTTTTATGTAGTATTAATCAACGAATCCTAAGTATCTGTTATACGCGTTTGGTACTAGGTTACGAAACAAGAATATTCAATGAACGCTTGGATTAGGGGTTCTATAAATTTTCTGGCACGTGGGCAGAATTCAAAAAGACATCATGCAAAGTTAGATCAGTGCCCCAGTTTTGTGAAAGTCATATCAATAGATAACTGTCTCATAATAATTTTCTGACTCTTGGACATGAAACAAGAGCGTCCAATGAATACTGTATTCGCTGTTATTTTCGCGTGATTAATTTTTCGCGCTCAGAGGCCGCAACACATATTTGCGGGTTCTTAAATTCGCGCTGAATTTATGTACGAACGCAATTAACCCCATTCAAAGCATGCATAAGAAATCATGCTCATATTCGCGTGTTTTTAAATTCGCTCCGTACAACCTTTGCGCGAAATCCGCGAAAATAAATGTACCGCGAATATTTCCACATTTACAGTAGATGTAGATTGAGGCCCTATTCTTACACAATGTCATACAGGGATTACAGATTTTTTTTTGTTTTTTTTGGTGAATTCACAGATGATTTGTGAATGATACAACAATAAATGAATGACAGCACTGTAAAAACTAAAAACAAAATTTTACACCCTTTTTCTTGCAAGAAAAATAGGTTACCAATATCTCTGTTTCATCTGTGGTACTTTGATGTGGATACAAGAATGTTTTATTACTAGTTAGATTAATACTCAACTCATGCAATTTAAATCTCTCAATCATGATATCTATTAACCTAGGATGCATGCTTGAATTAGAATTGTTAAAATATTGCTTGAATTTCTACATTTTAAAGAGAAAAAATAAAATGTATCAATAGATCTCAAACTCCCATTTTTTCTTTGGAACGTTAGGAGACAGAATACAAGAATACTCAATGTCTATTTAATAATGGATTTGTGTCATATGCAATATATCATCTCATGTAATGTTAGAATTGTTTGAAATATCTGGTTCATATCAATGATTAGACATAAATCGCAAATATTTGTGATATCTCTGCAAGAGGTTTGTCTAATATCTCTTAAAAGACCACAAGCAAAAATAATATTTGATATTTTAATTTTTAATCCACAATCTATTAAATGGATAAAATACAAAATTCACAAAATATTATTTTTTTCATTCTTTTTTCTAATGCTCTATATGTTTAGAGCTTACAAATTATAGTGTATCATGTTTATGGTTGTATGCACTGTATTAAAAATATGTCAATAATGTCACTTGTGGTATTATTTATGATGAATAACAAATGCCATAATGTATTCTAATTGTATCATTTGCATTATTTTCCTATTCTTTAGGAATCTTATACGGTATCAACGGTCTGCTGTTAATCTTCGGTCTCTTCTTAGCGTATGAAACCCGTAATATGACAGTACGAGATCTAAATGACTCTAGACTGGTTGGCATGGCAATATATAATGTTGCAGTAAGTTATATAGTCCAGGTCCATGGAAGAATTATTATTATTTGCAACAATTTATGTGAAATATAGTACATATTTTTTAATCATTGCATTGTTAACCTTTGAAACTCATTTTTAAATACATAGTCTTATCATTCAATTTAGAAATAGCCATGTAGTCATGAAGTTTTACTATTATTGAATTAAGACTTAGAATCATTGTTTAGTATCATATATTTCTATGTACTTATACAAATGAAATTATTTCCTGGGAGAAATTTTTTGCTTATGATTATATGAAAATTGATTACTTGTACTTGAAGTTTTAACTTATCAATTTGTTATGCTTCTTTTTTTCCCTTTTTTTTTATATCCAACTCTTTCCTTTTCTTCTCTTTAATTATCTTTCTTTCATCCCCCTCCCCCCCCCCTCTCTCTCTCTCTCTCTCTCCCTCTCTCTCTCTTTCTCTGTCCCTCTAATTCACAGGTTCTGTGTATTATTACAGCTCCAGTCACATTAATAATTAAGAGTCAAAATAATGCTGTCTATGGTTTTACATCATTTACCATTGTCTTCTGCTCAGCAATTACGCTGGCACTCATTTTTATACCAAAGGTAAGTTTTAATCTATTTTCTCCCTTAAAATGTAAGCAAAGCACTCAAAATGTATTGCAAATTAAGATCGACTGGTTGAAATTGCTTCTGGGAGGTTTATCAGGCAGTATATTGGTTGCTTGAGTCAGCAAAATACTTTACAAAAACTTGCTTAAAATTCATGATTATTAAAAAAAAGAAGATATTATTCAAGTATCAAGAACTTGGCGTAGGATATCTTCCCAATGTTGTTGCTCATTATTAAGTTATTATATATTTTCTGACATTATAGTTAGTTTTCATTTATTATGATGTTTTCTTTTGTTGTTGCTTGTTTTTGCAGGTGGTATCTATTGTACACAATCCTAAAGGGACTTATAATAAGAATACTCAGGGCCTATCTGCACCAAGCAGAGAAGATGAAGAAAAACATACAAGGCTATCAGCTGAAAATGATGAGATCAAGAGACATATTAAAGAGGTAAGATCATACAGGGGAAGAGATGGGTAACAAAAAAGGGAAACTACATTGGAACACTGAGAGACGTACAGCAAAATAAATAGACAGAAAGATAGAGAAATACAACAACAAGAATATAAAGGACCATCAGCAAAAAAAAAAGAAAAGAAGAAAGATAACTGAAGAGAAATATTAAAAGGGTAAGGTTACATAGAGAGCAGAAGAAGAAAAAGCAAGAGGAGAGAGAGAGAGAGAGAGAGGGAGAGAGAGATAGAGGGGGGGGGGTAAATAGATAGAGTGAGGGAATTAAACCATACTACAGTAGAAAATGAGTAGAACATGATGAGGTAAAATCATAAAAAAAGGAGAGAGTGTGAGAAAGAGAGAAAGGTAGATGGGGGGGGGGGGGGAAGAAACATACAAGAACTGCCCGTAAAAAAAATGATGAAATAGATAGACATATTAAAGCGGTGAGATCATGCAGAGAGATAGAGTGAGAAGGAGAGAGAAATGGAGAGAAAAAGAACAAAGTGGAATACAAAGAAATATATGTATTTTTGTTTCACTTATATCTCTACTTGTGTGCTATAAAATAGAAATTCCAGATAGATGGTTCCCCATAAATGCCTAGTAAGATAATTTTAGTCATATAGTGACTTGCGTTTTTAATCCTCTTTCTCTTTTCATGTTGCATCTATGACACACATCATACACCAGCGGGAGGATAAGATCAAGATGCTTACAGACAAGATCCAACAGAAGACGAGATCCATGCCCAAGAGTGTACCCCCATCCTCCTCTAGCCCCTCCTCCTCCCCAGCCTCTGCCCTTCATCAAACACCCCCTACCACAGTACAAAGAACAAGGACTTCTCTCAGAGTCTCCGACAAAATCACACCCCCTCACATGTCGGTGGAGGACAGTGCTTACGCTTCCATGGCGGCTCCCTCCGCCGTTACGCCCAAGCTCATTCACGGCGAAAAAGTTTCGGGTATCAACGAGGACGATCTCTCAGAAACGTATATCTGATGAAACGAGAGCTAAGGAAGGAAGGAGAAATCATTTTGTTGTTGCCATTAGCGATGATGAGGTTGGATGCAACGCGACGCCAAAGTTTTACAGATACAAGCCTTTCGTATCTTCCAGGAGAAAACTTGTGGAGATGGATTGATGCAGTCCCATCTCTTTATGAACCTCATTGAGATGGAGGGTAGTGGTCCTGTCTCTTAACCTGGGTGCTTCCTATATGGGGAATGAGAGAGTTCAGTTATTGATGGGTTTAACAACAAAGGATGTCCTTGAGAAAGTACGGATAAAAGCATTTCGTATCTTCCAGGAGAAAACTTTTTGAGATGGAGTGATGGTGATGCAGTTCCGTCTCACCGCCTCAAGATGGAGGGTGGTGATCCTGTCTGTCAACCCGGATACTTCCTGTAATAACGAGAAAGGAGCGGGAGAATTCAGTCGTCAACTGTTTAAACCTCAAAGGATGGCCTTGAAAAAGTATGGATAAAAGCCTTTTGAAGCTTCCTGGAGAAAACTTGTTGAGATGGAGTTACGATGATGCAGTTCCGTCTCTTTAAAACTCATCAAAATGGAGGGTCTTAGTCATGTCAGTTCACCTCTTTCCTTCCTGTATTAAACCTACTTGTATTGGAGTGAGAGAATGCAGTCGTCAATGAGTTGAACCTCAAAGGTTGGCCGTGAGAAAGTTCTTGATTATATGATGAACCTGAACTCTTAGAATAATAGGATGTATGTGTCTTGCCAGTGATGTTGTTATCTTTAAAGGAATGCCAAAACGGGTTAGTTGGTTTGAGGTACATGATTTGAGATTTGCATCAGTGCCCAAAAGCAGGATCATGTACCAGGAGAATTCCTATATTGAGTGATGGAGCACATCAACAATTGCCTAAACTTTTGCAGAATCTTTGTCAAGAGTTATGAGGAACCTACCAATGAGTTATTTAGAAGCTCTGAACCATTTATAGATCACTTTCAAACTTGAAATGCTGAAGAGTAAGGTCATAAAAGATTTGTTGTCTTGCCATCTACTTTCTTGAGGAAGAGTTCCAATTGCAGAATGAGTAGTTGAAACTCATTTAGTAAAAAGATATGGAACTTTATTTTATTTATCAGATGTAGAATATTTAAAGGTATATTGTGAGTTATTCTTAAGTCCTTTCAAGGTGTCTTTGATTCATTCTTATTACATGAACAATCTTGGGTTCTTGAAATATAAAGCTGCTTTGGAGGGTTTAATTGGTTCCCCCACTAAGACTAAATTCCTTAAAAAACTGATGGAAACTGCATATTGAAGACCTAACAAGAAAATTCATATATTCAACACATAAAATGTGTTTGATGCAAATATCATTTACTAATTCATGTTTCTCTTATTCTACATTAAAATTATTATTGTGCATATTTCAATCAATGTTCATAACGTTAAGTCTCTTCATGCTGCAATTAAAATTTTTGTTTTGAGTAAATAAGTCAACAGAACTTTGTATTTGTTGACACATCAAATACAAAATGACCAGCAAATAAATTTCTTCATTTATACATATTTTGTAAACTGAAGAAAAAGAGTTTTGGCTTGAAAGTGTAAATGGTCACTGATTTAAAATAAGAAACAATAATTTTTTACTTCCACCATTCCTTCACTCTGCTATTGAAGGATTACAAAATACAATGTGGTATTAAAGAGCAGATACAAGAGTTTTATAAGATATAATGAATATTATATTTCTAAAAGTGGAACCTGGACAGTTACAATTCATATATTATAAAGTGTGTCATTTTAAAAGTTTAGTTTTTCATCTTTCTTTTGGCACCAAGTAGGCATAGATGAGCAAACCCTATTTGAAATTTAATTGTGATAATCAAATTACACACTTTATAAGTTGACAGGATGCAACAGGCTTTCAAAAGAAAAGGATACTTTTCCTTTTTTCTTTTCTTTGTTAGGTTTCTTTTATTGAATCCCTCAGTGATCGCGAATTCATTGCAATTGTAAAGACTCTGATCTGCGCAATTCAGTTTTTACACGAGAATTTCAAATTCTTCTTGCTCATCCATACATTGCCTTTTTTAGTTCTGCTTTTTCTGGGATGCACTGAATTTTCCACATTTATCAATGAATTAAGCTTAATTAATAACATGGTCTAAACTTATCTATATTGTACTTTTTTTTCTTCATTTGAATGAACATTATTAACTTTGCATATCTTCCACAGAAGCATTCTTCACAATACATGTCTGTAGCTGTTATTTGTTCAACAAAAGTAATAACGACATTAAAGTTTTGGGCTGAATGTGTTACCCATGTAAAGAAGGGGATATGCAACTCCGTGATGTCTGCTGGATAAAAAATAGACCAGATTTTTACAATAAAATGGATAATGTTAGCTTAAAAGCACAGTTTATGACCGACTTTAGTTTATTTTAGTTATACTTGATCATATTTATGAAAGTTTTTGTAGATGATCTGTTTATTAAGTGATGTATTTTTTGTTTTTAGTTTTATAAGATATTTTGTTGTCAGCGATGAAAACAAATTATCAGTTGATACAAAGCAACACACTTTCATGAAAAGACAGCAATATGGTGAGCAAGAACTCGAAAAAAAAAGTTCAATCGTGTAATTGTAAATATTCTGTATAGTTTATATAGCTGATGTGATCTGAAGCATCTTGTATTACAAGAAGAAATGTCTATGTTTGTAAATATGAATTGAAACATGTACTATAAAAACTTTTCATCAGTACAAAAAATCAGAGTGTTATATAGGATATGTTTATGATGATGATTGGCGCAATAGTTGGCAAGTTCTGGAGGAGATATTATTGGAGTACTTGGCATCTTTGCCCGGTTTTGTTTTGGGACAAACTGAAATAATTTAGAGGTCTCTAAGTTAAGCTTAGTTACATTGCTAGTATTTTGTTCGGCTATGTGTGTTTGTTTTGTTTGTTATGGGCAATAGGCCTATAGACATAGTGCATTCAATGTACTTCATATTGTATTTACCTCTCTCATCATTTTGGACACTTTTCTCTCCAAAAAGTTATTTATAATAAGATGAAAAAGCTAAATAAGAACAAGAGTAATCATTTAGGGCCTTAAGTCTCTGCTTACAATTTACTACTTTTGTCACAATTATACTAATTAATTGTTTAAAGCACTGAAAAGAATGATGAACATAAAAGCACACACTTTCAGCAGTGGGTTTCATCTGTTCTCCTTTGACTTACATCTGATTTTGATTATGCATGCTTCTGTATTTTTACTTTACAAGCAATATAAACAACATTGAAAAAACATTTGAGTTTTGAAATAGTAATACTAAGCATAATAACATCGCGATGTTATGTAATCAATATGGGCATTAACATTTGTAATGGTGATAAAACAATGTTTGTATTTTCTGTGTTGCTGCAAAATACTTTTTTTTCGTTTTCAATTATTTTGAGAAGAATATTTGATACAATTGCATTTTGAGGCAAACTAGTAAAAACCAAATGCTTTAAAACAAACATAGGCATCTGACCTAATTATATCAATAAGCACTCCCTGAAATCTGTCAAGAATCATGAAGTTAATTGCTTTTCAATTCTTTGAATGCTTTGGGCGATCTCGTGGGCAGACAAGCTAAGCCAGGAAATAATTGGTTAAAACACTGGACACTTACAAACATTTTATTTAGCATTATATAAATGTTGTCTATTGTTCCATGTATCATAATTATTGATTGCAAGTTTTCTCTTTTTTCTTTTTAAATGTGATAGACATGCCGCACCTTTTGCGAAGACCTAAAAAAATGTCTCGTTTTGATTTTGTTTCCTACTTATGGGCTTCCATGGATACATAATATAAAATGATAAATTATACAAATTCAAAATTGTTAGCAAATAGTTACATTTTAGCTGCATTGCAGATTTTTCCAAAACAAATACAGCGTAATTGAGATGAAATAGGAATATAGAATTTCGAAGCTTTCACAATGCACATTATTTTTCATTTGCTTTCTTAAAATTAATAACAAAAAAAAAACCTACTGCCAAAACATAAATAAAGGGCCATTTATTTGGAAATATACAGTCTGTGTCAAAAAAAATGGTACAGTCGGGGGAAAAATCATTTAGGTGTGAAATCTTTTCATTTAATGTGTGTATGTGGTACCAAAATAAAGCCACAAGATTTTTCTTGCTGATGCGCTTTGTCCTATATAATTTGCTTTTGTAAAACAAAAGTTATGCTAAGTTTTGTGCGACGAGGAACAAATCGAAATTACGCACTTCTATTGTTCTGGAGCGCTGAATTCACGGTCATAATGCGAAATCGTACACAAAGGCATGGGACGGCGTGCGAAAAATGGATTTTTCTTGATTGTAGAAAATTAGTCATATCTCAAAAAATACTGCACCAAATGTGATGGAAAAAATTGCAGAAGAAAGAGTGATATTCCTGCTTTATGAAAATAACAAACAATACCACGTTGATATTAACCTTCACACTATAAAAAAATGTTTTCCAACTGTACCATTTTATTTGACACAGACTGTATAAGTGAAAATCTTCTAGAATATTGAAAAGAAGCAGTTAAGAATGTTTCATATATTCAGTAGAATTTAAGATTTACAATGTAACATAAACATCAAAACCATGTCAATATTCTCTTTGAAGAAATCCTTCCATGAACATTATTAACATTCATAGCATATCATTATGTGTTTGGATTTTACTACCTCTCTGTTTATTCTTTGCTGAAAAGGTCCTGCTCTAAGTTCTATATTGTGAAAATAAAAAGGTTACCTTGCTTCAATATGAGTATGTGAAGCATAGTTTAAAGCCTATTCTAATCTTTTGGAGAACAAAACTAATTGTGTAATAGTCTGCTTCCATCATCCAAACAAAATGATGAGATTAAGTTTTAGCAATAAAACAACAAATTAGTTGTGTCTCTTTGCCCACAATATGATTTGACAGCTACTAAAGTAGCTGCTAAATAAATTTATGTGTGATTACTGGCTGTGCAGAACTCCCGTTCAGAAGCGGGTCACATATGGTCACAGTTTGAACATCGATTTATTAACTATTAACCCTTAATTTCATCATAATGAAGAGAACATACAACTCATCTCGTACTGCTATATTTTGAAGTAATTGGAATAATAATATTTCTTGTTGAATTTGTTTTCATTTCAATTCATCATTCTTGACCAGCACTAGATTTTTCTTTCACTGCATTTCTCAATTGTGATCTTTCACTGTATTTTCCCATAATATTTTTCACACTTTGTTAAGTTGCTCATTTGAATGTTGTATGAATTAGCAATGTACACCATCCCTTCATAATATATTCATTTGCAAGTATGTGGATTTATCAGGCACTTGTGCAAGTTTCAAAATGTAGGGTAGAAAGTTTTTGCTGAAAAAAAATATATAAAGAGAGAGGAAATAAAGAAAAACTTGGAGACCATACATTTGTGATGTAGAATTGTTTTTATTGCTTTGTGATTTTTTTAAACCCCTACATGAAGCATATATATATATATATATATATATAAGTGGTTATTTTCGCGGTGACATTATTTTCGCGAATTTCGCGAGTCGGTCTTTGCGAAAATTTCCACTTCAATACAAGGCTATTTATAGTAATAAGGTCATCACCAAAATCGCGAAATTTTGCTCTCGCGAATTTCCCCAACTAGTCCAAAATCGCAAAATACAGTATTGGCTTATACAGTATTATAATTTATAATCATTAAAAATCCAGATAATTCCATATTACAGTGATTTATCATGATTATGTAATTGTGGTATGTGCAGTGAGAGTAAACATGGGATCCAGTCCGAAGAGAAATGTTAACAAATGCATTGGCACTGTCAGTAGTAAATTCTTCCTTTGTTTCTAAAAAAAAAAAAAAAAAAAATATTGGAATTTTATATTTTACTCTAACGATTGTCAGGTATACTGCGCATTCCATGAATTAAATAATC
This sequence comes from Paracentrotus lividus, assembly GCA_940671915.1. Taxonomy (NCBI): domain Eukaryota; kingdom Metazoa; phylum Echinodermata; class Echinoidea; order Camarodonta; family Echinidae; genus Paracentrotus; species Paracentrotus lividus. The sequence continues at coordinate 14,270,663 of CALNVZ010000649.1, read as the reverse complement.
ATTACACATTTGACAAAATTGAAAAGGTGAAAATATCCCAACATTTTTATACCAAAGCTTAATTGTTATATTACATGATAAAAGATGACATCATTGGTCAAACTTGCATCAGAGAACTTTTTGTGAAGGATCTGGTATTTTGAAAGGTTGTAAAAAAAAAAAAAAAAAAAAAATTGACTGAATGTTTGCCTGGGCCCTGTAACATACATTTTTGTAAATAGATGAAACTAATTTAAAACAATCAGCCTGATTGGTTCAGAGTAGGCCTTTTATAAAAGAAGAGCATGCAACAAAGATCCTGATTGGCTATTATCAATTTGCAATTCATTGTAACTCTTTGTGACAGTGCCCTGGTAATATATGACAGTCACGTTGGATTCTATTTTGTCAACAAACAAAAAACAAAAAACAAAAAAAAAGTGCAAAAAAATATATATAAATAGGTACCAATTTTTATACCTTTTGAAATATATTTACCTTCATTAACAAACTAACATTTAATTCCTTAGGCCTGCACTACTACTAATACTTCTCTGGTAAATTGTTGGAATTTTAAATTTTGTGATGTTACTCTTTCATTTTATAACAAAATTTGAATAATAGGCCCCGATGTCTGGTTTCTCCCGCCTGCCAGGTTTTATGTAGGACCCTATTATTTCATTTGATCACAATAATCATAAACCCCTTTATGCACACTAATTATATCATTAAATAAAACACAGAAACTCATTTCAATCATTTTGTTTGTTATTATGAATTTATTTACAAGCCACACAAAAATGTATACATTATTTTTGCAATGGTAGGACATAATATTATGATGTGTAAGTTACAAAACTTATAATATTCATACACTGTTGTGATTTATAACTAGGAAAACAAATCACATGGAACCTGTAGAGGCATAACAAACACTTTATATAGAATATATTTGAATATATAACTATAATAACTTTATCAAAATTAATTAGAACATTTACTAAATTGGCAGCTGAGGCTTTTATCACACTAGCATTACAAACTTTTTCTATAGCTCACAGAGAAAAAAAAATAGTTCCAATGAGTTACACTTTAATTTTGCAGTGAACAGTTAGGGCTCAATTATTACTAAAAAAACAAACCTTTGTATATATGTCAGCTGGATAACTTTAATTAACTTTTAAACAAGTTAACATTCATTTGGAAAAAAGCGGCAATGAAATTTGGCACCCGCTGTTGAGATTGAGATTATATGTAGATAAAAAAAAAAAGAAGTAAATCCCCCCCCCCCCCTCAATATGGCGTAATGAAGAAAAAAATGTTTTGGGCAAAATAACTTTGCACAAGTGAGCACACATTCTAGGAGAGTCATTTTGGCAAAAATCATAATATATATCATTGAATGTTATCTATAGACTCTAACACGTATCCAAACACTTTTTGCATTTTTGCACGGTTCGGTGAGTACAATTTCAGGTGAAAATTGAGACTGTGGCTTACAATATGTTGGGTATTATTGAATTTATATGAATACACTTGCAAAGTGTTTCCATTAAAAACCACATTCAGAAGTCCTTTCAGAATGAGCACAAGGTACTTTATAGAAGTCTGCATGAAACAATTCTTTTTATACTTCCTATAAAATTAAAACAGGTAACATGTTATATTTTTAGAAGTAATCTAAGAAATAAGAAAAGCCTGTAAGTCTAAATATTGATCTAAACACAAATACTTTTCTATTTTTAATAATAAATGTAAGATTTAAAAAAACAATAGACTATTGCACCTGTTTAATACATAACATATCTCTTCTATATCATAATTCAAAATAAGACAAAAGGAATAATACTTACATACATATTCTGTTCATTGCAAAAAGATAAAAAGTAACAAAAAGAAACATGACTACATACACCTGCTTATTCTTGATTTCTTTTAAAATATTTCAAAAATGTCAAATATTTTTTTTCAAAAATGTAAAGAAATTTTATTTCATTGACTAAAGTCAAAAGTCACTATGATGAATGAAAGGAAATCAAAACACAGAAGACAATAAAACTTTCACGAACTTGAAGTTTTATAAGAACTTTCAAATTTCATTAAAATTGGTTATCAAATAAGAGAATTGTGGCAGTTTGAAAAGTATTGCTTTACATTCTGGAGGATCCTTAAATTGGCAAATTTAAATTCTTTATTCCCCCAATATTTCTCATATTTATGATTATCTCTTTCTGATCTTGACATATGTGATGTACAATATATTTGTCAAATGCATCTGTGCAGATTGGGAGATGAGATGCACTGCTATGACAATTAACGAGGAAAATTTATGAAATAACAATTGTAGATTTGTCCACACAATTTTACGATCCCCTTACAAAGTACAATGAAACTCTTGAAACTTCCAAAATTTTCTAGGGGAAAAACAATATTGAAGGAACATATTTTTTTTAATGGCTCCCCTCATTTAGCTCTTTTCTTTAATATTGATTCTTTCCTTTGATCTTGGTTCTTTCTGAATTATGAATGCATAGAAATGAGTTTGATACATTACCTCATACAGAAAATATAGATAGAAAAAAAATGATAAACATTTTTCCTTGTGAGAATTATCAATTATTTCACCAAAACAAATTATTTCCCCAAAACAAAACCTATAGTGAATTAGCATCGATGTAGCATCTTAAATGAATATTGGAGCTGTTAACACGTTATAATGTTGTTTGATTTAATCATTAACACAAGATTTACTATGGATTCTAAACTCACAATCCTGGAATATGCTTTAAAAATATACATAGCAGAATAAAACAAATGAACAAATGGTAGTATATACTGTTGATATATTCTTTGTACAGTATGTATAATCATAATATATAAGCATGGTATAAAAGTCACATGTAACAGTTGCAGTACACAATCATGTTCTGCATAAATATGTTTAATTACTTCATCTTATACAAAAAAAGTTGAACATTGACACATCATTTGGATGTAAATTGGTGGCAAGAATATTCATCTACTGCACTGGTGCCCCCTAATATGATGCAAATATTTGAAAATACAAAATAAGAAGGTGCATGTTTTGCCATTTATATTTCCATGTACATCAAAATATATAGCTGAAGAGAACTTTGGGAAGATTTTTTTTTTTGGAAAACATTAACAGCATTTAATCAAACATACAGCACTCAGCTTTTTTACACAAAGCCTGCAAATTTGGCCAATTATTACAATCCTATTTTACTGATCAGGGCCCGTATTCCATAAACTACACTTACACAGTTTTTCTTAAGTCTAAGTATTTTTCTAAGATTTTGTCCAGGATAACAAAATTGTCATAGCCTTTGTTTCTAACATGTTAAGCACCTTTTCTGAGCTCTGAGAGCATTAAAGGTAGTGTCATCCTTTTGCAGGCAAAAATATTACATTTCTAGTTTTTGAGAGGATATAGTAGTATATCAATGACTATATCTTCCCACAACACAATCAAGCTCAAATGTGTATGTTTGTCATTATATTGCGATTATCAAAATTCATTCCTATATTTTTGAACCACGAAAAATATACCGTACGCTGCAAACCGTTGACCGTTAGCGCAGAGAATAATGCACGCTGATGCGCCGTGTGTATATTGCTGTGTGTGGTGCTGCACACGCTGTAATATCAGCGATGTTGATGGAGAGCTGGTCTAGATTGGTAGTCATATTTTTGTTTCATATTACTGATCTAGGCAACCTACAGTGTGTCCCACAAAAAATGCTAATGGCACTTTAGATGGGTATAATATCAAAATTACAAAATTATATTGTTTATAACTCTACACCCATAAACTATCATTCATTTTCTACAACTGGATGACATTTTATGTGATATGGTCCAAGAATCTTAAAGATATGAGCATTTTGTCATTACACATCGGGAAACCTCTCCATCCAAGTTTGTATTGAGTAGTAACGGATGTGTCGAATAAAAGAAACCCAAGTTTGATCATTAATACTTTGAAAAATATTTCAGTAGTATTTATGAAATTCATATCACTGTTAAGTGCAACTCATTACCATTCTAATGATATGTCCCTCAGCTCACCAATATTAGGCATCGCTGAACCTCATTGTTCTGAAAAAGTCTTGCAAAATTGTGAGTGCTTCACTTTCACGCTCATTGATGATCAAAGTTGGGTTTCCTCTTAGTATTTTGAATAACGCATCTCAAGGAGCACGAAAGTGAACACTCACAATTTTGCAAGATTTTTTTCAGAACAATGGGGTTCAACGATGCGTGGTACTGGTGAGCTGAGAGACATATCATTAAAATGGTAATGAGTTGCACTTTACAGTGATATAAACTTCATAATCACTACTGAAATATTTTGCAAATTATTAATGATCAAACTTGAGTTTCTTTTATTCGATATACCCGGTACTACTGAATACAAAACTTGGAGGGAGAGGTTTCCTGATGTGTGATGAAAAAATGCTCATATCTTTGTGATTATTGGACCACATCACATAAAATTTCATCCATTTGCAGGAAATGAATGGTAGTTTACGGGTGTAGAGTTATGATTAATATAATATTGTAATTTTAATATTATACCCATCTAAAGTACCATTAGCATTTTTTGTGGGACACACTGTATGACAGTATTAAAGATTGAAGAGACAGTATAGGTCGATCATATTCTAAAGTTATGCCAAGTTGCATTAGTTTTCGCAATTTGTGAAAAAGGATGACACTACCTTTAAGCAAAAGTCTGATTTTATTAACATTGTCATGTTTAATTTGTGGTCTCAAATGAGCTTGCTATATAATCAACATCCATGTTAAGCCACTAGGTAGTATGCTTAAAGTTAGGATAATATTCTCTTTTCTTATTGTGCGTATTTGTAGGCGCAACTCCATTTAAGACTTTTGACCTAGCCCAAATCTAAAGAATCTATGCTTAACTGTCAAAAATAGGCTAAGACAAAATTCTTAATTTAAAATAAAAATTAATTCTAGCAAAAAGATTTTTTTTTATTTACTAACATTGTAATACAGTAGCTGTGCCATCAATGGTAACTTTCATAAAATACTTTTTTTTTTATTGGCTGTTAAGCAACGTTGCCATTATACTTAACATTGATGGTAAAGTTTCTATAAAAGTAACTCTTTATGCAATGGGGCCTTGGTATCTAGCTTTTCAAATAATAGTCTTTGGACTAAGGGGAAAATACACATCGATATGTGGCAAGATAAAATTCTATTGTTTTTTTTTTTTATATGTGACTTTGCAAATTACCTCATATGAAAATATCAGAAGATGGCCCAGCAAATAATTCCTCTCTTCTGCAAGCAAACTTTTATTGGAACTATCTCAATTGTAGGAGAAACGACTATTATCATCAGCTCTGTTTTTATGGAAATCTCTAGCTTTAGGAGTAGTTGGCACAGACGAGCTATGAAAAACTGCATGCACGACAGGGATAACTGGAGGACTTGTACTAGGTCTCGGCAGTTTAGCCGACCTGGTAGGTAGCTAGTATAAATAGGTATAGCCTCTACACAAGATATCTGGTGAGTAAAATCCTTAATCAGGACCACTAAAGTCTTAACATGCCACATTTATTTGTAGTGGAAAAATGTATATTTTAATCTGAATTTGTTTTTAGATGATATGAAAAAGCCTTGCTTATAAAGTGCGAATTACTGGAAATCAATCCACAGACACCTCCAGTTACCCCTGCCGTGCATGAAGTTTATCATCTTGTCTGTGCCATTAATAAATAGTGATGCCTATTTGCAGAAAAAATTTGATAAAATTAAACAAAAACTAAACAACATGGGTTCCATCGGGTTAAATAAAATTCCTCCAACTTTCAAACAAATTTTATAAATGAATGAATTTAATTGTGCCTTGTAATGCTTTGTTATGGATATAAGATATGGTCCAATGAAATAGGCTCTTCCATGAAGGAATCCATTTCTGTTTTGGGAGAACAGAATTAAAAGGATACGATCTTAAAGTTTGTTACATAGAGAATGCTATTCAAATTGCGTTTGCTTTGCCTCCACACTCACATACAAAAACGTTTATTGCCGTGCAAAGGCACCAGAGTAACCAAACTTTTCTAGCCGAGAGAATAAACACAAAATAGTTTCTCTAAGTCGTAAACTCTACGATCGGATCCCTTTAAGCCATTCTTAGTCCAATTCAATATCAGTATGATTGACACATGCAATTGTGTTTTGTAGCTACATTGGACATGAGATATATCTCCTTTCACTGTGAGATACACGTTTCAGTTTCAGTGACACAATATAATCCTTCCTCAGTCATAAGTTCCGACTATAAAGCAACAAGTTTTCTCTGCCGAAATCACGGAGGGGTAACATCTCTTTTTCTCTCTTATCATCATCATCATCAAAAAAAGGATAAAAACCATATTCTGAAATGCTGCATGATGAGGAGATCAGGTAAACCAGGTTAAGATGATCAAGTTCCAAATCATCGTCGTCATGACGGACGATCGACCACCGTCTCATCACTCTATCATCTTCTCCTCCATCTCCATGATGGATGCCGACGCCCGATCAGCTCCGCCCATGAAGCCGGTAAGGAGGTCAATAGGGAGAGGGAAGATGATGGTGGAGTTCTTCTCAGCTGAGATGGTGTTAAGGGTCTGTAGGTAGCGGAGCTGTAGGGCTCCTGGTGATTCTGAGAGAACGTCTGCTGCTTCCTTGAGTGCTCTTGATGCATTCTGCTCTCCTTCAGCTGCTATCACCTGCAAAGGTATTATAATCCAAACATTTTCGCACAGTTAATATCAATCAACCTTTCCTCATCAAAATGGCAAAGTTACAGAGTTTTGTGGCTTTTCCCTGTATAACAAAGGTATTACAATCCAAACAGTTTCACACAGTTAATATCAATCAACCATTCCTTATCCAAATGGCAAAGTTACAGAGTTTTGTGGTTTTTCCCTGTATAACAAAGGTATTACAATCCAAACATTTTCACACAGTTAATATCAATCAACCATTCCTTATCGAAAAGGGCAAAGTTACAAAGTTTTGTGGCTTTTCCCTATATAACAAAGGTATTACAATCCAAACATTTTCAATACCAATCAACCATTCCTTATCGAAATGGCAAAGTTACAGAGTTTTGTGGCTTTTCCCTGTATAATAAGAAGGTGACATGAAATTTACTCCGGCAACATGGTAAACCATCTTAGAGTTGTATGCTACTTTATTTAGACATGTAGCTTGAGAAGAAAAAGCAATACATGACTGTTAGTGTTGCGTATATGGTCCTTTACAGTATATAACATTTACTCCTGGCACTATTTGACCTAAGATATAGGGTTAGGGTTTGTTTCCCATATGGTTTTATGTTTAATAGGTTAAGGGTAGGATATAAAGTTTAGTCCAATGTTGAAGTTGGTCATTTGATTATTGTAGAATTTTCAATGGAATAATTTTCGCCAAATATCAAACAAGAGTGTCACAGGTTCAAATCCCTTCTGTGTCTAAGATTTTTCTGACTTTATTTTGATTAATTTGAGATTAAGCAGCCAAGTTAACATAATGAGAGTTACAGTAGAAATAATTTCTTGAGAAATCCTCTCATAAAGCTAATCAAAATTCAAAGAAATAACATTTGTAAAGCTGTAGAACATAAAAACATATTATATGATATCTTTTAATAAGAAATATTAAACTTGTACATGTATCTATCATATCAATGTAATAGAATTCAAAATAACTGCTCATAAATTATTTGAATATAAACCATTGATGCTAGGACAAATGATTCAAATGATAAAAGGCAGATTATAAAAATGATAAAATTTGCCAGATTCTCTTTAACATCCCTATTCCTGGCAATAAACCAACCCAATATTAACTAGATTCTACATTGACAGAAGGGTCGATTCACCCAATATAGGGGTGCTTTGTTTTACCTTAGCCCTTGCTTCCCTCGCTGCCTCTGCTTCAGCTGCCATAGCTCTCTGAAGTTGGACTGGTAGTCTTACATCCTTACTGTTTTCATAAATAAATAAATTTGCAAGGTAAATACATATTTTCATATAAAAGATGTTATGTAATCATTTACTTAACATTCATTTCGATTTATTAATTTATACAAACAACCATCTTAAATATACATGTAGGACGTTATGTGATAATGATTTTACAGAGAAATTCTTACATCCACATATTCAGATTTTTGTTATTTTGAAAAAAACTTAAGTCTACGATTGCAAGTTGATCTACCGAAGGTTCATTAAAACTCAAACCCATATAAATTAGTTGGGAGTAGTTTGAGGATTGTTTTTGGCAAAAAAGTTAATCTGATAACACCTCCCCCCCCCCCTCCCCAATTGGTCACCAGCTTATTGGTCAATACCAATCAATTTAATATGATTTGTAGACAGTTATCAGGAGCGCGGAGCTTTTTTGAAAATGGAGGGGCTGAGCCGAAAGTGGGGGGGGGGGGGAGCTGAACAGGCTAAAATCACAAATGTATGGTCATTTTTGCATTTTTGTACACGTTGGCTGAAAAAGTGGGGGGGGGGCGGATGCAGCCCCCCAGCCCCCCCCAGCTCCGCGGCGCCTTGGTTATTATTTCCATATATTCACATTGTCTTATTCTCATTTGGTCCAGTTATTAATCCAAAGTAATCTAATTCTCTTTGATCAAATTTGAATGGTAGACAAATAAGAGCAGGAGAAATTATTGAGACCAACTGAAAATTTGATTAAATTAGTATTTGACAAATGGAATCTCCCCAATAATTTTTTGTCTAGACCATCATTAAACCAAAAATCAAATGATGGAATGATTATTAGAGTATCAAGTGCTTTGAGTTGTTGATGGCTGATACCCAAACCCTTAAGGCTCCGGTCCCACTGGCGGGAGGATTAATTGCGCATGAGTTGCGTATACAAATTTCTTTCATCCGCAACAAAAACAAAACAAACAATCCGCAATTCATACGCAAATCATCCTAAAAAGCCAGTGGGACCGCGCCTTTATACTTGGGGTATTGTGTCTAGCATGACAAGATGTCAACAAACGAAGGCTAATACCGAAAGGGTGGGTAGCGTCGCGTCACGTCGGGTTTAG
>CALNVZ010000649.1:14203022-14248241 GCA_940671915.1 Paracentrotus lividus | reverse complement strand
CCGTCTTCCATATCGGTCAGTTACAGGCTTCCAGTCCAGGTCACACATAAACACTCATTCCAAATTGACCAATTATTTAGAACATGGGTAATATTCCATGTAATGTTATTTGTTTGGTTTCGATGTTGATTCAGTTGATATGGGACTGGGAATATGTATCATGAAAGAGGGAAAATGGGAGAGTGAAAATCAAGATGAAAGAAAAAAAAATTGGCTGAACAGAAAAAAGAGATGGAGATGGAGATGGGAGAGAGAGAGAGAGAGAGAAGAGAGAGAGGAGAGAGAGAGGGAGAAGAGAGAGGGAGAGAAAGAGAGAAGAGAGGAGAAAGAGAGAGGAGAGGGAGAAAGAAAGAGAGAAGAGAGGAGAGAGAGATAGAGAGAGGAAAGAGAGAGAGAAAGAGAAACAGAGAGAAAGAGGAAGAGAGAGAAAGAGAAAGAGGAGAGAGGGAGGGTGGGGGAGGAGAGGGGGAGGGTGGAGAGAGAGAGAGATGGAGGACTCAAGATAGAGGAGAGATGAAGGAATAAGACAAGGGAAATTGAGATGGAGGACTCAAGATAGAGGAGAGATGAAGGAATAAGACAAGGGAAATTGAGATGGAGAGATGGAAAGGGGAGAGGGAGATATCAGAAGATGGGAACAGAGAGTCAGAAAGGGGATGGGAGTGGGAGAAAAGCAGAGAGGAAATAGATAACAAAAGCAAGAGAACAAGACAGACATACAAATATTTAAAGAGATTGAGAGATAAAGGGGGAGAAAGGGAAAAGGGGAAAGAATTGGCAACTACAAAGAGAAAGAAATAGAAACAATTGCAGGTTCCTTTCTGATGGAATATACAGTATATCACGATCAGGATGATATTCAATAAAACAGGTATATCTTTCAAATACTTATTTGCCATACATTTTGCTCCCATTTCCATGTAGAAATACTTACAGAATTTCAATTCTGTACAAGTATTACAATAACACTCAACTACAAAAAGAATTGGATTCCATCTGTCATTTCAAATATCTCTCTACGTTGTAAATCGGTGTGCAAGGGAAGAACAAAAGAATGTCTGCACTTCGTATATTCTAAACACATATAATTCATTTCCGTCCGACAACACAATAGAAACAGTAGATGCCGTATTGATATCGGTCGATATAATCTTCTAATAGCTGAAATGGCTTTACGTTCATGCTCTAACATAAACATAACGGCCTTCTGACGGTAAAAAGACGGTATGATGAATAGATGCAGCTCCGTTATCTACAAGATGGGTAGAATTACAGAGTCGATGCACTTCCAAGTGTCTTGTATCATTAGCCTGGATATATGCTACAAGGCAGTGTATGAGTATACTATCACTCAATACTGACACGGGTGTAGCTAGATTGGAGGAATCGACATGGTTACAGGAGGAAAATGGGGTAGCTTTTTCTCTTTTATGCCCCTCTCAAGTTTTAAGCATATAATTCACATGGGTTGATTGATGTATATCTGATTTAGTATTTATAATGTCATTTTATTTATCTGGGTAGGGGTAGATTGATGTAGGCCCTATGTCTGAAAGAAAACATCTGAATGAGCATTTATAATGTCATTTTATTTATCTTGGTAGCTTCATCATAGAAGTGGGGATAGGAGGTAAAGATGGATAAAAAGTTACTGTTTTAGTACAAAGCACAACCCTTGATTATATCTTGGAGAAGTAAATCTATAAAAGCACGCATTGGTCATATAGTACCAGACTGCGCATCTAATATGGTTGGATGATGTTGTCATGGTAACAGGGATTGGCCGGTCAAGCTCCGACCCCTCATCCAACCTCAGAATGAAACACATAACTTGAATAAATAATGAATACTAGAGGAGTACTGAAGTAGAGTGCATATTGCTTCCAGTTAATCAGATCTTCCGGGGGGGGGGGGGGGATAGCAGCAATGTGTCAGTCATCGGCAATACATTACTCAAATCAAAATGGTGAATAAGGAGAGCTAACACAGATTCCCCCAACAGCATGTCGACCATCTAAACCCCACACTGGAAAGGAAATACTCAAAACAAAATGGTGGTTGAGGAGATCAAGACACCATTTGCACCCCAGGCTTGCTATCAGTGCCCTGTTTTAGTTCCGTCATTGATCCACTGATATTGGTTAGGATATCAGCTGCATAAGAGCTAGAAGGGCTTATCTTAGTTAATATCCTTCTTGCTCACAGCCAATAATATGCCAGTATCTTTCCCCTAACTAGCCTGGAGATTGGGATTAAAGGACTCCTCCGGGCTGGATTTTGCATTATTAGAAAAATAAAGTAAAATGTAAAAAGCACAACACTAAAAATTTCATCAAAATCGGATCAGAAATAGCAAAGTTATGAATTTTCTTAGGTTTTGAATTTTTTGGGGAAACAGTTTTTGCCATCTTCAAATTGGCAAACTGATGATGTCTTAGTCCCCCTACTTTTTTTGTATTTTATTGTATGAAATACCAATTATCAAGATTTTCTGCCCCAAGGACATAAAAACAGGGATTAATCCTTGTGGAATGTTCAAGGTCACTAGTGCTTTTACCTATTTCATTATGAGGGATAGATTTTCTGTATACGCAATATATGAAAAAATAAGAAAAATAGGATTTCATATAATAAAATACACAAGAAGTAGGGGGACTATGACATCATCATTTTGCTCATTTGAATATTCAAATATTCAAATGAGACAATGAGACAATGCCAAGAACTGTTTTACAAAAAAATTCAATACCGAAAAAAATGCATAACTTTGTTGTTTTTCATCCGATTTTGATGAAATTTTCTGTGTTGTGTTTGTTAAATTTTACTTTACTTTACAAAACTTTTTAATTTCAGCCCGGACTCCTCCTTTAAGATGGGTGAGATTATGATCCTGCATTTGACTTGTAATCATGGATTTTAATCCATTCTTGTCTGCATTTACAAAGCATCAAATGGTATATTGACCCAAAACTTATCATTAGTATTAAAGTAGAGTGTTGATCTCACCATTGATTTTAACATACAAATCAGTTGTTTTATAAATATTGTAAGGGGAAAAACGATATTTAGAAGAAAAAAAATATCCCACACATACAGATTGGGGATATGGAGTAAGAATTAAAGTTATCACTTGCATGTCAATTGCTTACTTTACTCGATTCTTAAATCTGGCTTATACTTTTGGTAAGATTTAGCAATATTAATTATATTGGTCTTTTAAGAAACACTCCAGATCTCAAATGAGCAATGTGACCATAACAGCAATTTGTTTACATGTTAATCTTTGTGATCTTTCATTGTATCTCACAATAATTCAAACTTTGAAAGTTTATAATTTCAGATTCACCAAAACCCCAGCTTCAATGTATCGCAACAAGTAATTCGCAATATAAAAAAGTCTCCCTAGATCTAATGCCCTTGAGTATGTGCACATAATATAATTGGATCTTGCAGAGCAAAACAGGAGTCCTTCATTTCTTATAAATAATTCAATGTGAAGTTTATATGAATGATTCAAATGGAATGTTCCTCTTATACCTCTATAATTCTTTCTTCATACGTTACAAACTGCATGAGCTCAATTCTTTGAATCCACATGATGGAATTCCTTCAGCAAACTATTATGATCTTTTTGAGACCCAGAAGTGTGTTACTGCGTGTACATTGGTATGAGGTTACGTCCTTCTGCTTCTGGTGATATATTATATGCACAGCCATGCTGTGTTGAATGAGTTTCAATCTCCAAGGCAAGCATTCTTGTGGCATGGTTGAACCAAATAATGGGCATAGAATTGCCATTAAACTACTAATGAACTTGACTCAGCTTGGAGTTGATTAAGCCTGGTGGGTGGATGAAGTCATTAATGCTCCATGCTAATTACATCTCACAGAATTATAGTTGATGGTGAAATTAATCTCCACTTTATATTTAAAGTATTTTTCTTTCTTTAGTATACCCTTCACTTTTTCCATTCATTAACATGAATCAGCTTCCTGAAAAAATGGTCAAATTCATAAATCTTTTCACGGTGCAAAAGAACATTTATGTATATCTCGTTTTATATCAATTGCACCTTATCCAGCTACGTTCAACTTTTCAAATAGTCAAAGAGCCCTGCAGTATATATATTTGATAATGTATTCAAAAGAAAAAGATGTGTTTTAATCATCTTCAAATAATGTACTTCTATAAGAGCCCCCACCCAGAGTATAAAATCACCAATCACTTACAAAATTGCAAAGTATAGGAAGATAATTACATCTGGTATTTATCTGGTATTTACACTGTGTAATAATTTTTAGATTAACATTCCAGACACCATGTTCTAATAGAACTTGAGGAGTTTATAGCAAGGTTATCTCACACTGTAACCATGACAACCATGTTAGATAATACTCTTGATAATTCTAGTGATGTAATTCACATACGTGGTTCTGCATACATAAACGATTTGTTCATATATGAAACCAAATTTCTGACAGGATTTGTTAAAAGCAATATATGAAGCTGAGGGAAACACAAAGTTTATCAAACACTTTCCAAACATAGGATCTGTCAATTTTTTGTATTACAACACAGAATGTTATAATGACCCATCAAATTTTGGGACCCCGTTGTAAATAAGCTTTCGGGCTTTCATGGGTCATCCCGTCAAGCTTATAATGTGAATGTTGTTATACTTGACAAATAAATCAAATCAAATCAAATAAAGAAATTTACTTCAACATTGAACAGAATTGATGTTATTAAATGAGGGGAGGAGACAGCGGTATGGCCACCCCTAAATTGAAAGCAAAGTTGTTTTGTTTTGTTTTTTTAGTCACAAAACACCAAAATATATTTGTGTGTAAAAAGTATGCTTGAGTGTTTGTAAGTGCATTCTCAAAATACTTAGTACAACAGGCTACAAATTCTGCGTTTTACAAGAGATTCATCAAAAATACACTTTTTACAAGAAACCTTTGATGTCTGAAACATTTAAGATGTTAATATTAATGAACTCAAACAGAAATCATTTGGATCCTGTAGGCAACTAACTAGTACCTAAAAGGAAAAAAGACCTTTCCACTGTGTTCTCAGAGGGTTTACAGTTATCAATCAACCTTAAAACCTTTGTGGATTTTTGTCCATCTTGGTGAGAGCATACCAATAGCTAGCACTGAGACGCCTGATTTGCATTTAGGTCCGCACACAAAAACTTGAATTCTATCTGCATGTACACACGCTAGGTACATGAAGATACAGCCCAGCAGGGTCAAATGCAATTTTTGAACTTGAGTAGTAAAGATATGAAAGATCTTTCTCATATCGACATGTTGTTTTTGTGTTTTTTTTTTCACAAAAAAGGAAGATTTCATAAAACAAAAAATTCCTATAATTGGCAAGATATATTGGCTTGAACTCTTCTGCCAGGCACATGAAATTTGCCTTTTGAAAGCCAGATGGACATTTAAATTATGATTTATTGAATGAAAAATATTTATTCTATTGATCTTTATAACGTTTTGCTATGAATTTTTTCTTTTAATTGACAGATCAAGCAGTAAAATATACTCTGAAGTGCTGAAAATCACTTAGGAAATTTAAAAAGAGCAAAATATATTTTGATTATGGTCAATATCAGAAACAGTTTCAAGAGATTTCACTCAGACTGTAAAAGCACTGGTAGCTTTTTAACCACTTGGCTGCGGACCACGTAATATTACGTGCTTGGCGTTTGTACACTTTGCGCGGACCACGTAATATTACGTGCTCATGTTATTGTCTGAGCTTTGTCTGTTTTGACACACCAGCGCCATGCTGGTCATAGCCGTACTGTGCAATTAGCTCCATGCAGCAGTCAAGTGGTTAAACACAGAATAAAGAATCAAGGACACTGCAATGAGTAAAAGCATCCAATATTTTGAAGAAAAAAAAAATTTTCCTGAATTTATATCCTTATCCCATTGTCTACAAGGACCAAGTGGTTCCTGTATCAAGTCTGAACAAGATAACAAGATAATTCATGAGTCAAGATGTTCACATCTAATAAAGATGGTATCGGACTACTACCACTGAAAAATTCCCCCAAGAAAAAAAAAACATCCCAAAAATAGGATTAGCAGGCCTTCAAGTCAGCTTGAATGAAAAAGTAGGAGAAAAGTAGGAGCAAAATTTTCCAAAAAGTAGGATAAAAGTAGGATTTAATCTTTTAAAAAGTAAGATAAAAGTAGGATTTAATCTTAAAAAGAAGGAGAAAAGTAGGATTTCATCTATATGACAAGGGCCGAATATACACATATAAAACGCAAAAAAAACAAACTTGTGATAGAATTTTCAGTCAAGTATAATATTTGTTTGGAAAGTTAGAGTAATCTTTAAAGGTTGCTCCTAAGAGTATTATATGTACTATCATTATGGTCATCACCTGTTTATTAATTGAAATCCCTATATGTCCTAATAACAGTTCTGGGATCGTATTGAAGCGGTTTCTGATGGTAGGATAAGTTCAATAAGGTACATGTAGATTTAAAAAATGCTCACGAAATTACATTCTCAATGATAACACCTGAGGGAAATGAATATACCCTATATGTACAATGCGCAGAGTATACATGTTTGGCACTGTATCCTTTTTTTAATAAACCCCTCAAAAAATGTCTTGCAATTCAACTTTGAGCCCTCATATCTTTTTATTTGATTGTTTATGATGGTTAAATTTGATATCATTGGAAGTTGATTTATTCCTTGTCACATTGATACCCCATTTGTGATGGTTATATTATGCTTGAATGCCAGTACTCGCAAACTCGAATGAAAGTCAGAAAAGGAAAGTTGCCAAATGAATGGCTATTGCTTACATCGAGTTCTTAACTGTATAAAAGGTTTTTGTGTTTTCTTTGTGTTTGTTTGGTTTGTGCGTTAGGCCGCTCAATACAATGTTGGATACTCTTGGTTGAATGTCAAATAATGTTTCAGGTATTTAAGGTAGTATTGTGTGTAATTTGTTTGTAAAAGAACTGTTTTTAATAACCAGCGAGTGGTTTGAGCATTACTTGTGTATTGGTTACATACAGGTTATTGCAAGTTTCCAGCATAACAAATTTCGCTACTCATCTCTTTTTCATCCATCTCCACAAACAAAGCAAGCAAGTATCAAAACAAACTTTTATTTTTGTCCATTTCAGCACACAATCGTTCTCTGTTTCTTGAACCGTATCTCAACATTTGATAAGCGCGCCATCCTAGCTTTATCAACGACTACTCATGAAAAATAAGCACTGCCAAGCAAAAAGCTTGGCAAGGCACATTTCTTCTTCCAAACAATAAGTGAAAACATTGAGGAATAATGCATGACCCATTTAATGATACTCAACAGAAACTCTGCCTTTCAACAATAGCCATTCATTTGGCAACTTTCCACTTCTGACTTTGATTTGTATTCGGGAATACTGTGCATTCAAGCATTGCACAACCTTTACAAATGGGGTATCAGTGTAAAGAGGATAAATGAACTTTCCAATGGTATAAAATTAATGAATTATAGACAATTAACAAAAAAGATACGAGGACTCAAAGTTGAATTGCAAGACATTTTTTGAGGGGTTTAGATCCAGATCCATTATACTCAAGTCAAGGCAGTAGGCCTACATCTATACCCCTACCCCAACCTACATGATGGAATACATACTAGATAAATGTTTAGATGAAAGTCCCTACCTTTTAATTTTAGATTAAATCTGAGATTATGCTTGAGGGATACCCACTGCCTAAAGGATATCAAACTGATGCTGTTAACAAACAGTGATCCAATGTATGACTAAACTCTAATCAACATTTCTCTTTTTTACAGCATAAACAGCAGGGCTTGCCTCTATCCAAAACCGTTTAATATCAAGAAGCTATTGAATACATTGCTAATGCTCTCAAAAAACCAGAGCTGCACTTTCATCATGGATCTTTCAATTTCCTTGTGATTTTTTCTGTATCACTCACTTCTTTCCATGAGACTTTCCAGTCTTGCTTTCCTCAGTACCATGCAGAAATCTTGAACAAATTATTGATTGTCTGCTTAATGCATGCTATTCACTCTTTTCACAGTGAGGTTAAGGAGTGAGCCAGTAACTTTGTAGGTTGATGTGTTGAAGGAAATTTATTTCATGGAGACCAAGATGCTACTGGGTTTCAGCAATCTTCCTTCCTGCAAGCGGATGTCTTCAGATATTATAGAAGATATCCAGAACCACAGTCTGCTCATCACCATCTCCAAGCTAACGCATGAACTTGGGAGGCATTATAGATGTAGATAGGTGTAGGTTAGAAAGGATGAATAGCACCATGCCAGTCAATTCCATCTCAGCGAGATATCGGTTTAAATAATTCCAGAATGTTTTGCTAAATTTGGTCCATCTGAGCCAAGACTGACAAGCTGTTTTAGTGGTAACTGGTAAACCTTTCTTCTACAATGCATCAGGTATTGCTTGTCCCAAATTTCTGTTCTTGTACATGGCAAAACATCAAAGCTTTGAGGTATCTCACATAATTTTGAATCATCTCTGGTAAACATTAATGGATTTAAACTGATTCTGGTTCTTTGCATTTCCAATCTCACCTGCTTTCATTAGTTGGGTCTAAGGCCATCAGAAACTAAAGAAAACTAGGACCTCGTAGAATCCATGGTTTAACTCATTGAGGAAGACATTGCATGAAATATTTGGAGTGCCATTGCATAATGCAAAGCTGAGATAACTTTAAATAACCTTCAATGAAAAGAGAATTTTGTTTTTAGATTATCACACTTTCTCAGGGGTGCTTGGCATCGAGGCACAGGTTCTATAATTGTGCACATGACTGAGGATGTTTTCTGTTCACTAGGTACATGTAGTACAAAGTGCTTATTTTCTAATTTCCAATAAATATTGCATTTGCAAGATCACCATGCTTCTTTCCGTTTGCATGCCTATGACTCGAAATAAACCTGAATTACCGACTCTGGATACCATAGAAATTGTATACAGTCTCTGCCACTGGAGTTCAAGCTTGTAACCTAACATCATTTTCTTGGATTTTTTTTTTTTTTTTTTTTTTTTGAAATAGGCATTGCATGTTTATTTATGGTGTAAAAAAGAGATGCATCAATTGATAAAGTCCTAATTCAATGGATCACTATTCTTTTTGCATTTGAAAAGCATGTCCCACAAAAAAATGTTAATAATTTTTATATTTGATTAAGGTATCATGTATCATTAAAAACATAATACCAATTTTCTTAAACCTTCAACTTTTCTTCTTTTTTTTTTTAAAGTATGTACCAGCAAGTTGTGGGCCCAAATTCGAAAAAAAAGAGGAATAAATAAGAGTGAATGAAGACGTAATTGGACTACATACTTTATTCAATGTAATAACGAAACTTGGATTGAGAGGTTTTCTGATGAGTGCTGAAAGAAGGCTCATATTAATGTGTTCAATGGACTATATCGCATACAATTTAGGCCAGTTGTATAAAATAAATACAAGTTTACGATTATAAAATTATATACAATATGATTTGCTAATTTTCAAATTATACCCATTTATAGTGCTATTTGCATTTTCTGTGGCACACGGTGTAGTAATTTGAAAAGTAAAAAGGAAAATATTCATAATCCACAATTGTAGATTACTGCATGCATATATGGATCTGGAACTAGTCAAACGATGCAAACAATGCCAAAGCTGAGATGGCACTCTAAACAATGTAAGGTGCATATATTTCTCTCAGTTGTCATAATTGAACATTTTTCAATCTACAATCTGAGCTCAGTTCCCAACATCAGAAACAGCTTTAACATTAGGTGATTCCATTCAATCTATCACAATGGTAGTTACAGTACTCTGTGTCTAATAAAAACCTGTAGAGACTCATACTCCAAACAAACATTAAAATAGACTGAAAATTCTGTCTCCAGCTTTGTATTTTGCCTTTAATTTGAGTAGATCTTCAGTTCATGTACATGTATCTCTCTGAACTAAAGACAAAATAACCTATTTAACACATTTAATGCACTTTCCCCTGTATTAATATATGCACAGCTACTCATGTCATGATGCTGTGACTGGTTGTGCCATAATGTGCAGGGAAAAAGTGGATAGGTTATGAATAGGGATGCTTCATGTACATGAGCAGACCCAAACATATCCCAAATACATTAATTCTAATAATAAAACAAGAGACAGGTTTTTTTGGTTTCGTATCAAACCTATGGCTAAGCCTATGATTTATTTTTTGTCTTCACTTTTTCAAAAAAGTAGTTAAAAAGTAGGAAAAGTAGGAGATTTCAAAGAAAAAGTAGGATAAGTAGGAGGTTGACAAAAAAGTAGTGAAAAAGTAGGAAAAGTAGGAGCACTTGAAGGCCTGGATTAGGTTTAGGGTAGGCCTATTATAGTAACTTTATGGTGGGGGGGGGTACTTTTTCTGGAGGTAGTTGTTCCTGTACTGACGAATAACAAAAATGCATTGTACTACTTCATATACAAAAAATTCAAAGGAAGCTTTTCAAAACAATTCCAAGATTCTTTATAACTGGCCTTTTCCAAGTTCTAAATGAGGGCATCTTTCTACTGGTATCCTTTACCTGCATAGTACTTGCCGGTGGGTGCGTTGGGACCCTTCTTGCGCCTCTTAGAATCTGTGCTGTCCACAAGGCCTATGTCTGATACCATGTTATAGTTGGCCATGATCTTCTTATGCAAGTTTCTCCTCGATATAAGAATTAAAGTCAATATTCACACACATTGAAAATGTCCTCTAAAAATCTTTACTGATGATGAATATAGAGAAGGCATTTATGTATGAAGATTGTCCGTTTTCTTTTCAAGCACTGCCTTCTGAAACATGTATAGTTTGAATAAAAATATATTATAACCACTGTCAGAAGAGTTCTCAAACATCTTTTCAAAAGAAGTACAGCTTAAACCTAAAAATTACTGTGAGGCTAGGCTTTTTTAATCCAAACTGATATAAGAAGAAGCAGTTTCATCCAAACAGTTCACTTGATGATTTTTCACACGTTGATGCCAAGAGCTCATACAATAACCATAACATGTGACACAAGAAGTGCAGATATTCACAAGAAGGCTTGGTGATAGTGAACGGATGGCAAAATACTTAAATCACTGTTAAAAAAAACGAGAGTTATCCCAGCCATGATCGACACCTTGCCTTGTTGCTCCATGAGCCACAAGTGCATTCCAAACTCCAAAGTCAATCTACACAAGCCTACACTTGTAACCTTCAATAAAGTTTCACCAAGGCCCTCCTTCAACGTTTCAATTTAAGTCCACTCCGACCTTTGCGCTCACCTCAAGGGGTGGTAACATCGACCAAGAGGCACTTGGCCCACACCCCTAGCCTTTGACTGTGGATCAACTCCCTGACATGTATCACAATTGATTGCAAGTAGACAAGATCAAGAATTAAGTAGCTCCGATGCTAAGTAGGAACACGCCTCAATGCAGATAAAACAAGTCAAGCTTGTCCTTTTGTTTTCAATACCTGGGGGGCATTTCATCAAAGGATTTGTCAGACATTTTATCCGACAAATTTGCTCTTAGCCAATCAGATGCAAGCATTTCAGTAGCTTATAACAGTTTGTCGGATAAAACGTCCGACAAGTCTTTTCATGAAACGACCCCCTGATCCATCTGCATGGTAATGACTTCACTTCTCTGCCAGTTGTCTTGCATAATTGAGCTCCTCTGGGGAAAAAGCGCTTATAATGACAGTGTTACTCACTTGATATGCGTAACATATAACCTCCGTGGAGGATATCTCAAGAAAGAAAAGTCCTTACTTTTAAATGACTAACCATGCAGTGATATCAATGAATATGTGATTAGATACTGGGAAAATACAGTATTTAATTTCCTCGATGTCAAGTATACTCTGATAAAAATGCATAACTGATTACGCAGTAGGATTGAATACACATTAACAACTATAGGTTGAAAGAGGTGTGGTTGAATAATAAATCACAGATTCATCAGAAGTAGTCTGCATTTAGGTAAAATTTAACTAAAAGTAGTATCCATATTGAGTTTATGAGAGCTGTAGGAGATATGTAATTTACACATTTACACATTTAAAAGCTTTATTGATTTACAGCAATTTCATTCAAAAACAAGAATCTATCTTGTTGTCTTTTCCAACATAGAATAATATAGCAATATTCAATGTTATTGAGTGAAAGGGTTACGAATATTACATGAGCGTGCAAGTTTAACCTTGATCTATTCAACGACGCGACAGCGGAGTTGAATAGATCAAGGTTCAACTTGCACCGAATGTAATATTCGAACCCTTGCACGAAATAAAACATTGAATATTGCTTTTATACAACACTCGATGTCTACCGGTAGATCTACTAGATTCTAAAGGTTAAGATCTAATTTAGCCTACTAGGCTAGCCTAGACCCTCTAACGTTAGATCTAACAGTTAGATCTAAATTTAGATCTAACGTTAATCATCACTCACCAGATATCAAATGAATATGCGTTGTCCAACCTTAATTAATCATGTTAATTAATCCTTGCAGTCCAATACTAAAAGCATCGGTAAAAATCCAAAACGATAAACTTGCAAGACACTTGTCCTCGTCTAACAGCTGAACATATATATTAGCGATCGTGTTCCGTGTAGAATCTATAATTGTGTGGAATTTAACTGCACTGCATGCACTGAGCTAGCTGCGTCGCCCTAGGCTAGGCCCTACGCGCACAAAATCGGTTTAGTACACGCAGCTATGCAGCGCATTCGCGCATGTATGTGTATGTAATTTCAGTGTGTACATCTAACGTTACGTGTCATCGATTTTTTGCAAGCCGTTGAATAGATTCTTGGATATTGCACGGGCTACGTCATCTGTTCAATAGCTCATTCCGCTTAATGTCATGTGACCCACATTCATCCAATCAGCTGTCAACAATCTTTGTGTGTGTTGTATAACATTAAATACTATATGAGCCAATATTTTCGCATCCAGATATTTTCACGATTTTGAACTAGTTGGGTAAATTCGCGAGAGCAAAATTTCACAATTTTGGTGATGACTTTATAACTATAAATAGCCTTGTATTGAGGTGGAAATTTTCGCGATGACCGACTCACGAAATTCGTGAAAATACAGTCATCGCGAAAATAACCACTTATAAAATATTGCAAAATGTTTGATATTCTTTATATACCATGTTTTTATACATATATTGTTATGTATCATGAAAAAAATGTATTATGATTTTCTTAAATAGAGAAATGATTTCTATAAATATATGACTCCATGGACCTTGGTCAGATATATTGCATCAATAAAATATCATATCATGGGTGTACAAATACATATAAGTATGTTGTTCAGTGCAAATCCAAAGACATAGGCCTGTATATAGGTACTGAACAACATACTTGTATTTGTTAATGAGATAGCTTCTCCCCTACTTATTCACCCTTAGAAACTCTAATTCAAGACATTGACCTCTATGACCTATAGACTTTGACCTTATTACTCTACAGATCTAATCAGATTGTCTTCCTATGTAGTGATCTCATTAAGTTTGAAGTACACATCTCTAGTGGTTCATAGATACACAACAACAATGCCAATAACTAGAATTTCACAAGCTGACCTCTGACCTTTGCCCTACATACTCCAAAATTTAGTCAAATAATATTTTCATGGTAATATATACTATCACTTAAGTTGAAGTTCAAACTTCAACTGGTTCTTAAGATATTGCAATAAAAAAACAGCAACGCGCAGGACAGATGGACATATGAGACAAATTTTATCTCATACTATGTCTACCTATAATATTAGAAAAGTTCTTTCTGGTACTTGTCATTGTAAACATTGTAAAACTCTTTCATAGTTTTTTATTCCCTTCATGTATGGAAAAATAAAACAATATCCAAACCAACTGCACCGTTCCTATAAAAAATTATATAGGGAATTGTAGAAATAGCAACATTCCATTCTCACCTCACTGGTCTCTTAAATCTAGATTTGTAAATGTGCCATGTGTCTGCTTTGCATGACCACCTGGCAACAAACTTGTTCATTCAGCCATTCCTCTCAAATTCCAAAACCAGTTACAGATGAATGGTTACAAGCCAGCCATCGAAATATTATTAATGCATTCAGTAAATAAATAAAACGCACACCCAATAAATACTAGTAATTCCAATTAATGAAGATAGTCACTTTGGACTCTTTTAATATACTTTACTGCAAGAGATGGACAATCGTTGACTTGAAAAGGAAACAGACATTGGAATCTGCAGCCCTCTGAACTCTATTACTCGATCAAATGTTTTACTTGGGTGGATTCAGCTTCCAAATTACCACCACAAGTATTTCAATTTCAATTTCATATCACTATCAAATTATTTTGAAGTCAAAAGAATAATAGGTTGCAAAATCAAACATTTTTCAAGTCTCTCTTCATTTTTATACATAAACTTTTTATTTCTCCTCTTTGCCACTTCCTTCTTTCAATCCCCTCTACGGTATTTCTTTCTTCTCTGTTATTTATCCATCTACTTTTCATTATATATATCTCTCTCTCCTGTCCTTTCTTTCCCCCTCTCTAATTATAACTTATATTCTCTCTTCTCACCATCTCTCTCTCTCTCTCTCTCTCCCCTCCCCTTCCTCTCCCACTGGTTTTATTAGCTGCCATCTATTTGCCTAATTTCACTTTCGATCTCCTTCCACATCACTTGTGTTTTATATCAACAAGTCCAACATCCTTTCAACAAATGTAGAATGTATTTCATGTTCTTTTTTTTTATATTTTGGTTGGTGGGGATTATGACAAATTTTTAAAACCAAAATAGAACAAGTTGTTGCATGTGCAGGGACAATAAAAACATGTAAAAAACAAGCTCCAGAATGCTCAAACCAAAGAAGATTATTTTTTTTATCTATCAAAAGCTTAGATTCAAAGCCTAAAATGCATTTCACTAACAAACAGACCAATGCATTCTGCATAACGAACTTTCTCAATTTTCTTTTCCCCGATGTCAGTAAAAATACACCTCTTGCCCTTCACAAATGAAACATATGGCAGAAGACTTATTTCTGATGAATTGTCTGATGGAAACAAGAATGTCATACGGTCGATGTTGAGAGGAGTGAAATAACACCCTTCTGTTTCTCAGTTTATGATATTCATGTTGTCACAAAATCAATACATAATATGTCAACACATTAAAATGGGATATTATATCCAAGTAAAACACCATGATTATAATGGTCTGCTTTTAATACTATTTAAAATCTAAGTTAAATTAAAGCCACAACGCTATTTATATAAAATAATATTAAACCTTGGTTGAAATTCAACCGAATGACTTAAATTTCTACAATACTGTATTCATGGAAATATTCGCGGTACAAATAATTTTTGCAGATTTCTCGCAAAGAGCGACAGGCGTGAATTAAAAAAACCTGCGAACATATAGGCATTATTTCCTATGCATGTATTGAATGGGTTCAATTGCAAGCTTACAAATATGCAGCGCGAATTTAAGAACATGTGAACATGTTTTGAGGCCGCTCAGTGCAAAAAAATAATCGCGCGAAAATAACAGTGAATACAGTATCCTAGAACAAATGTCAGTTCAATTGAAAATATGTTGATAACACATGGGCAGTGAAAAAGCATCAAGTACCAATTAAAGTGGTTATAAATCAAGAATAATTGATTGGTAGAAGACAAAATACTTACCTGTTCTATTTTTCTCCACAAAATAACCTGTCTGTTTCCGTTGCAAAGGGGGAACTCTTCTTGCACTGACACACTCAATTTTGTTTTCCATGTCTTTATTATTTTCTTACAAGTTGTGATAAGTATTTGAAAAAGGAATATCAGTACAAACAAATTTCTCTTGTTCTGAAGAGAGAAAATGAAAAGTGCACTTAACTTATCATTTTAGCCAGTGACATTTTAAGCAGAAATTTCTGGTCTTTTAACTTAGCAGTGGTGGTCTACAAGGGCAATCCTTTAAATGAAACTCATTCCCCCTAAACCTGCACTACTCAAAAAGTCGCAATATTGTCAAGTAGTCATTTTAGTAGATACAGCCATGTTAGTTGAAATAACATGTCTTTCTTATGCAGCTCACTATTCAAAACTTATGGGTCTCCATTATTATTTCTGTAATTAATCCTCAATCAATAGTAATCCAATGTAACAATTTTTAAATTTCACCAAATTTTACACAAACTGGAATGAAAGTTGCTCTCAGTCACTGAAACACTTAAATATAAAGCGCAGATATTCCAAATATATCAGACATATTCTCCAAATAATTTCCTTAGAAGATTTCCCAAGAATATTCAAGAACTCTTTCCATCTGTCTCAACTCCAGACAAGTAACCTAATTGAAGCTCATCAGAGCTGTTTATGACAACATGATTCTCATATGATGATGTTGACGGCTTCGCACCATCTTAAAACCCAACCAAGGAGAAAACATCTCATTTTGAAGCGTTAATCAAGCGACACAATATTAAAAAGCAAATGAGCAGCAATAATACCTGCACGCAAATCTCATTCTCCTTACAGGGGCAAGAAGTTTTGCCAGCAGCCGCAACTTTCATCATGTATCACGAAAGCTTAGAACATTAAACCGTTTCTCTTTACAAATTATTTGCTGCATGCGATGACTATGACTCCAAATTGATATAAGGTGTAGCAGACACTGTCGTAAATCACGATATACATTTCTAATTTTGATACTTCCCATAGGCAGTGTCACAATGTTTACGATAAATCAGAGGCTGCATGCAAAATCTGAGTAAAGTTTATTGGAAAATGTTTGCTCTTTCTCACGACTAATCAAGCCTGCAGATGGTAATGACGAATAAACCTTCTTGTTATGATGATGGTCGATTGCATGGATACCAAGATGGCATCAAACTTTCAAGAACCCTAAAGACCTCAACCCAGGTCGTACATCAATATTCCAGGAGCAAAGCTGGAATAATCTCAAGTGGCATTTGATTTTCAACCCTCTCGGCCTAATTCCTAAAATTTAATCAGCCTGGTATTAATGTTCCCGAAACTTAATGTCCATATCCAACTAATATTCATGACAACATAAACCTACTATCCATTTGGTCTACATCCCTCCTGTGTTAATCCATATAGTCTAATAATAATTTTGTCCATCTATAATTGGTCTCATAGTCATGGAAGATAATAGCCACTTGGGATTATGCTATTATTCCCAAAGATTGAATGATGATTAGCCCAACTAGGTATTAGATTGATGATGATTAGACTAAAATTGGTATGAAGAGTAGATGGGCAGTGTGTAGATTATAAATGAAAATAAACCTAGTAATGAGTGGGTATAGGGCAGTTCCAAGGTAACGGAGTGACATTCAGAAGCAACATTTCAGCATTCAAACAAGTTTATCATCCATACTTTAATCTTTATGTACAAAGAAATGGTTCATGACATAAGCTGAGTGTACCCTCTTTTCAAAATGATAATTTTTTTTATAGTGATCCTCTTAATTAATGAGCTATGAATATTCATAATCACGGTTACGGAGTGACGCAAAAAGGACATGCATATTTGAGCAGAAAACATTTTGCTTAAACTCTGTGAACTTTAAATGGCTGTCACAATTTTGAGTTATTGATTGAATTCTATAATATTCTAGGTATAATATGCCACCTTGCATTAAAAAATTGGTTGAATATTTTGTTAATTATGACTTGAAACTTGAACCCTTGTACGGTTACGGAGTGACATCTGGTTTTCCGGTCTTTTTCGTGAGGAGAAATGCATTATAAAGAAATATTAATACCAAAGTTTGTTGCAGTAGACCATGACAATTACATTAAGTCAAAAAAATTGACAAAAAGTGACAAGATATAAGAATTAGAGGCATTTAAAGCCCCATAGTCCCATACGTGCAAATTTGGGTTTGATCAATTATTCAGCGCAAGAATACTGAATCGCAAATTTTTAAAACTTAAATGATTGGTTGTATTGTAAAGAAGCCTTTGTGGTAATTTCAGATCCTAATTTGCATTTTCAAAGGCACAGCGGCACATTAAAATTTAAGCTCCATGTCCTGTTTTACTTGGAACTGCCCTATACTATACAAAAAAAAAGATTTTCATGAAGTTCGGTTTCTAGAAGCCGTTATCACTATTTAAATTAATAAAATTAATCATTCAGGTTTTGCATTTAAATATCTGACATGAATTTGAGGTGAAAAAAAAGGTAATTTTTTTTGTTTGTTTTTTTGTCAAAAAGTTTTGTTTTCTCAAATATTTGACTTTGTACTGGGAAGCTTCATACTCTCCGCAAATACATAAATTTCATGTAACTTAGTATCGGAAAAGTCTAAACAAGACTTTTATGAGGGCATATGTGATGCATCACATCGAAATCAGACACAAGTCGCTGATGAAATTTAGCACAGTGTTGAGGAAATTGGCAAAATAATAAAAATTCTCTTATTTGGGGGAAAATATTTCTTTTATTTTCTGAATTTTCAATATATCTTGTATGCTCTTTAAAAAAATTGAGAAGAAATGATTAGGGGAAAGCCTTTAAAAATGGATTGTTTTGTTGCAATCATCGACTCTTTTGTGGCGACTTGTGTCTGATTTTGATGTGATGAGTCACATATGGTAACCTCATTCTTCATATGCTAATTAACCTTAAATGGTTTTATAAGATGGTACTCATCTATATTTAAGAGCAATAAATTGTGCATAATTGAAGAATGTAACCAGCCAAAGGGCAAGATGGATATTACTAGCTTAAAGATACACATCCGTTGGTAAAAATTCACCCCGAACATGAAAAAGTATGTAGATCAAACTTTCATAGATCTAAAAGTCCACCGAACTTTTTGTAAAAAATTGCTCCAAATTTTATTGTCCGAAACAAAGATGACCGGATATTTGTCTTGCCCCTTTTCTCGTGGGCCTGGCAGCCACTGAGCAGCGCCAGAGGGACATTGCTTTACCCACCTCTCATTGAACGCCAAACAGGGAAGCACCAACTACCATTTTTTAGTATATATACAAAGTTCACATTTATGTTTTTTTTTTATACAAGAAGCCCATGTGCAGAATAATAGACTAGTTACAATGCGATTCTAGCACTTTATTGGCATTGAGGGCCGTGGAAGAGAACATACCAGGAAGAAGGCACTTAAAATTGCAGTAAGTTTGTAAATTAGACAGACACTTGAGTACATATTCTCCACCTGCTGGGAAGAAGAATATGGAGATACTTTATAGCCTGGATATAGATAAATTCAGTTTGGGTGATGTTTTTTCTTGTGGCGGCCATGGCTGGGGGGCTTCCAGTATGGATAACAAAGGAAAATGTACATACGCGCACCTAGCTCTTTGCAGATTGGCTAGTAACCCATTGGAAGCCCCCCAGCTATGGCCGCCATAAGTTACATTGCTCTAAAGTCGGATTGGTTTATACATGCATGATCTATCCATATACAGGTGGAGGAAAGGGGGTGGGGGTGAGTAATATATCAGCCTCCTACATAACAATGGATAGGAATTCTCATTTTTTAATTATCACAGTTGAACTTAAAGGGGAAGTTCACCCTGGAATTTTAGTGGTTTTAAAAAATGGAGAAAAATAAAAGAAAAATAAGAATGAAAGTTTGAAGAAACTCGACCAAAAAATAGCGAAGTTATGAATAATTAAAGTTTTGATTCTGTGACGTCACGTGCGAGCAGCTCTCCCATGTGTTGTGTATGTAAATTCCATAAATTTGTCTTTTTTTCATGGTTCTTGATAAAGGAATGGGTCAATTTGATAGAGGCGTGTATATTAACATATGTTTGATGATGTATAGACCGCACACGTGAAATAATTAATTTTCTCTTGAAAAAATGACACTTTATGGAATTTACACTACATAACACATAGGAGAACTGCTCGCATGTGACGTCACAAAATCAAAATTATAAATATTCATAACTTCGTTATTTTTTAATCGATTTTCTCCAAACCTTCACTCATATTTTTCTTTGATTTTTCTGCAATTTTAAAAACCGATACAATTCTATGGTGAACTTCCCCTTTAAACAAATTAGACATACAAATAAAGCTTTTTGTCTTGTACTTGTCAGACTAAAACATGGATGGGAGATTTGATTTTGCTTTCTCATGCATATAACGTCTTTCTACCCAAATGAAATTAATATGAATTATTTGAAGATCTTGTAATTCTAATGAGGTCATTAGAAAAAATTTTGTTTTGTTTGTTTGTTTGCTGTGTATTTGGTTGTTTTTTTTTTAAACAGAAAACCATGCGAACAGACATCTTAACATAGCCTAGAGGAAACAAAGCACAAGACTTATAGATGAATATTAATTTGAATTTTACCTTTGATAAATGGAGCGGTATCTTTAAGCTTTGCCGACTCAACAAAGGTTTCTTCTTCTTCATCTTCCTCATCCTCCTCAATATTCAAAGGAGCAAGGGTAACCATAGGCAACCGTCCATCGGTCACCACCTTGACCGCACCTCCTCCGCTCCGTCCGTTTGGTCGAAACATTGCTTTGTCCGAAGGGTTCCTTGTCGAGAAATAGTGGCTTGGCGTACAAAAGCTACATGTATATGTATGTAGCACACTGTATCCACAACATAGAGTCAAAATTCCAAGTATAAGTTACTGATTGGGCATCCAATTTCCAATAATCCTGGCACTTATTAAGCCATCTCTTAGGAAGCTCTCATCTTTCATGTAAAACTGCCTTGTCTTTGTGCAATCCGTAGATAACTCTGACAATTACAGATGCGGGGCTTGCTGGTAACTCACTATCAAATCACATTAAGATGTAAGCTGATAAGGTATTCCATGTATTTTCCTGATCTGTCTCACAAGCTACTTGCAATTCAACTGGCTATGTTTGCTCAGACCTCGAACATGCTGCTGCGAAGACACTCTGCAATATTCCTGCCAGTTATGCAAATGTCTACAAATGTAAGCTTCAATTCGAAGCTAAAATTTGCTATTGATACGTGCTGCCAAGAGCAGTTTTATCAACGCTACCTTCCAAGGACACAAGATGAATAGTATTTTCAAGAAAAATAACTCATCGATCATGCTATGGAAACAAGACGCTATCCTTACAACGATTCTTAAACCAATTCCAGAAAAGACTCGGTTTAATCAAATCCATCCTTTGTCAGGTTTGGAAGACATTCAAAAGAAACCTCAAGAAAATTCGAGACAGCAGCTTAATCAACATTTGTCTTGCAGCATGGAAGTTAAAAACACCTTGATGAAACCTCAAGAATCAAAAAGAGAACTGACAAAGCAACATTGGTCAGTGACCACCTGTCAAGTACCCAAGAAAATCTGCCATGATAAAACCACAACTATTCATTTTAAGAAACTAATGGATCTCTTTTAGCCTTGCTTTGGGAGGGACAGAAGAAACATGATGAACCAAGGTCCAAAGCAAAGAAAACAGAAGAGAGAAAGAGAATGAGAGGGAAAAGTGAGAGAGGGGAAGAAAGGAGAGAGAGGGAGAGAAAGAATAGGGGGAGAAAGGAGAGAGAGAGAGAGAGAGAGAGAGAGAAAGAGAAGAGATGGAGAAAGAGGAGAGGATGAGAAGGAAGAGGGAGAGAAAAAGGGAGAGGGAAAGAAGAGTTGGAGATAAAACAAAAAGAGGGAGAGAAAGGAGAGAAAGAGAGGAAGAGGAAGACGAGAACAGAGAGAGAGAGAGAGAGAAAAAAAAAGATTTGAGAATGATGAAGAGAAAAAAGAGGGAAAGGAAGAAAAGGAAAGGAGTAAGAGAAGGGAAGGGAGAGAACGAGATGGAGGGAAGAGAAGACGGAGAAGGAGAGAGACAGCTACAGAGGAGAAAGAGAGTTGCCAATGTACCTCGGGCTACAGAATTAAGGATTTAAGAAAATGACAGGAGAAATTTATCAAATGAAAATGAATGCCCAATACACCTCGAGGTGATATTCATACTTTCTAACATTTTGGTGGAAGGCATTGAAAAAAGCAAGATATTAAGTATCTGAATTTGCATTACATTGATCAATCTGCAAAAACTTCTGGGAGTTGATGAATTTTTTTTTAAACACCACCCTCATATCATTTTCCCCATAAATGAATTCGAAACACTTCACCTGACACTTTTTTAAAGCTACCAATGTATACTAATGAGTTGGATAAAATGTTAATTTGAAGGATGCAAAGTAAGGCTTGTTCAGGAATGTTCAAGAAATTAAAGACAAATTTACCCTGTTTCAAGATATTTTATTAAAGATTTGTTTAAATTCTTAGTTTTCTTTAGGAATTGTATTCAGTTTGCATAAATGGTAAGTTCATATCTAAAGTATATACAACTTTTTTTTTCAATTTTCCTTTAATATCAATTTTTTCTTTATCGTTGTTTCCATAACATGTAGATCCATCAAAAGGTTTTAAAACAGAGTTATAATATAAGTGTGTTATTAAATCTTAGAGTTCATGGCTACAACCAGTTGTGTACTTCACTGCGTCTGTTCTGCGTCGGATCCCACGAAGAATCCTGGCTTCAAAAGCAGGGAGGTGCACATTTTTTTTCAAATCATGCAGGAAAGGTGGCCATACACTTTTGCTACAGCCATGTCCAAATTTAAGGAATTTCATGAGTTGTCTGGAACCATCCATTGCATTAAAAATATCACTTTTCTTATCATCATACAAAAAATTATTCAGATAAATGCTAATCAACTGGAAAATGAGAGGCCAATAATTGCTATAATTGAGGATTGAAATACGATCCTTTTCCATTGTTGTTGAAATTACCCTTTAATAGGCAGGATATCCTTACAGTTGGTTGAAATGTTGATTTGATGGGTTTTTTATGAGCAATCATTTGTTTGTTTCCATGCCAACAAGATGATGAAATACATAGCATAATCCTTTGATGACAGCCAAGTCACATGGAATCTTTTAATCCCCATTCACTGTAGACAAGTGCTAAAGTAATCATCCATCAGGCATTTGTCATTTCTGATTTCAGTTCAATATTTGTTTTTACTTTGGTTATGGTTGTGTTCCTGAGTAATCAATAGTTCGTTTTTTTAAAAAGGGATGATGGACGTATGAAGGACCATTCACGATTGGCAATTCACATGAAATCTTTGAAGTCTTATTCACTACATAGAGAGACAAACTTTTGATTTGAATTTAATGAATGTTTTTGCTTTGTCTGGTGGTGATTCTCAGTAATCAATTTGCTTGCTTTTGAAACAGATAAATGACTTGCAATCAACATGAAACCTTTTAAACCGCATTCACAAGTGAGGAAAAAATTGCACTGTAATCAACCATTATAGTATGGCAATCTGAGTGCTATTAGGACATTGGTACCATCAATTGAGGTTTATAGCAGCAGGTAAAATCAAGGTGCTTTAGAGCTAAAAAGTCAAGGACATGTAGTAAATAAGTACTTATTCAATACACATTTTCTCTTGTTTACTTCCAAAATCACAAGATGGCAAAAAAAAATCATGAATAAAAATAAACTACATGCTATTAAGGTTTGATCCATTCTTGATAGGTGCAACTCTCAATTCAATAAGCTAGTAATTATTTATTTATTTATTTATTTATTCACGTTTTCTTTAAAAGACAGGGTAGTCCAATTCAAGCCGAAAGGCCTGCTTTACAATGGAGCCCTGTCAGGAGTACATAAATGAACATAACATAGAGAAGTAAAATAAACACAAGATAATGACAGTGACAATTAATGACTTGCATAAAAGAAATCATAGATGAAAATAATAAGTACATGGGAAAATAACATGATGATATCAATAGAGTAGCAAAGGAAAAACGTAATGATTAATGATAAAAACAAATACAAGAAAAAAATACAAAGAATACAAAAAATATAAGAATTAAATCATTGAGATGGTTACATGCAAAAACGGGTTCAAGGAGTTTGATATTGTCTGAGGCGTTTTTTGAATATTTGAAGAGAAGGAGATACTTGAATATGAAGCGGTAGTGAGTTGTATAGTTTAGTTGCAATATATGAGAATGAGCGTTTTTTGTTTTCGGTTTAGGCAGGTATAATTGGTTTGTTATAACGTGTCGAGTAGGGTAAGTGGTATGGCGAAAAGATTAAGTCTTCTGATATATGGAGGAGACAATCCATTTAATGATTTATAAACTGAAATGCAATATTGAAAATTGAATCTAGTTTCTATAGATTGCCATTTTAAATGTTCCCTTCTGTATCAGGACAACTACATCTTGGAAATTTACCCAACCCCCCCCCCCCCCCCCCCCCATCCTAGATATCTACCCCCTGAATAAGGATTTAGGTAGTTTTAAGATGGCAGGTAGTTGTCCTACAATGTTTTAGAACAATTTCTTTCATCTTACAGACCTGAAAGTGCTTTAAAAGCAGTGAATGTAGAGAAAAACCTTTATAAATACTTCACAGTATTTCTCTTTCTTGTATTCTTCCTCAGAGTATTAAAATCTATAGTCCAAATGAAAATAAGCGAAGACTGATCTACTACAAAAAATTTCAAAGTTAAAATATATCCATTTTCCATATAAGCATCATCACTTTGTATCCCTTGTACATTACACACTCCTAGATTCATAGTCATTGAAGATATCACCCATATAAGCTTTCCTTGGCACTGTGGTCAACTTCTATATTCTTTAGAGGGAAATAGTGTGAAGTGAGCAACACATTCAGCATATAAGAAACTCCACAAACACTCCAAACTCTCAAAATATGACTAAAAACTGGTAATAGATATAAACCATGTATGTAATCAAACAGAATCAACCAAATCCTAATCCTATTGAGTTCTTCCTGGCTGGATCATTTACAAAGCAGCATACAACCAGAAGTGTGATCCCTAATCCAATTGACAGCACAGGATGAGTAGTTATCAATGACCACAAAACACCCAGCCCCCCTCCCCCCATAACAGTCCTACGTGTTTTTCCATCGTCATACCCGTCCTCACCACCCCGGCTGCCCAACGCCGACCACGCAAACATGTCTGATGAGAAGTCTTTAAAAACATCGCCATGAAAATATGCACGGCCATGCTCACATGCACCGCTATTGATCAGCCATTGAGGAGACATGGTGGATTCCCTTAAGGCCATCTCTGACTCCAAAAGAAAGTTGGTCCTCCTCCAGTCATTCGTGTAAATGTCAAATTGTTGGAGGATGAGCTAGATGGAGACATATTAAGCTTCGGGAAGCAGGAATGGAAGAGAGAATGCAGACTTTAGCACGAAGACACTTGAGGTTATCCGATTCCGTGTGTTCACCTTAAGTGCCTTGTCCTTAAAGAGTGTGCATAGGTGAAGGTAAGGGTTGACATCTTTCACCTCAGCACCCCCACCCCGCCCCGGTACTTTCTCAATCTTAACCTATTGAGCTGGGTATTCATTTAATCCTGCCATAAGGGCAATTCAACAGAAACATTCTTTCCCTGGCATTTTCATATTTAGAATATTTTCACTTTAGTCATGTAAATGGAAACGTTTGGGGCTTCTAGTAAATAGTATATTAGTGTAATGTACCTTCAATATTTCTTTTTATATAACTACAATGCAAATTTGATCCAAATACATGAAAAAGCCTGGAAAAAAAGGAACTTACTGCTGAAATGCCGATAAGCACAAAAAACGCTTATTATTTAATACCATACTAATTTTGTATAAAAAACAAAGATAAATTCTCTGAACTTCTCTGGTTCGAGATACCATTTCTGCCCCCCCCCCCCATCCCTCTCTGTCAACTTAATCTGCATATTGGTAATATTCATAATATCAATAATTCAGAAGAACAAAACAGTGCTTGATGAGAGAGAGAGGTGGGAATATTGCTCTTTTCTTGCAATGCATTCTCATGACATACTTGTATACAATTAATGTTCTAAATATGAGCATCACTGAAACAAATACTAAAAAATAAACTCTCTGCTAGTTAACACTCTGGACTTGCCTCTTAACTTTTATGGATTGTTTTACTGTGGCAAATAATTTCTTCATTATGTATCAATAATGTATCATCAACACAAACTTCAATATCTTCATATCTTCTATGCATTAATTGTAAGCTTTGTAAAGAGAGGCAACATACCTTCTACAAGGCAGTATCATTTTTCTGTCAACAAATATCATAAACAAGTATATGTTCAATTGCAAGGGAAAACAAATCTGCTGCTGACATGAATCCAGTGATTTATGTACTATTCTTATAGGAATAAGCTGGTTTGGTAGTCAATGTGTTAACTGATTATGCTGGCTTTTTAGAAGTAAATTTGAATGATTGTTTCAAAACGTGAGAATGTGGTGTAAATTACATTGATGTTATGATATAAATTCATCATTCGTTCATGTTTCTCCTAAAAATAAGCATTGGTTATAAGAAAACAAGGCTTGAATCACCAGGTATCGATCATGTTTTTAACAATGCTGCAGCCATTTCATGACAGATCACAAAAATGATATCTTCAAATCTTGATTCTTCCCATCTAGACGGATTAAAAAAATCAATTCCTGACATTATTTTTCTAAGTTGAATGCTCTAAAATGAATCTATATGTTTTTGTACCTTTTTTAATGTTGGAGTTTTTTAATTTTCTAAATCTCTTTTCCCACTGGTTTTGTACATTTTACTTTTTGAAGTGATGTTTTAATTTTGTTTTCCATCATCAATTTTCCAAATAAATTTTTCTCATATTCTCCCAAAAGTTTAAAAACATAATTTTACGTATAAAGACAAAAGCAGAAGTTCTGAAGAGAAAGATGGTAACTGATTAAAATCAAATGCTCAAACAAAGTCTACTACAGGTTATCATCTTTGAATTAATTTAATTTTAGGTCAACACTTATGTTTTTCTCCACTTATTTAACTCTTTAAGTGCCAGATGCATGATACGTAGCCTACTGTTAGGTGCCATACTCATACTTGTTATTGACTGCTTAATCCATGCTTTGTTTCCTACCCTCCCCTGCTTCGTGCATGACTGCGCACATTCAGAATAAACGTTGATTGTTTATGCCAATTCTATTGTTCTATGCACTGCACATTCACATTAATCCGCTTTATTCTGTGGCGGGCAAATCCGGCTTTTGATTAGCCAATTTTCTTCTTGCACTGTTTACATTCAACTTGTTTCCAGTAATGTAATGTGTTTGTCAACATTATGATACCCAATAGGCCCTATAGTACACAAACACACACACACACACAAACACACACACACACACACACACACACAAACACACACACACACAATAAAAGAACAAATTAATGCCCTGGAACAATCACAAGTTTAGTTAATTGCCTTCTTATTTTTTCAAATAGAATTTTGTGTGACTTCAGAGACAAATAAGAACGCCAGATATTTTAAGTACAACATTGTTCTTGAAAGTTACAAGGAAGTATCAAGTATCACCTTTATAATACAAGGGGAAAAACTTGGCAGTGGGGGATATAGACCCTGGCATGTTGGGATTAGCAGTGCTGCAGAGGTGTTGGGGCGGGGTGGCACTTAAAGAGTTAAAATTCTTTTATGAAGCATAATACATTTGCCAAGACTTCTTGGTGGGAAACTGTAATATGATCTGTATGTTATTCAAGAATGAATTTTACCGGAAATCCCAGTATTAAGTAAGAGAGAAAAAAGATCTTCAATCCAGGAGGGATTTGAACAGGTCTGAAACATCTAATGCT
The DNA here is from genome assembly GCA_940671915.1 of Paracentrotus lividus. Taxonomy (NCBI): domain Eukaryota; kingdom Metazoa; phylum Echinodermata; class Echinoidea; order Camarodonta; family Echinidae; genus Paracentrotus; species Paracentrotus lividus. The sequence goes on along the minus strand of CALNVZ010000649.1, from coordinate 14,220,494 downwards.
TTGGGTTATAAATGTATTTTTGTCCTTCAAGTAGATTATATGCATCTTTTATTAACTCTAGAGGAGAAAAAATAAAAAACATAAAAAGGACAGGAAATGCAATTTTCATCCTCTTCCATATTCTCAACTGCTACCTACTATTCCTAGCACATTTTGATTTTTTAAAGTCAAAAGGGCCTTTACTAATTTTCTTTTACATGAAGTTACAGCCTTCTAGCTTTTAATAAATGATTGGCAATGCACAAAGTAACTTCTTATGCTACTGTAGTCATCTTTTTGTCCTTGGTTTATTCATCAATTTTTCTCCATAATGCATAAACTAAATCCCGCCAAGGATCCGTAAGGCCGCATTTTCAATCATAATCTAATCAATTTCCCATTAATACGTCATTTTTGGTGATTAGGGCTGATAATTGAGAAGGTTTCTAATCAGACTGGGGTGGATTATTCCGTTCACTTTATGATATAATGCAGTCATCATGCTCAACTGTCATTTTCATTCAGGTCACCAGTGCATGCATGATCATCTCACAATTATATACACATTCTGAAAGGGTAAGAATATGGCAGGACATGCTAATATGTAGTGAAACTTGCCTCAAGCTGAAGTCACATATTCGCTCTGGGGCCTGTACGATGTATAAAAACAGCAATTTGGTTGTACAAAAAGGCACCATATATACAAAAAATGTTAACCAGGGGGTGTTTCACTAAAAGGTCCGTAAAGATGCGAATTTACGAATGACTGGAACATGTTCTTGGTGCTATATACAATCACATTCTTAATCCTTTAGCACAAGAACTGATTTTCAGTCGAGCATAAAGGCGTTCATTGCTTACGAATGACTTGGTAAAACACCCTCAAGTTAGTTTGGAACACCAATACAAATTCTACATGTCCATGACACAGTCGGATAATTGCAAGAAAAACATTACTACAGGCCATCAACGAGCTATTTAGGTGGTATGTACGTATGTACATATCACCTCTTGTAATTGTCCGGAATTTTTTTTTTTTTTTTTTTTTTTTTTTTTATTCTCCTGTACAATTCTTGTAGACACGATCACTCAAAAAATAATGCATTAAAAACATTTCAAATTTCAGCAATGATTAGATGATCATAAGATCTGAGCACTGAAATCTTTTCTAGCTCATTAGCATAATGTGACGTCATCTAGACGCCATTTTGTAAAATCACATTATCAATCATAACTTCATAACTAATAATCATTGATTTATCATACTTAGTACACATAAACTTTAAATTGAAAGCGCATATTTTAGAACATAATGCGCGGGCGGTAAGTACGCGCTTAAGGAATTACGCGCGCGCAAAATTTTAAAATGTTCAAAATCACTTTATGGCTGAAGTAGAGTACGTTTCAGGTCATTTTAAGCATTTCAAGAAAAATTGCGCGCACACGATTTTGCGGCGCATTAATGCGCGTCGGCGAAGAATGCAGCTTGAGATCATTGATTTTTTGCTCTTAAAGTAATCTTGATAATATTGACAACAATTTGACACCATAATCACTACTTTTTAGACTATTCATAACCAAATGATGGTCTGTTCAAGTTGGAACTACGCGCACGCGGAATTTTATCAATTTCCAAAATATGCCAATTTTGGCCAAAAACATGCCTACACAAAATCCTTAATAAATCTTCAGGATGAACGGCAACCCCCAATTATCTTTTCAGAGTTGGATAGAGTATGAGTTGTAGATGCGAATTCATACCTCATTTATTACTTATCGTCATTGCAACATTATCATAATGGCTCCTAAACTCAAAATTTCGATTTGCGTTTCAAAATTACCGATTTCAGCTAAATGACGCATTATCTTATACAAAGAGGAGTGTTTCCCAGTAAATATGTGCCGTTTCTCTTTCAAAATGTTCAGTATGTTGCAGCGAGACAATTCCCTACAACATTGACGAATTTAATTTGGTTTTTACCCCCGGCTTTGTAGTCTAAATTGGCGCTTAAAGAAGCATGTCATTTCATCACATTTGAAGTGTACGTGTATTTGCATTGGACAAGCCGCCTCATTAGTGGTATGTACATATGTACATATCACCTCTTGTAATTGTCCGAATTTCTTTTTTTTTTTTTTTTTTTTTTTATTCTCCTGTACAATTCTTGTAGACACGATCACTCAAAAAATAATGCATTAAAACATTTTCAAATTTTCAGCAATGATAGATGATCATTAAGATCTGAGCACTGAAATCTTTTCTAGCTCATTAGCATAATGTGACGTCATCTAGACGCCATTTTGTAAATCACATTATCAATCATAACTTCATAACTAATAATCATTGATTTATCATACTTAGTACACATAAACTTTAAATTGAAGCGCATATTTTAGAACATAATGCGCGGCGCGTAAGTACGTGCATTAAGGAATTACGCGCGCGCAAAATTTAAATGTTCAAAATCACTTTATGGCTGAAGTAGAGTACGTTTCAGTGCATTTTAAGCATTTCAAGAAAAATTGCGCGCGCACGATTTTGCGCGCATTAATGCGCGTCGGCGAAGAATGCAGCTTGAGATCATTGATTTTTTGCTCTTAAAGTAATCTTGATAATATTGACAACAATTTGACACCATAATCACTACTTTTTAGACTATTCATAACAAATGAATGGTCTGTTCAAGTTGGAACTACGCGCACGCGAATTTTATCAATTTTGCCCAAAATATGCCATTTTTGGCCAAAGACATGCCTACACAAAATCCTTAATAAATCTCAGGATGAACGGCAACCCCCAATTATTCTTTCAGAGTTGGATAGAGTATGAGTTGTAGATGCGAATTCATACCTCATTTATTACTTATCGTCATTGCAACATTATCATAATGGCTCCCTAAACTCAAAATTTTGATTTGCGTTTCAAAATTACCGATTTCAGCTAAATGACGCATTATCTTGATACAAAGAGGAGTGTTTCCCAGTTAATATGTGCCGTTTCTCTTTCAAATGTTAGTATGTTGCAGCCGAGACAATTCCCTACAACATTGACGAATTTAATTTGGTTTTACCCCCGGCTTTGTAGTCTAAATTGGCGCTTAAAGAAGGCATGTCATTTCATCACATTTGAAGTGTACGTGTATTTTTGCATTGGACAAGCCGCCTCATTAGGTGGTATGTACGTATGTACATATCACCTCTTGTAATTGTCCGAATTTTCTTTTTTTTTTTTTTTTTTTTTTATTCTCCTGTACAATTCTTGTAGACACGATCACTCAAAAAATAATGCATTAAAACATTTCAAATTTTCAGCAATGATAGATGATCATAAGATCTGAGCACTGAAATCTTTTCTAGCTCATTAGCATAATGTGACGTCATCTAGACGCCATTTTGTAAAATCACATTATCAATCATAACTTCATAACTAATAATCATTGATTTATTCATACTTAGTACACATAAACTTTAAATTGAAGCGCATATTTTAGAACATAATGCGCGCGCGTAAGTACGTGCATTAAGGAATTACGCGCGCGCAAAATTTTAAAATGTTCAAAATCACTTTATGGCTGAAGTAGAGTACGTTTCAGGTCATTTTAAGCATTTCAAGAAAAATTGCGCGCGCACGATTTTGCGCGCATTAATGCGCGTCGGCGAAGAATGCAGCTTGAGATCATTGATTTTTTGCTCTTAAAGTAATCTTATAATATTGACAACAATTTGACACCATAATCACTACTTTTTAGACTATTCATAACCAAATGATGGCTGTTTCAAGTTGGAAAACTACGCGCACGCGAATTTATCAATTTTGCCAAAATTGCCATTTTTGGCCAAAAACATGCCTACACAAAAATCCTTAATAAATCTTCAGGATGAACGGCAACCCCCAATTATCTTTTCAGAGTTGCATACACCATCAATTGCAAATGCTTTTTTTTTTTTTTTTTTTTTTTTTTTTTTTTTTAAGTCCAGAAGCGTTGGCGTCAAAAATTTGTCCAAATGAATCGTCGCTGGTCTCAAATTGAAGAGCGTCATTTTCCTAACAAAAATAATTTAACGGCCTATTTGATAAATGCTTGTAACAGGTTGAAAATTTTCAAAAACCGTGGTGTGTCAAAATCTAAAAATGCTCAAAATCACCCCATATTCATACAAAGTATGTTTCAGAGCCATTTCAAGAATTTTGAAAATTTCTGCGCGTAAGCGCCCGTGCGTGCGTTTTGCGCGCACTTTGTAAATCGCCTAAAATTCCGGTTTTTTTTTGTTGATTGGCAATTTAGACAAATTCTCTTAGGAGTTTCTATTTATTTTAGATCGTTTCAGACGAACATACAGACGCACGCGCTAAATCAAATTTCAATTTCCGCGCGTGCGTCAATGGGGCAAATAACGTAAAAACATAACAAAACATACGTCTTTAGAATCCTCCAAATCTCGTCCGAAAGGTCGAAACCCTACTTATTTCCATGTTCTGAAAGTTTTATGACATAGTAAATATAATCCACTTATAAAATGTGGGGTCTAAGGAATAAAACATCGGCATATTCTCATGCAAACCCAAATTTTTTTTTTTTTTTCAAATCCAAATTTAGTTATATCAGGATAAATATTGGTTGATTTTCTCCCAAATGCTTTTTCATGTTAAGGCTGAGACAGTTCCCAACAGTCGAATTGTAAAAGGTGATTAAATGTCAAATTCATCACATTACAAAATTCATTTTCTTCTTTTTCAAAAAGTTTATTTTTACTCTCCTCTTTTCGTTTCAGTTTTTGTTCTCTCTCTTTCCTGTAATAGCCAATTGCTGTATACTTTTTTGCATTACAAATACATATCAGTACATACCACCGATAATTGTACGCATTACAATTATAAAAGCTCTAGTTCTGTTTGGAGTTGAACAACATGGGGCATGTCACTACAAACACTGCTAATTTCCTGAAAGACAATGAAGTAAAAATGAAATCTACTTTGAATAGAAAGCTTCTTCAAAAATCTAATTAGTGGTGAACAAAGTAGAAAATTGGTAAGCTAATTTGATCAGGTCCTAAAGCTTTCAGCCACGTTCTCTGCATATATACACTCTCCCAGTAGTTTGAATAGCTAAATTAATTATAAGTATGCGTCCTACCTTTGGGGAGGGTGCCACACATTGATCGATCAATATTTAATGTTAAGGGGACACAAACATTTAGTCTGGGAACTAATTCTGTAATGTTTATTTTTATGATTCTTGTAAATAGACAATCACAAATCGCATTGATGATTGCATATATGGATGTTAACCTGAAAATTAAAATGTTAAAAGGGTATTATTAATACAATTTTATCGTATGTGGCTCGCCGGTTCTTAACCATTTATAAGTTGCTTAAATCCATTTTCTAGTTTTATGTATTTTCTGAAAAAAGATTTCAATCTAACCTAGATATCAATACTTATAGTTTGGTCAAGTGTAATCAAGTTAGCCATCAATTTAGAAGATGAGTTATCAATGATGTATATACAAAAACCTGCTTCTCTCGTCATTTGCCCTGTTATTTTATTTGCAACTTACTGACAGTTTTGAGGCGATGGGTCACATATCATAATTTCTACTTTTGTTGTTGTAAGACTTTGGACTGAATATAAAAGGGCATTTGATCTATAAAAATAATTCAGATTTACAACTACTAGTCATGGACAAATCTAAATGTATCACTCAATGTTTTCATGTCTCAAGAGACAAGAATGAGGAACCATTTTAGCATCTATCACACTATGACCTTTCAAAAAATGCTGCTTCACAATAGTAGAAAAAGAAAAATCTCTGTTTATGTGAATTCCCAAGCATGTTGGATAGAACGCCGCTAACACACCAGTGCTGACAGGAATGTGTGTTGTTATCGTTTGCCCGCATTTACAATCCAAATTAGGATCAAGCGAATTAATTCTTCAACTTGTCTCGCACTTTCCTGCAATGCTTCACAGAAAAACAGATCATTTGGGGTTTCATGACAAAGGGATATGTCTTTTGCAGAATTGAGTAGCTTGAGCAATGTTACTATCTTAGCTAATTTGAGTAGTTTTGGTGAGAAATCATTTTTTAATAGAGTCTTTTCCATCATAAAAAAATGCTGAAGATTTTCTGAAAACAGCTTACACTGCAATTGCATGCAGCAGATGGGACATGAGTTAAATTAATGCTCTCCTAGCTCTCAATATATTTTCACAATCAACAAGCAAAAATAGAAACAAAAGGAGGGCAACAGCTCATATGAGTCAAGTTTGCCCTTTTGCTCCTTGATTTCAAACAATTTAGGTAATGCTTCATCACACCAAATTTTTAAATAGCCCATTATTTCTGATCCGCTGAATTATCCAGAACAGTTAATACCAGGCTTTTTTATCATGCTAAATGTTGCACAATGTCAAACCACATCATCTTGGACTTGTTAGCAAAAATATTGGCCTATTTTGGTGTTTAGTTTTACACCCAGACTTGACTGCTTAGCAGTGAATGTGGTATACCCCCAGCTGCGCACCAAAGGTTTTAAAAACTTGTAACAGGGATAACAGATCAAGCTGAAGCTGATGAAGAAGCAACTTCAGGCTTTTTCTCCTGATCCATCTTGAATGGGGCTATTTCATAACTTTGATCTAATGAAGGACCCCCTTTTGATTGACAAGCACAGGTTGGCTTGGAAGTTTGTAGGCTGCAAGATTTTAATCGGCCAAGAAAACAAGAGTTGTAGCCTGCGCCTGCAGCAGTGCTTGAACATAACCTCGCAGACACCTTTGAACATGCTGACAATTCAAAACATGGCGGATAGACCCTGCATTTGCTGCAATGCATAAACTATATATACGCTACACGTGTACAAAATCATTAGTATTGTATCTTGAAGTATATGCACTAGAAATGCTTTTTTTGAGATGCTAGAATTTATGCAGCTCGCTTCATTATAAACATCAAATAATGGTAAATGGTCGTATAAGGATAACTACCCCGGACAATTAGCTCCAAGACAGCTACTCCCCACAAATAGAGTTAGGAGTTAGGAAGTAGATTTTTGGCTGGAGGGGGGGGGGGGTAGTTATCCATGGGGTAGTTGTCCTGGAACGATAAATGGTAGTTTGATATTCTGACTTGAAGATAATAAGCATCATACGAGGACAGTGCTAAGATAACCTAGCTATTATTCCAATATTTTTTCTACTGCATATTAATATTCGCCACACAAAACTTAATGTGTGTTAATAATTAAAATCTGTTAACCTAAATTTTTAAGGCTTCTGCAACTTTCATCATCATGATAAATCTAATAAACAGTGCCGGATCTAGGCAGCAGTGCAGGGGAGCCCCCCCCCCCCCATGATTTGAAAACTGCCCATTGATCTGCATGTTAAAACTGGAACATTTTAGAGGTCCCCCCCCCCTGCCCCATTTGCAAATCCTGGATCTGCCACTGAATCAATAAGAATTGTTAGGGAAGCATCTGATTTCCATGAAGGATACTTTAAAAAAAAATATATATATATATATATATATACATGTATATAAATTTAGGAACTTTAACAATGCTAACATTCCTTTAAAAGTCCTGCCAAAATTACGTGAAGTAAAATCTGACATGCCCAGCGATGCACACTTGTAATTGGAACCTTTCACACAACAATGAACCCATTACATGCAGAGAATCAATTTCTAACAGCCCTCCTATACAACCAAACCCTTTGGTGTATTGAATTTTATTATAATCCATTTTGGAGATGAATTCAGGATGAGGAAGCGATATAACCTGATAGCCTCTAGCCTTGTACAGGCATCCTCCGGAGAGTCCCAAGGAGCAGGTTGGAAGAGAACCCTGCGACTCACAACGAACAGGATATCCCACAAGAAAAGGAAACCAAATCATTACATTGATTGAATTATAATTCGAGTCTTCGAAAAAGAAATGACCTGAGGGCAGAGATATAACGCACTCTACTCAAAGTTATGCATGGTTTTGTTGATGAATTTTAGAAGAAGAAAGAATTCTAAACACAGTGAGATGTCATTAACAGGTTTCTCTTCATACAGCGGAAGCATACAGATTTTGTTATAAGCCAGGTGGGTTAACTCAGGTACAAACCCATTTCTTATCCATCACTCTATAAAATCAGTAGAAGTAGAGAGATTCATGAGGTAAGAGGCATCTTTTAGCATCCCCTGTCATCCAACAATACAATGAACTCTTACAGGTAATCTATTCCAATAAATACTCCTATGCTCTATACCCAAACAACTCTCTCCACTCAGTCACATGTGCGAGCCTAGATCCAAACGGACACTGGATCGGAATAAAAGATGACGTTACCACAATTGATAAGGTAGTGGATGATTTTGAGCTGATTTTGGGAGTGTGACAGAGGTTTACTTGTAATTAGAGCAACATATTTGATTTCAGTTAAATAAATATAGAGGTAAACCTCTGAATCATCCACAGATGACACCTCCATCATCTTCCTACAGTAGAAGTCCATCTTAATGCTAAAACCAGATTCCATCCTCAATAAAAGAAGCAAACAGCAACAAAGAGCAATATGTGTATAATAAAAGTGATTGCTTCCCAGTTTGCACACTCATTTCAAAGCATGCATCCATTTTTAATGCCAACGACAAATAAAAAGACGCAGTCCAAACCAGCTGCATGCATGTACCATCAATATTATTTCTTCCACTGTGCATACTTAACGTATATCCTTTTAATTATACCATCAAATAAAATGGGCTGGATTGAACTGCTGGCTTGTGGAATTCCGTACGGCGAGTTTATCCCTAGTGTTTACATTTTTAGCGAGTATCAATTTTGCTCAAGGATAACCAGGGTGCATCTTCTCCAAACAGAACGGAATGAAATACAAACATTTGAATGGAAGATGACATCAACCGAATGATATGATTCATAGACGACGCTCAATGGGACACCAAGATGTCTCCTCTGGTTTTTGTTTTAGTGGTTATTTTGGTGGCAGCTCCAACTTTTGTCTTTTTTTATAATTTTGAATTGTATTATTCTTTGCCTTGATACAGTCTCTGTTTTTATTAAGATGTGGACATAGACTAATATCTACTCATATTGACACATTTTTATATAGGTTTATTTATTCATTTCTTTTTTATTGATATTTTTTTATTTGGGAAGGGCTTTGCTTTATTTTCTATAATTGATACATTGAGAGCTAAAATGAGCATAATGAATGAAAAGTACTCTTTTTAATGCCTTCCTGGAATTCAGCAGACCAATATTGATTTTATACTTCATTTTCTGTAGTGTTTTCTTCTTTTTTTTTCTATAATCATCATTGCCATATGTTTAATAAAGGAAGCATTTGAACGAGTGTGGATACTTGTGATTTTACAGACCACACTTTCAGTATTGTTTTCAAGTAAAATTGGCGAGGGAATACAGAAAATTTTGCATGTTTTAGATTTTAAAATGATTTGTGCGTTTACATGTACAAGAAGGGTGTCAGCTTATTCAGCCATGTGTTGTGCATTCGTGCCTAACAATCTGCAATGGTGATGTACTGTATTACATATACCTTTCTTGCACTAACTATAGGAATAATCTGATCAAACACAACCCATATTTGCTTATGGTTTCAGTCAAATGGGCTAAGTGCTTTGGCCTATTTGGTGCAATATAGCATATATGGCTGTTAGAGCCAAAAGGGTCTTATCTCTACATTAGGGTACATTACTTTTAGTTCTTAGACCAAATTCAGTTCAAGGATATGGGTATAGCATCCTTTCACATGGGTACACGGTGGTGACCCCTTATATGCCAATACAAATACTGTTCTAAACTTGTGTGTAATAATTGTGCAAAATCAGTTCCGGCATTATTAGGGTTAAAAACAAGAAAAACAACTTTGGAGGAAAGAAAAAATAAATAAATAAAAGTAGGCGCAGAAGAAGTTTGAAAAAAAAATCCAAACACAAAAGCCTTATAAAATAAAACAAGATGATTGCACATAATAGTATAAACACAAATTTTGACAAATTCAAAATACAGAAATTACACCTTTGTTATTAACGTTGAAAGCCTTCACTCGTCTCATATATGCTAAAAAATGCCTTGAAATAAACAAAACATAATGAAATTCATACCAAAGTAACAGACACTGTTTCACATAATTGTACTTTACAAGGAAAATGAGACATGAGCCTGGCATGCAGCATTAAATCACAGGAATATGAGACCTTATTGTTCTCTGAGTGCTACAAGGGGACAATTCACATGAGCTCACACAGAATCAATGCCCTTCTGACACTGAACCGATAACATCCCGGCATCCCTCAATCTTCCATACACCTCGTCAAAGGAAATCCAGATGGTTTTGATGCAGACATTTTGAATATGAAAGGTGAGTAATAACCGCTATCCTTGCCAGACGGCCTTTGAATTCATATTCATTTATTATTTATGATTGAAAGGTAATAGTCATTGACTGCATTGGCCTGGCATTGGTTTTGCATTAGCAGGGAAATTAACACTTTTGAAGCAAAAATAATTTGCAAAACAAAAAAAACAGACTTTTTTTCTTTTTCTTTTTAAATAGCATGAAGGAGTCTTGTGATACAAAAATGCTGAAATTACTCCACAGACATATCAATATTATCAGGGTTTTTTTCCCTCTAACTCTCTGGCACCCAGCATCAAAGGAAACAAAAATCATTCCGATTGTAAAGCTAAAAGGAGAATTCCACAGATAAAGAGTTAAAAGTGGTCAAGAGTCAAGTAGAATCCTATTTCAAAAGGAGAAATGTTTCAATATCATATTGTACTGTTTATCTTAGTTGATCAAAACAGTAAATGACTTGCTTCCCCACTAATTATTTGTTTAAATAAAAGAAATGGTAAATATTTTACAAATTATATGTAGAAACTTGCAGTATATATGAGACAGCCTTCTCCAAAGGCTACTTTAAGTGATTTCCGATTCTTTAAAAAAATTCTCACAAACAGCACCAAAACCTTCAGCCTCACAGGCTGTCCCTCTTTTCTGTTTTATTAAGAGAATGTGCTTGTAACTGTTTGTAGTTCAACACTTTCTATTGCTTTACAATGCGCCTTGGAATAGTTTAACTAGACAGATGGCGCTATATAAATGCGTTATTATTATTATTATTATTATGAAGGTTAATGGTATACTTTTAACTCTACAGAGTTTAAAGTAGAGCCCTCTGAATATAGGTAGGTATCTCCACACGTTTAAAGGTTCAACACACAAACACACCTATAAAATTCATCATGTGTAATTTGAACACATAATATCTTAGTGAAGCCTAACAAAGTTAGAACAAAGCAATAGTTTATACTTCACTTTTAAAATAGTAAACTATGAATCACAATTTAAATAAAAATCTGATCATATAAAAGATTGTACATTTACCCCATACTGTGTATTTTGTCATCCAAAGTACATATTATTATAGCCCATGTAGACTGCTTAGACTGCTATTAGGTTTCTCCCATAATACACATGTCGATTGCATATTTTTATAGTCACCAGTGGGCTAGAAATGTTAAGTGGTGTTTGTGTTCGCATACTGTGTAATAGATGACACAATTCCAAGTAAATTTCACCACATGAAAATCATCACATCATTACTGCCAAGCACTTAAACTTTGACAGTTCGATGAGATACAGTATGTCCCATAAGTTTAAATCTGTGTCATGTTTTAGCTACATCAAAGCCATAAGAGTTGAAAACACACTATGAAAGCCTTTCAATTCCAAATTCCAAGTAAGTTGCAACTAAAGAAAAAATGCTCACATCAAGTACTGGCAAGCACTTCAACTTTGAGCAGAAGGAGATAACAGGTACATTAGCTATATAACAGCCAATTTAAATTCAGCTAGACTCATAAACACACTATAAAAGCATAATGATTGCAAGCATAATGTGCGGTACTGCACCAGAAAAATGCACTTTAAAAATATATATTATTATTAATATAATGTGACAAAAACGTTATTCAGTTGAAGTACGATACAAACATCTGTAGATGGCTAATTTACAAAGCTGATTAACTCTAGTTAGTCAACAAGAAGCACGCTAGCTACTTTGTCCTATTCTACCCTCAGGAGAAAATAGAAACATTTAAGTAGTGATGATTTAGATAAAATTTTGCTTTTGATTTATCATAGTGTTTTCAGATCTACTTGAGATGTAGCGCCCTTGTTGAGCAGATTCTTTTTCTAATAGTATAAGTCTGGCTGTTCAGTAGATGTTCTGGCAAAATTACCTCTCCAGGTTATGCAATTTTATCAAATAACCTTTTGCATTACCTTAAACCCAATCTAAAACTCAATCACAAAGCAAGCCCTATCTTTGATAACATGAAGTTCACAGATAATGTTGGATCACCGCTTTATGACTAAGTTCATGACATTGATACAGTGTCAAAACAGATTGAATTAAGGTTTTATCAAATTAATTAAGATTAAGCTAAATCAAAATACATATTAAAATGTTACTGAAATTCAAACATAAACAATTTGGGCTTGTATTTCAGTTATTGATGCAAATATGGACAATAAAACTTTCCAATATGACCTGAATTTAGTAGGCATAACAGTTCTCGGAAGAAAATTAATCGTGGATTATTTCAGAAATAGATATATGGAAATACTGAGTAGAGGTTATTAAAGTTGTACTTGTATGCATTTTTAACCTTTGATTGCAGTAGAAGGATCAATTTTTATCACATTATGTACACGATAGATATATAATACATCCATATCTACTCAAGATTGTCCATTATATAATTACATAAGTCCTTCTAAACCTCAAACAAATCAATATTATTCTAAAAGTAGAAGACTACTTTATAAAATCTATCTATAGTTTGCATAGGTATTCCTGTTTTGCTTGCATGGTCAATGCTTTTCAGGGTTCAAAATGTTGGTGTAGTTTGTAGGATGGCTATATGTATAAATTGCTAACCATGTACTGAAGAGTAACAAATTATCACTCTACAAATGACTAAAATTGTAAGTCAGCATTATCTAGAAAATAGTTAACAAAGTTGATAATTTGGTGGGAGAAGAGGGTAAAGTAATTACAATCTATCCTGACCTTGGCAAAAAATTACTTTAAAAAAAAAAGTAATTATAACCATGAATTGTTGTTTTAATGAGAGGTAAAGGCTTAAGTCCTCTATTGGACCATATGTAAGAGGATCATTGTCTTATGTGGAGGGGCTTTAGCAAAGATGATTGGTTTCATGTGTGAACTGATCTGTTATGAGATTGTATTACTAAATATTCACTCGTGATGACACTGATCTTAATAAAAACACTTTTCTTTTCGATAAGTGACTTGGCAGTAAAGACTAATACCTAAACAAATGACACATGTGCACATAGCCTTGGTTTTGAAGTGGGGATTTTCCCCATTAAGAGACCACTGCTCAGCCATTGCCAATTAAATTATCTTGCCCCTTCTAAAAATGTTTAAAAATTGATTTTGTCCGTGTTTTAACATCCTTCCAAATTCCACCAATAACAGTAGCATGAGGCCATGCGTGTAATAATAACAAAAAATGTTGATACAATCTCTGAGCATTATTATATCATATACCATATCGTCTGTTGGGAGCCATAAGGGCGTTATTGCATCTTATAGATGTTCCGTTGAGAGCCATAAGGGCGCTATTACTGTACAAAGTCAATGGTGATAGCGCCCTTCTGGCTCCAAACGGAACATCCTTGATCTGCAATAGCGCCCTTATGGCTCCAAGCCGACGATATGTTCCTCTAGTTTAGAATATTAGCAAGGCTTTTAACATTTCTATTCATATGAACACATGACTCGAGCACATGGTGCATTTATTATCTCATACATGGTGACAACCTGCTGTGCATTGATCGTACATCTCTTTTCTCTGGTCCGCATTGGCACAGATAAACTGAATACATAATTTCAATAATTACATCAGGATGTGACCATTGTTTCAGGAATAAAATAATTTAAGTCACCTCTTACTCATACCCAGCTCTTAACCCCAAATCTAGACATGATACTACACTTTTCCCTACACCTTACCACAACCCAAGCAATGAACTTAACAAATCGAAAGCCAAAGCAAATGTCAGGGGCTGAGGAGGCAGGGTTAAGTACCCTCTTTTTAAGTGAATATATTCAAAAATAAAGATATGACCATCTGCTTTTGATTCTTAGCCTGTTCAGCACCCCCTTTTCAAAATACTCCATGGCCCCTGAATTTTGCTGAAGAAAATATGGGTCAACCCATTAAAACATCGTCTCTAGTCATCGAAGAAACAAAGTGGTAACCTGAAACAAATTTGTGGCTATTATATAGCACATATACACCATTCCAGATGAGGCCTGTATCAACAGTGTGAAATTCTGACTGTAGAAGCAACAAGATTCACAAGACACATCTGATACACATAATTACATATCACTTGAGCTATGTATAGTCAGTTTGTAATACAAGTCAGGAGGTGAAGCGGAAAGTAGTGGGACATTAAAACATATCTAGTAAACACAAAAAGATTTTCGTAAATAGTTTGTATGTCATTCCATTATTATCTTAAGGTCAAAAACTAACTTGCACAATTTAAGAAATGCCAGGACTATCATCAACATTTATGATTTGAGAATATTTGATTTTAAGATGCTTTGAAATTAGCAATCATATCAATTATGTTCTAACTTGTTTTCATGTGCCACTGCATACCTCTTTTGATGTTACAATAAGAAAAAAATGTTTGGATTGTAACAGAGAGATGCTATTGTACATTGTTGAAAACAAATTGTTTGTTGAGAGCCATAAGGGCATTATTGCATCTTAAAGATATTCCGTTGAGAACCAGAAGGGCGCTATTGCTGTACAAAGTCAATGGTAATAGCGCCCTTCTGGTTCTCATTGGAACATCTTTGATCTGTAATAGCGCCCTTCTGGTTCTCAGCCAATGAAATACTCAGTCCATTTTAAGAAATGGGTCATGTCCATTATCAAAAGAACACATTGTTTGTTATTATGGAAACAGCTTTAATTCCAAATTCAATGGAGATCCATGTATATCACAACTAGCATTCAGTGTTTTACACTGTCATTTTTAAAATTATAACATGGATTTGAACATGTCTATTGGTTTGATGATTACCTGAAATCTTATTCCTTAAAAGTTCTAATACAAAATATATGTCAAATGCATGTCTATACATGGCATTGACATAAAAGCAAGAGTAGCAAATAAAGGAAAAAGAACTTCATGAAAATGATAGAATTGTGTAGAAAAGCAAGAAGTCGCAATCAATATAATCATATACTTCTCAGAAAAAGGATCAATTAGATGAACTATCTGTGACTGCAACAGACATTAATGCAGTAGAAGAGCTGAATAAAATCCTCCTAAATCTCATCCAACAAACATTAATTCACCACAGTTCCAATTCATTATGAAACCTTCCAAATCGGCTTATAACAACCAGAAGTAAACAGAAAATCTCATTCCATATCCTTAGTATGAGTAAAGAAAACATATCCTTTTGAAAATGAGCTTACACATTCATCAGCAAAATGGATCTCCCATAAAAATATCCTTGCCGCAGTATATCCTGGATTGATGACGAAAGAGAAGCTTCACATTGCTGAGGACAAAGTGAGAGGTGGGGAAAGGGGGTTGGCTCGCACTTCCCTGTATGATCAAAATACGTTTATCCCTCTGCGTGATAATGGTTCCGTCCAAACGAGCAAGAACCATTGTAACACCTGTATTGAGGCAAGCAATTCTACTGATGGAGAGCGGTCAGGGATTAGAGGGAAGAGAGAGGATACATACATGGGGGAGATGAAAAGAATCCACGGGAAGGCATCAAATGAAGATTACCCTAGAGACACCAAAAAGATCCCAGCTCTATCGGGACAAAATGAAAGGACAGGGATGAGTGAGTTTCCATGTGATTGTGACATGTAGGCATGAGCCGAACGTGGTGTGTGTTTGTGTGAGTTTTGAGTGGAGGGGGGCGGGCGGATGAGGGAAGCTGGGTATGGTGGGGGGGGGGGTATAGACAAAAAGGAGTGAAACCGAAGCATGTATTCTTTACTCTGGAATTAGAGAAGTGTTAAGAGTATGCTGTAGCCAGCTGTAAAGACCGCAATGTTTGCTTAAATGCATGTGTTCACACCGATGTTTATGACATCGATTCACTCCAAACACTGTTCATGGAAACAAATTTCACACATTAGCCACCTCTCAGAGTAACCTGATCTTACTTGAAGAGTTCATATGCCTCTTTAATGTTGTTACTTGAAAGCTATAAGGGATCTATCTCATAGTAGTATACAAAGAACATGTGTTAGATCCATTTCTTTTTGTGTGTGTGTGTTTTTTTGTTGTTTTTTTTTTTGGGGGGGTTCAGTTTTTGTTTTTGGTTGATTCTTAGTAGCTCTATAATATCATAGCAAAGAAAAAGTCAAATTAGCACCACTATTTAAATGAACAAAAAAAGAAAGAAAAATCTATCTATGGGCATGTTTCTTGGGGAATTGGTTGGCCAGGTAAACAAAAAGGGACCCTAAAACAAGAGGAAAGAAAAAACTACATGAATCTTCGACCGCGAACGGTCGGAAGGCATGCCGGCCTCCGTATTGCCACATCGGAAAAAAAAGGCATGCGCATGTTGAGTATTTTACATCCATTTATACCATGACATCTTTGAGATATTGACCCCAAATCTATTAAAGTTGTATCATCAGAATTATTTCCAACTCAGGAAGGATGGCTACTGATGTAATAAAAAGGATAAACATGTTTAAGTTGATCTGTCAAAGGTCCTTCAGAAATTGCACAAACGAGTCATTTACATAAATAACCAGTGACCTTTGATGTCCTGACCTCAAAAATCTAGTCAGTTCATCTTTCCTCCCACATGACCCAAGTTTGAAGTTGATCCATAAAACGGTTCAGAAGTTACAGCAAGAACGTGCCATTTTCATGTATACAATGACATCTGTGACCTTTGACCTTTGACCTCATGACCCTAAAATCTAATCAGTTCATTGCCCCTCCCATAGGCACACATTACCCAAGTTTGAAGTTGACCCGTCAAACGGTTTTTAAGTTATGGCGAGAACGAGCCATTTTCATGCATACAATGACCTCTGTGACCTTTGACCCAATGACCCCAAAGTCTAATCAGATCATTGTCCCTACCATATGCATACATGATCCAAGTTTGAAAGTGATCCGTCAAACGGTTCTTAAGTTATCGCGAGAACGAAAACGGGACGGACGTACGGACGGACGGACGGACGGACAACCCGAAAACATAATGCCTCCGGCACCACCTTCGGTGGCGGAGGCATAAAAAACGCAAAAAAATAGCATTGTGGGGTTTGACAAACTTTACATTTAGGAAAATCCCCAGGAGGGGTTGGGGGACCCTTCAAAATACAGCCAGGGTCCGGAAAAGTTAAAGCAGGAG
>CALNVZ010000649.1:14150736-14202962 GCA_940671915.1 Paracentrotus lividus | reverse complement strand
CCATTGTTATATATATTGGAGTGTAATTATCTATTTATTCTCATATAATTAGTGAAGGTTACTAGCACTCATGGATGCTTAATTGGCCTTGAACCTAAATATTTCCAGTGACAGAACAGTCTGAATAACCTATTCATACCCATGACCTTAATTAATCAGATTAGTGTCCAGAAAAGAAACACATTATTATAAGCCAATATCTGAAGTGGCATCTCATCAAAAAGCTACCCTTTATATGTAGTTAATTTATTCTTTTTAAGAGTATTCTTCTGATGATACATTTCAAACATTGGATGGAGTAACTAATCAATTAATTCAACAAAGGAGACATCCTATAAAGGGACCTTCTATGCATGAGGGTACTGGAGAACCGTTTTTTTTTTATATGTTGGAGCAAAACAAACTATATTGTAATAAGTAAGCAGTTAAAGCTAATCTAGTGTTTTAGTCATGAGATTGAATTGTGGAAGGAATGTCTCTTAAAGTGATGGGACAAGTTGATAACAATGTACCTAAGAATTGTTTATTGATGGGAGGTTTTGGAATCAAGAAAATTATAAGAAATTTACCAAATTCTTCTAAGATTAGCATGCATTACACTCAAAAATGCATGTATGGGACTACATGTACATGTGTTCACATGTTTGGGACCCAAATATTTCAGCTTTTTATGTCATATTATCACTATGAGGGCATGTGAAGAGCAATCCTTTTCAGTGGAACTTTCTACTATAAGATTTTTCCTAAATACCTTGAAAATAATTTGAAAGCTCACAATAATTTTGTTGACCCATGGTTCACCTTTCCCACTACACTAGATTCTCTTTAACCATGTCAAAGTCAGACGGGGAAGTGTAAGGAAGTTGTATACAAATCCCATCAATGCCTGCCCAGAGCAAGAAAAGTGTTAAGCCAACAACCTTATTGCACTCACAAAATGCTTGTTTAGAACCAGTAGGAAGTTATCTGTGTATTAACTCCTCACATTAAGAAGCTGCTTCACAAAAACTCAATACAAAATCCTCTATGTAACATTTATGCTAATTCAGCTGTATAACTGGGCCGAACAAGGTAAATGTATAAAACTTAACGGTTGTTTATAGGGGAAAAACAGCCTTCATTTAAGAAAAGGTCTAAGTATAAAAATGGAAATGGGAGAAAATAGTTAAGTGGTGATATTTTTTTAGTAAAGATAACACAAAAAGGAATTAATATGTTTGAATGTACATCATATATCATTACTTCTGAAAAGGATCCATTTATA
This sequence comes from Paracentrotus lividus, assembly GCA_940671915.1. Lineage (NCBI taxonomy): Eukaryota > Metazoa > Echinodermata > Echinoidea > Camarodonta > Echinidae > Paracentrotus > Paracentrotus lividus. The sequence continues at coordinate 14,201,698 of CALNVZ010000649.1, read as the reverse complement.
TTCTATCAAGATATCTCTACCAAAATTATATTATACATTTTAATTGGGCAATTATTATTTTTTAAATGGTCTATTCATGATTGCATATATTTCTCAAAATTCACTGCATTAAAATTGCCATCAAGCTTGTCACATTACTCAACATGGTTGTGTTTATCCTGTGTATCATTCATATAAACACATGTGTGTAGAAAAGGAGCTTCCTGATAATGTAATTATTGCCCTAGTGAACAGATTAATGGCTGGTCAAGAATCAGCAATGACCTTATGCAATAACCTCGCTATGAATATATATATACATGAAGAAGGTGATTGATGCACAAGATATCAATTTTTATAAAGATAGTAAGGATGAAAATGGTGCTGGGGGCAGGGTAAAGACCGGTCAGAAACATCAAGTAAACTTATTTCTCGCACTGGTTATGAATACATCCATATCTTGATTAGATGATTGATGCAGCGCAGACGTCTTGGAGATGTCTCTGTGATGCCCAAAAAATCATGGATTTAAGCATTTTCGATTTACCACGACTCATGAAACGCCGCAGAGACTCGGAAGACGTCTCTGTGACTGTCTCAAAACTGTCTCAAATCCAACTCATGGCAAGTGAGATACCAACATAAGGGCCAATTTTCTGGCCACCCATTAAGAGTGAAATTTCCCAAAAGGCCATTGACCAGGTGCCCTAGTGGCTAAGAATTCATTAACTATAGGAATAACACTAGTCTGAAACTTTTGTGAGCCTTCCCAACAAATACCACTGTTTTAAATGAAAGATGAATGTTCAAACATGGTCCATACCTTTTCTTGATTATACAATTGATATTTATAAATGATGTACATAACGGTTCTCAAAATACGAAAATAATTCAGGATTCAAATGGTTAAAATATCTCACACTTAAATAACAGGGACCAATTTTGATAATAATTATGAAAACTTATAAAACACATACACTATATCCCAAGGATGCTCATGACACAAGGCGAGCAATAGTTCTCTTGATATGGAGCTGTACTAAAATTAAACTTATATACTCAGCCAAAACCTATATCTTTTCTAGTTTATAGTTATATCAAAGCTGGAAGATTATCGCTTAAGTCATTAAGTGTGGCTATAAGGATATTGCTACATGTACATGGTCTTGATCAGAGCAAAAATTTCAAAAAAGGTTTCATGACCGACCACCTGCCTTGATAATTCAACAAAAATAAGAAACGGACAAAGGGATGGCCCAATTGAACCGGGAAATAGGAAATGAAAGAGGGAATGTATTACTGGAGGGAAGGATGAAGAGAGTGATAGTCAAAAGAAGAGGGTAATTGGGGGCAGAGTCTAAGAGCAGTGAAATATATACATAGGAAATTGCAGGTTTGGAATGAGAGTTTTATGCTTGGAGTTATGGTTCATTCTTCTCTAATGATAATAGTAGAAATTTTGGCTTCATATAAAGCACCCATGTTTGTGAGTTATGACACTCATGGTACGGTACATGCAAAAATACAAATTCATACAAAGAAAAGTATGAAAAATTGTACTACACTAACATTAAAAAAAAGATAAAGGGAAAGTATTAAAACGTTGATTAGTTTGCCAATTTCCTCAACTCTTTGCTCAGCGATTTGTGTTTAATTTTAATAAGATGCATCACATATTATCAAAGGCATACTCTCCTAAAATAAAAGTTGGTTATCATTTGGTTTTCATCCCTCAATCGAAACCTACATTATCACAATGATAATATCTCAGTATCTATATCAGTCAGGAAGTAAGCAACACTGATTATGATCTCATAATCAAATTCTCCCTTTCATTCAAACAGAAACATATGTTAATATGAGGTATCACTGGGGACCTGTGGCCAGTGGGCATGTGAGATTTGATCTACTTTTATATCCCCCAGAGAGGAAGCTTTTTCTAGAATGAGGTAAATAATTCAAGACGTCATAATGTGTCAAGATATCTCCACGGTTAACATATTCCAATGGCTAAAAAACAATTCTCCTGATACAATGATATACATTATGCTTGAGTTACATATTCTTGTGATAACTTTTACTACCTAATCACTTGTTTATATGTATGGACACAATTTACAGGTTCAGTTTTTAAAATGCCACAATTTACAATTCTGATGAGAGTAACTCAAAAGTTGCAACTTGACCAATATGAAATCAACACAAATGAATTGTTGCTCTGAACATACAGAATCCTATAGGAGGTAGAATATATGTGATGCATCGCATCAAAGTGAGAGACAAGTCACAGAGCAAATTCAGAAAAGAGTCAAGGAAATCGGTAAAATAAAAATAAATATCTACTTTTGGGGAAAGTATTTTTGTGATTTTCTGAATCTTCAATGTTTCATGTGTGCTCTATACAAAAATTGAGCAAAAAATATCAAGTAAAGGTAATAAAAAAGGGATTAATTTGCCAATATCTTTGAGTCTTTTGTGGCGACTTGTCTCTCATTTTGATGTGATGCATCACATATGGGCTTATCTGCTAAAGAACAAAGTTTGATCACGTTTATAGGTTCAGTTAAAAGTTCATCTGAACACACAACAGATCAAACATGACAGTTAAGAAGAGGCAAGGTGTCGGGTGCTACTTAAGATGAGATTAAGGTCTCTGCATCTCAAGAACCAGAAACATGCAAAATCAGGTCATCTGCGTTGTCTTCATCTCGCTATTTACTACTCTGCACGACAGGATTGTATTACCCCCCCCCCCCCCCCCCCCCGCCCATACATGTATTTACAGATATTTCATCGCAATGTATGATGGTGCAGATTTCTAGTACAATCAGCTGAATTAACAGCACTCACTGCTGTGCGATAATGTTTTAAAAACTAATTAAAAATTTGATTTCCACCAATTTATACACAAATCCTTTCTTACTCAGGATAAAACTTCTAGATTAAATTTTAAAAAGCCATTTTAAATTGATCCACATGAGTGATCACGAACAAAAGTGATGTTCTCATAGCATTACTAACATGATCACATAAGCTGTAATCAACTGATTGTTCTAGAATTCTACCCCATCATGCATTGCAAGACAAGAACCATCAATGCACAGAGTCATGATCACTTTTGTTTTCTCACTTTAGAATTATATATATTTTTTTTAATCTAGGCAGATAACACTCACTTCATCTTTTACAATTCTCTCTCTCTCTCCAATTAAATTTTCCATTACCTATGTCTTCCCTTCATTTTCACCTTCTCTTTATACTCTTTCCACCATTTTTTCTTTTGCTATTAGCAATTCATCCAATTTCTCACAGTAAAATAGAATTAGAAAATCCTCCACATCCCCTGAGCAGCAGTAATTCATTTTGATTGATCTACTTGGGACCTTCCTCCACAAACCCATAAGGACATAAGAACATGTATGCTATAAATGCCCTCTTAAACTAATTTCTTAAATACTATTATACCCTAATTCCTTTATAACTTACAGGCAGATAGATACAAAAAAAGACCAACTTACCTGTAAATCCATTGGAGACATGAAAGAAAAGGAAAAGAGAAAAGAAAAGAAAATATATTATATTTAGAGCTGTTTAAACAAAGATTGGGTACAATAACATTTATCAGAATAATTCATTCCTTTGCCTTTTACACCAAAACATAGATACTACAGAGAGTATTTGTATTGATTTATTAAAAGGTGATAGCATATCCATGGTATTGAGAAGAGTGGTAAACACCAAAGCATAAAGTCGCCATAAGCCCCTTTGTGGATAATAGTTTCTTATTCAATACCAGAACACCAAAAACAGGAAACATAATGGCCCATATTCTCAAAACCCGCCTTTAAACTTTAAGCCTAGCTTAAATCTGTGGTTTAACTATGGCTTGCTAAAAGGGACTCAATCTGTCTATGTTGCATGTTCCTATCACCTTAACTGAATCCTGGAATCGTGTTTTATATGTAAGGGAAACTTTTGTACTGATCATTCCCAAGCCGGTTTGAATAGTTTCAATACCAAAAATTATTATGAATTAAATATCTACTTTTCAGGATTGAGTCCCTTTTAGCAAGTCATAGTTAAACCACAAATTCAAGCTAGGCTTAAAGTTAGGAGACTTTTGAGAATATGGGCCAATGATATCAAAACAATGTCCTTGTATAGCTTTGTGGAAATAATGATGCAGGTGGGAGAAAAAGGTTAGTGCCCCACCTTTCACCTCTCTACTACCCCTCAACTTAACAGATGAGGGGTGGTGGAAAGGGGACGAGAAAAGGAGGTTAAACCCCATCTTCACTACCCCCTCCAAAGACTCCTAGTTAAGGGAGAAGAGTTACAGAGAATGAGGGTTAATATATTTGAAACCCGCTCCTCTTATACCACTCACAGATGGGGAGGAGGATGTAGCAGGGGAGGGGGATGTAGCCCATTGGAGACAAGCTGATTTGGATATAACACACATGTCCCAAAGACCTCAACCTGAATATAATCGGTCTCAGTACTCAAGGGGTTAAAATGACCATTAAGCTATTCTTTCAACATCATTCAAATGATTGGTAATGAGAGGGGCCAGAATAAAGTGGAATTGATCTCTATCTTCACGTCCCCTCAAACCTGTCACAGATTAGTGGGAGGAGAGGGGTTAAATTCTTGCCAAAGGTGCTCCTCCAAATCGCAGGCAGATGAGCATCTTGCGTGAGTGCCCGGTGATTTTCCAGGAAGGTGTCCTCTTGTTTCGAGAGTTTAAGGAAGCAGGCGCCACAGAGATGAGAGGCCACTGGAAGTCATCGATACATAATTACAAGCAGGGGAATGCCCAGAGGGATGTAAGGAGAAACATGATTGGTCTATTTAGATGCTCATCGTTCCTTTTCTCTACGGATTCTTTGAGCGCTCTGCTGAAGAAATCTGACCCTGTAGCCCCAAACATTAGATTACTTTTGAATAAAAAGAAGTCTGTTTGTGGCCAGTTGATAATGATGTTGCATTTCATATGCTCAAGTTTCTGCTGTCTTGAAAATTGCAAAATTGTAGGTTCCTAACTTCAATTTTAATCTGAATCTATGTGTTTGACATCATATCACACTTAAATCTTTTATCTTATACATCTATTGATGCTTCTGTGACCTTGTTTCAGGGAATTCTAAAGTGTGGTTTAAAAACCGGAACCTTGCAGTCTAAGAATTCTTTTAATGTCTACAATCCAAACTATTCTTCAATATCATTGCAAAACAAAATATCTCTTTGCACACAAAAAATTTAGTACACAATGTGCAATAGAAACTTAATTCTTCAATATCATTGCAAAACAAAATATCTCTTTGCACACAAAAAATTTAGTACACAATGTGCAATAGAAACTTAATATTTGTCATAAAATTGGCATATTCATTCCAATACGTACAGACCCTGCATATAGTATCACAATGCAATGTGTAGAATCTCTCTTGATATAGCCTTTTGGACTGTGGAGAATCTTTCTATAAATAGTCCTTGTTTAGGGTCAGGTCTCAATGTGATGACATGAAGCAACTGCAACAAGGACCATGTACATCATCAGCATAGTCCACGGACTCCATTCCCTTAATTACAAATCACTTAGATCTAAAGAAGGCTCACTTTCTCACTCTTCTTCTTACCATGTTGTGTACTCTTCATTAAAGTAAGGTGAAGGGAGAAGGATGGAGTCAAAGTAAAGCTCTACTGAGGCTATAGCAGTACCCCCCATCCCCAAAGAGGGTAAAGGTAGGTCTTTTTTAATCAAGTTGAAAAATAGCATCAAACAACACTTAGAATTAATGACCCATATGAATTCAAGTTTTGATAAACGTATTAACTTATTAAGGTTTAAGCTACATTTCATGTTTACTAATTGGCTTCCAAAGGAACAGCACCTTGACAGACAAGACAAGCGATAGCCTTTGACAAAAGTTCATCATACTAACATCTCTTGTTGCTAAATTTAATCACTGACCACTTTATAAACCTATCCATAACAAAGATGGACTGACTGAAAGCTCACCATATCATGTTGGTGCGTGCCAGGCAGAAGGGAGCAATCAGAAATGGGTGCCAATTATTGACAAATTGAATTTTGTGACAAAAATGGTAGAGGAACAATCTTTTATGTGACCATAGGTATGGTATTAATGCTAATTATGATGCAATTAAAAAAGATTTTCTGTTTCCCAAAGGTTTCATAACAGAATTGATAATTTCAGAAATTGGAACAGGGTAGTATTTCACAAAAAGTTACAGATGACTTAAAGTCGCATTAACTTCCAAGCACATCCTTTATTAACGCTTTAATCTCATTGCAAGACATCCTGATGGCATGCATCCCCTGAGCATGATCTGTCTAATGAGGTGACACGTAACACACCACACATGACTATAGGTATTTAAGTGCAACCTTAAGTCAAGCCCAATTATTTGTGAAACATTTCCTTGATTGGTGTTCATGCCCCTCTGCCAGCCACAAAATGATTTATTACTGGACATAACACTCTAAAGGTTTTGAGAGAAAGTTATTGCCATCCTTAGTATTATCTCAAGAATAGTCCTTCCTTTCCTAAGCCCAATATATTTTTTTAATGCAGTATTAATGGCTAAGGCAGTCTGTCTTTGACAGAGGTAGGTCCTGTACAGGGGGCGCAGAGCATTTTCGAGAGTGGAGGGGGTGCTGAACAGGCTAAAAACAAAATAACTATGGTCATTTTCACGTTTTTGTACATGATTGCTGAAAAAAAGTGGGAGGCTCGAGTAATCCTAACCCCTGTGGCTCTGAGGCCCACTGCTGTAGCCTCTTCTAATGAAACCATTGTGTTGTAAATGCTTATGCAACTGTGATGTCCATACTTGTATCCCCTTGTAATCCCTATTTTACCCCCCCCCCCCCAATATAAAAAAAGGAAAAAAAAAGAAGTTATACACAAGGTAATATGAAACATAAGAATATATTTTATTACATATTTTAAAAATTAAAATTTTTAAGAAAGCTCAAAGTTTAATTGTCCGAAACAGAAATCCATTTATGACTATAAATCTAATATTAAAGCAGAATTCTTGGGTCAGAGGTCATACAGCATCCTATTTCTCCTACTACTTCTGCTTATGATTGAGATGACAGGTATGATAAAAAATGGAAGATAAAAAAAAGAGTGAAAAGTAAAGACGTTGAACATCTAATTTTTTAAAATATTTTCCAGCATCTATGCCAGACATCATATGAAAGCACATCCTCAGTCTTCATGGAATAGAGCCCTTCAAAACCACCATCACAGCTTTATCACAATCAGTGTGAAATTACATGCTAGCTTCCACCAAATAAGGTTGCTCAATTACATACTAATGCAGGACTGAAGAAATGAGCAAGAAATAGGCCTAATAACTTGTGGCTCTTTCCAATGCAGAATGTTGGGCTGCGTATTAAGGCCACCGTACATACGACTCACGACTTGTGACTGACTGACTTTGGATGTGAAATATCTAATTGCATATATTTTGCAATTAGCTTTGTTATTTCAGATCCAGGATGAGTTATTCATGGACCTTGTGTCGTATGGTAGCATTTACCAAAACATTAAAGCTTAAGATTGTGCATTCAATACAATTTTTCACAATACATTCTTGTTCTAAAAATGTTTCTCCAAAATAAATCCAACATAAAACACCACCTGGTTTGAAAATAATAATTGACACCCCCCCCCCCTGAGAAAATGAAATACATGCATGTAACACCAATAAAACAGACAAAATAAAAATAGAAAGGAAGAAACATGAGGGGAAATAAAAATGCTTTTGGTGTATCTGCATATGTAACAGCAACATTTTCTTCCTTGTCTGTTTGTGCAATTTGAATTAGAATTCTCAGCGAGTAATCACTATAACATTACAGTAATCACTTACATTGGTGGGTGGCTAATTGAATCAAAATGATTATTATGAAGAAGACATTGAAGAGTATATTAGCATGGCTGTACTTTAACAAAAGTGAATTCATTCCAATATACAGTGCATTTCAAATAAAAGGTAATCCATTTTTGGAGGGGCCATATTCCCAGCTCATCCATTTTGGATATTAATTTCATCATACAATTGAAGACGAACTCTTCACCTTTATAATGATACCTTTCTTTAATCATAAATCTAACGCATAATTGCATAAATTGCAAATGAAGTTGTCAGGTACAAAAGCAATTATTTCCAAGTTTTTGTCAAAGGAAGAAAAACTGAGTGGATGCTTCCAAAGGAGTCACACATCACTGCACGCAATCCTATTCAATGCTCCGGATAGCAGGGACAGCATTCACTCAGTATTCTTTCATTTTCTTAAAACTTGGAAAAATGGACTCTGTACCTGCCAACTTCATTTGCAATTTACTAATTCATGCTTTACATTTATGATTCAAGAAAGGTATCATTGTAAAGGTAAAGAGTAAATCTTCAATTATATGATAGAAATAGATATTCAAAATGGATGAGCTGGGAATATGGCCCCTCCAAAAATGGATTACCTTTTATTTGAAACACACTGTTCAATCAAATGCATACAATCAACGAGACAATTTTATGTGTGAATCCTCATCATCAGGTTCATTATTGGGTTGAAGATTATAAACATTATTGTATTTTTAAGAAAGTGAAACGTTTTAATATAATCCAATGTATTCTTTAACAAAACCCAATATAATGATTTTACTTGAAAATAATTTTGCCGATAATCCACCAAAACACGCAATTGTTTGGCAGTTACCATTAATTTTGATTTCAAACATTGCTTAAGAGTTTAAAGTTGGTATATGTGACTCATATCAAAATCAGACACAAGTCGCCAGAAAAAAATCAAAGATTCCAACAAAACGATCTACTTTTAAGGGCTTTCCTCTAATCATTTCTACTCATTTTTTTTTTAAGAGCATACAGGACACATTAAAAATTCAGAAAATTAAAAAAATATTCCCCCCAAATAAGACAATGTTGATTATTTTGGCGATTTCATCGACTTTGTGCTGAATTTGTTCGGCGACTTGTGTCTGATTTCGATGTGATGCATCACATATGTGAGATGTTATTTTCTATTATAATCACAACTCAAGATGTTTTAGCACATTATAGACATGGTTGAAATCATGGCTTTCTATTCTGCATGTGTGTTTCTTTTTTTCTTTAAATCAAACGATGGGATACTGTAGAATTTGTTCACTAAATTTCATGTTTACCTTTCCAAAAAGAAATAGGTTTAAATATATAGAGCATATAATTATAAATAGATGAATAGCGCAGACTGGAATAATGATTAGATTGCACCTATTTAGTTTTTATAACCTTTAGCAGTGCATCTTCAGATATGACATCAAATTGACTAAATATAATCACCCCTTTGCACTATCCCTGCCTTGATGATTGGGGGAGCCCTTTCAGATGTGGCTACAGACAGCAATGAGTACATAGCATCTCAAATTACTGCTTTTGCATCTTTGCTTGACATTGTGTTTTTGCTTACAATCAAAGAAGAAAAAAAAAACGAACTGGTAGCTCCATTTGTTGTGTAAGAGTCACTTTTACTTTATTTTATCATTGATTTTTAAAGAATATTTAATCTCACTATCATTTGTTCTTCCACTGTTTTCCTCCTCTCCTCTTCTGTCTAGTTCCCTTCCATTTATTACAATGTCAACAATGTACATATAGATTTACTCACTCTCACACTCTCATGTCACGTGTTTTCCTTCCACTATTATCACTCTTTATCAGTTCTTTATTTTCTTATAAGCCAGTTGTTGCCCATCAATACCCCTCCAGTTTGTTTTATCACGCCATATCACATTTAAAAGGCATTCTCAATTGCACTAATCTCTAAACAATAATTATGTCTCTCTAGTCTCTGTCTCACCAACTTTTTTAATCTCCCTTTTCTTCTCTCTTCATTCCCCTGATCTCTACTGTCTTTTTATCTTCTCCTTCCAATCTCTATCATCCATCCATCTCTTTGCTCTTTTTCCATTCTTCTCCTTTCTCTCTCTCTTTCCATTATTTAACTTTCCGTTCCGCCCTTCTTAGATAACTTACTTGCCTATCACTCCCCATTTTGCTATCTCTCTTTCCCCATATCTTTCTCTCTCTCTCTCACTCTCTCTCTCTTTCTCTTTCTATCCTTTTGCTTCAGCTCTCTACATCTCGTCCTTCTTTTTCTATCAGTCTCTTTCTATCTGATTATTTCTCTTCCCTGTCTTTCTCTTTCTCTCTCTCTCTCTCTTTCTCTGTCTGTCTGTCTGTATGTCTCTGTCTCTCTGTCTGTCTGTCTGTCTCCCCCCCCCTCTCTCTCCCTCTCTCTCTCTCTCTCTATTTCTCTGTCTGTCTATCTCCCTACTTTCTCCATCTTTCAATCCCATGCTACTCACTCACCCCATTAATCACAATTAAATCCAACCCACCCTCTAAGACAAATCCATTATTTAGCTGCTCCATCCCGCATTTTATTTCCCAAATAAACCAAATGACTATCCCACCTGGTAGGATCAGCCAGCAAACAAAGAATGAAAAGCAGCAAAAACATGAGATGCTATTTTTATCAAGCTATGTCATCAATTACAATCCCAGAAAAGTCTAAAAATGTTCCATGTGATAATGAGATAAAGATATGTTCAGTGTTGGTATTGACTTGCTCCATCAGTTATTTGACAGCTATAAAAATTCCAAATTGTGGAGATGGTCTAGTCTTCCTTTCAGGCAAAAGAGACAACTATAGATTGTTTCAGAGTTTTTACTGGACCTCCCTATGGCATTTATTCATGTCATAATGTACTTGTGTAAATGATATAAACTGGATATCTAAAGCCCACTTTTTAAATCCAAGAACACTGATATTACTCTTTTAAAAAAAAGAAAGAAAATACTAAGGCACTATTAAAAGGAACTTTGTTTGATCAGGCACCCATTTATACCTTATCTGGCTTAAGTATGGAATATAAAGATATTTGGCAAAGGACGTTATAGTTCAGCAGTATAGGGATTTGAACTATGTACCTAGCCATTGACAAGTGGTGTAGGTATTTATATTGTTATTATTGAAATTACAGATACTTACAACTTTGAATTGAAGTAAAGAGAATATGACTTTATTATGAATAGTCAAAGTATAATGTCTGCTGTCTTCAGTAGATATGACTTTAATATGAAAAGTGAAAGTATAGTGTCTGGTGTCTTCAGTAGATATGAGTTTATTATGAATGGTGAAAGTATAATGTCTGCTGTCTTCAGTAGATATGAGTTTATTATGAATAGTGAAAGTATAATGTCTGCTGTCTTCAGTAGATATGAGTTTATTATGAATTATGAAAGTATAATGTCTGCTGTCTTCAGTAGATATGAGTTTATTATGAATAGTGAATGTATAATGTCTGCTGTCTTCAGTAGATATGAGTTTATTATGAATAGTGAATGTATAATGTCTGCTGTCTTCAGTAGATATGAGTTTATGACGAATAGTAAATGTATAATGTCTGCTGTCTTCAGTAGATATGAGTTTATTATGAATAGTGAAAGTATATCGTCTGCTGTCTTCAGTAGATATGAGTTTATTATGAATAGTGAAAGTATAACGTCTGCTGTCTTCAGTCGATATGAGTTTATTATGAATAGTGAAAGTATAATGTCTGCTGTCTTCAGTAGATATGAGTTTATTATGAATAGTGAAAGTATAACGTCTATATAACACTTATATGTCCTCATCTGCATTACATCTCTTCGTCTATGTAGGTACAGTATTATCCTTTTATTGTTAATAGTGGACTTTCTGCTTTAAATATAAAATTGGCTTCACAAAACAGGAAAATCTTGGATCAATAGTAAAAGGGATTAAAATTCATAATCTGATTACCTGTCAGAGATTTAACTTATGATAGACATACTTGTAGTGCAGTCAATAACTACCCCCCCCCCCATCCTCCACAGAGAAAAAAGAGACTTGTCAGGCTTGTAGCAAGGCTAGGCACCAATCCAAGCGCACACATTTACGGTCAGTAGGAATGAGCAATGTATGGGGTTATTTTTAGATTTAAAAGTGCCAGAATCACACAATGACAATGACAAACGATGCTTCAGATACAAATATAAACACAAGCCCTCTTGCAAACTGAAATTAACCAAACGGAGGAAGATGAATTGTTTCTTTAGAGCAAGAAGGACGATAACTCCATGTAAAAGTCAATGACTTAAGGCCCTTTCTACATTCAACAGTTGAAATGTTTTCTCACTTTAGGAGATAAATGTTCATTCATATGTTAACTGACATACATCAAATCTACAGTCCCATTCATTAAGATTGATGTTTCTTTCCTAATCACAACTATGTGAAAGCCACATAACAGGTCCTGGAAATTCTTTGTCGATGTATTGTTTGATAAAAAGAACTAGCAATGCATTAAGATCTCATGACGAATGTGAATAAAAACAGGAAACGATATTACCAAATACATTTCCTGCTTGAATGCTTATAAATTCTTTGATATTAGAAGGACAGTGAAGTGGACCAATCAAAAACCTCATTTTACTCTGTACAGGTTTTGAATTTGAATTTCCAAGCCTAAAAAAAAAAAGGATATTGAAAAATGGTTTATTCAATATAAAAATCATTGCAGCTAAAAAAAGATATGCAACAAAACATCTATAAAGAATACTGTACATCAACGATATGGAATTTTAGATGGAAACACAGATCAGCTTCAAACTACCACTGGAAAGAAATGTTGCACGTTTATTTTCTATGTATCATAACTAGGCATCTATAGAAAAGGGAAAATCACAACATGCAGTCCCTAATTAGGCCCCCCCCCCAAAAAAAAAATAGTTATGGTGCCCTCCAGTGATGCAATAGTTAAATGCAAAAGATGTCAGATTTGTGCAAAGAATTTGTTCAAATTTGTATCAAAAGGCTTATAAAAAAATCATTCTACCAACTCAATTTTCAAATCTTGGGCATTGGAGGGCAACTATTTTTTTATTTATTTTTTTTTTACCTTACTCTCAAAATTTTGGTTACAACAGATTAGTACTTACATGGCTAATGGTTTAATATCAATAATTCAAATTTCTTCAAACATAGATTTAGTCCCTTGCAGAATAAAACTCTTCAAGAAACAAAGCGTTGCAGCACGCTGGAATGTGACATTTAATTTGTAAGCATGAACATTCCTCTTGACTTTCAACTATAGCCTTTTTACTTTGAGTCTCCAAATGCAATTAGCAAATGTTAACACAGAGAGTTGAACAAGAAAAACTGTCAAGATGTTTTAGGGCAAGGCTATATTTATAGGTTTATTTCCCTGTCAAATGCCTACTGATAGAAACCAATAAGGCATAGGGACAGGAAGCAATTCAAATGCCTATATTCTAATACAGTAAATACGTCACTTCTTCAAATATCACATCAAAATCAGACACAAGTCGCCAAAAAAGAGTCAACGATTGCAACAAAACAATCCATTTTTAAAGGCTTTCCCCTTATCATTTCTCCTCATTTTTTTTACAGAGCATACAAGAAACATTGAAAATTCAGAAAATTAAAACAATATTTCCCCCCAAACAAGACAATTTTTATTATTTTGCCGATTTCCTTGACACTGTGCTGAATTTCACCGGCGACTTGTGTCTGATTTCGAAGTGATGCATCACATATAGAGAGTTTCATTTCAAAAGGGGCTCAATCAACTTCTCTAACTTCCGAGAAAAGAGGATTTACTAACAAATTTTGTGGAGGTGTCTTTAATTAAAAGGTGCATTTTGTAATAATTGCTCTTTTCCATTTTTTCATACCATTTTGCTCACAATAAAACGTCAAAATGTACTATGATGATATAATATTCATATTGATTTTAAAGAATTTCTTGTCAAAATGATTGAGAACTGCAATTTTTCAAATTTGGCTTTAACTGGAATAAGGCAATAGCCAGATTGTGTCTCGTCCACCCACGACTACATAACATGAAGGTTTCCCCAAGTATATCCCTAACCAAGATTGATACTTCACAAGAAAGTCTTTCGAACAAAATTTAAAATTTGATCTTAAATGACCTTTGACATGTCTATGTGACCCCGACAGCACCAGAACATGATATTACCCATAGTGCATCAATCAGCCAAATTTGGTTGCCACTGGACTAAGTTTTTTGGCTAGTTATATGTCTCATAAGGGAGTCTTGCTGCTAAACTTTGACGTTGGACATAAAATGACCTTTGACTTTACCATATGACATCCGATGCCACTATAAGATGAAAGTCCCCAAAGTGCATCTATGACCCAAATTTAGTTGAAAAGGGAGCAATGGTTGCAAAGATATTTGTTATTTGTTATATTTTTTGTTTTACCTCAAATGACCTTTGAACTCTCTATGTGACCTCTGACAGTACCACAACATGATAGTGCCCCTAGTGCATCTATCATCCAAGTTTGGTTGTCATTGGAACAGCAGTTACCAAGTTACGCATCATAAGAGAGTCTTGCAAGTAAACTTTAACGTATGTAAAAAAAATTCCTACAGATACTCTATAACAATGTGACCTCAAATGACCTTTGACCTCACGATGTGACCTCCGATAGCAACGCAACATAATGGTACCCCTGGTTGCCATTGGACCAGCAGTTGCCAAGAGAGTCTTGCAGGTAAAGTGTGATGGACGGACGACGGACGGACGGACAACAGACAGATGCCATTTGGATCCCTATGTCTCGCCTTCACCTTCCGTGGGCGAGACAAAAATGAATGCTTGGCCCAGAACCTATAGCCAATAGAGTCCTAGATGAGAAGTTCTGGATCACCCGGACAATGTGGTGACATCAGCGGGAAGAATTCACCCGTCACCGCAGCGACAGCTGGCTAAAATATTTTTTTGTCTGAACCAATTGTACACAGCCCTGCATCAACTCATATCATTTCTTGCAATATCAATACCATGTTTTTTTTTTATAAACCATTATACTTAATAATAATGATAATAATAATAATAATAATAATACTAATAATACATGAGATTTGTATAGCGCCATTTTTCACTAAAGTAAAATGCTCAAGGCGTCCTGTATATCTTCTTGTAAAAAAATTTGAAATTCTCAACATCTTTCCTGCCCCTGCCCTCTCCTTATTTCTGCAATAACATGATCCAACTGAAACAAAATTCAGTACATGTGCAGGTCTTCTTCTACTTCTCGAGTCCTTTCTCTCATTCTTCTGTTTAATGGTATAATTATACCTGTTTACAATTAAAGATCATAATATACATATTGTTTCTTAGGGGAATTAGAATCTGAAAGTGAAACCAACTCTGAATTAGACTCTACCCATTAAGTACTGAACGCAGTATAGGTATAAAAGGTATACCATGATATTTTGAATCTTTATCATGAATTTATATTGGGGGCTAGCTCTCATTTTAATGATTTATATTGTTGTTTCTAAATGTTTGATAAATATAGGAATAATTAACATTTAAGCTTAAAACAGTTCCGCTTGTATTATATGTGTGCAACTTTGTGACCTTGTGGTAAGTATTCCTTTCATATAGTTTTCATTTCTATTTTGTTCCTTGGAATCACACAGCAACCTCCTATTTCATTCACTCTCTCCCCTCTCTCATTTTCTTTCTATCACTTTCTATATAGTCAAATTTATCTGTTCACTCTTTCTCTCACACCCTTTTAATATATTTCACAGGACAAAAAACAATTCTTCTAGTTATCTACATCATTCTCTTTCTCTCACAAAAAAAAAAAAATTATCACCCCATCTCCTTTCAATACTGTTCTCTTTCTCCTCTTCTATCCCGACCTTCTATCAATTCCTCCTTCTGTCCATCCGTCCTTTTAAATAAAGAAGTCTCTAGTGACATCCACTATCCAAACCCAGTGCTATCTAATCCTATTAAAGAGATATAATCATCACAATGGGACTGCATCCACATCTGACAGGAAAAAATAACATCAAACAGGGAATATTGGGAACGGAAAGAAGAAAAGTGGCAAAGGTGTTTTTTTAGATGCTGAAAATAAGACGTAGATAGCAAGAGAGAGAAAGAGAGAGCAATGACAGTGGTAATGATGATACAATCATTACGTTGGAATAGCTTTCAAATTTGACTAGAAGACAGCATCCTCAGAGAATGTTGGAAACAGAGAAGGAAGTAGGGAGGCGTTATTTCAGAAAATGCAGAAGGGGTATATGAGGGAAACCATATATGAGTAGATGGGACTAAAAGAGACATAAATAGCAAAAGAGAGGGGAGCTTTAAAGATATAATCATGACAATGGGATCGCTACCATGTCTGACAGGAAGATCCAGACAACATCCACAGGGAACATTGAAAAAAAGAAAGAAGAAAAGTAAGGAAATTTGATAAAACAAAGCGGTATAAGAACCTCCTTGGTTTAAGAAAATCAAATAAAAATAAAAAATAAATAGCAAAATATGGGAAATAAAAGTGTGAGGGCTGTGACAATGTTGTAAAGATTATAATCATTACATTGGGATAGCTTAAAAATCTTACTTAGCCGAATTACCAATCAGCCTAGCACAGAAAGTTTTTTTTTTTCATTATTTATTCTTCATTTTATTCCCTTTTTTTAGGCCTATGTATTTTAAATTTTTAAAATATTTTAGACCCTATTTATTTTTTATTTCTTTAAACACACTGTGCTTTTTAATGTGCTATATAACGCACCATGCTTTTTCCACTAAGCCAGGTAGAGATACGAAAAATGATGAAATATGCTTAAAAAGACACTTTGTTGGAAATTTGGATATATCACAATGAGAAAAATACTAAATTCTGATCATTAGCAAGATCTTGATAAAATAGATGATAGAAATGGAGTTGTCTTAAAAGCAAAAAAATAAAAGGCTGAAAAACAGAGAGCATGAAAAAAAATTTGAAAGGACTTGTATAAACCAATAACCAATAATCAATAATGAAATGGACTGTCAGTGAAGAAGGAAAAAGAGGAGCGAGAGTATAATAAAATCTGTTTAAAGAACAAGGAAAAAGATAGCCACTTACATGAAGCTTTTCATAATTTGATCATGTCCGTGGTTGTCACAAATGGACAAGAAAAGTCATCTCTACAGAATGGATAAAAAAAATAAAATAATAATTTAATTAAAACAACATGGAGATGTGGACTATTATAATGGGAAATGCTTCCTTTTTTTCTGATACACCCCGTATATATATATATATATATATATATATATATATATATATATATATATATATATATATCTACCTATTTTCGTCCTTAAGGCGAATTTCTTTGTTTCCTCCTTTTATATCGCCCCACCGAACCCTATCCCTAACCCTATTGAATTGGCGTTAAGGGGAATTTTTCGCCTATAGAAAGTCGCTAAGGGGAATCGTGATTGAATAGAGCTATTCTTCTCAGTTCCCCTTAAGGCCCGTTTTAGTAAGATATATATATATATATATATATATATAAAGCCTGTCAAATTCATCAACGATAGAACAGAACAGTGTGATAAAGAAATAAACTTTATGAAAGAAAATGATGAGACTATAAGAGTAATATCATTGAATACAGATTTGTTTAAAAATGTAAGAATAGAAAATGACACAAAGACAGATCTGCAAAGAGTTAAGGCAGTCATAGCGGAATCAAAATAAGTCTGAAATGGGTAGAATACTGATTCAATATAAAATGGAAATGAACTTTTAAATATATGACATACAGACAGAATTTAAAAGACAGTCTAAACATGTATAAAAGATAAAATATTACAAGAAAGATTGAAGAGAAGCAGCAATAAAAAATGAAGGTTAACTCCAACGGTAAGACAGAGAGAAAAAGAGAGAAAGAGAGAAAGAAAGAAGAAAGAAGAGAGAGGACAAAAGCGAGAGGAGGGGGGGGGGAACTGGATAAAACAAAAATCAGCAGTCACATTGGGAAAGAAATAAATATGAAACTAAATAATGCTAAGTCCTAGAAAACCCAAGTTCAAATGCATTAAAAGATAGCAAATTGAATGAATACGAGTTGATCTCCAAGGGGAGCAAAACAAGATATCCTGAATACTCTTGACGTTTATTTCTCATAAGATACTTGTATTCTACCAAATACGCTCATTGAATTTTAAGTTGAATTAAATGATTCATTGCACGTAGCTTGGCTTTGCTTGGCTTTGCTAATAACGCAAGGTTAGGTCTGTCATGTGGCTACATAACCATGTCGCCATGTTTACATTTTACACAAGCCAACCAGATGTACAATAATCTCATCTCTCTGACACCAAGAGTATAGTAGTATCTCGCCCCTTCTCAACCCTAATAACTCCCCCTTCTTTACCCCCTTTATTTTAATCAATAAATCCCACAAATTCAGGTATAAAACACCATTTCAAATTGAGGCAATTTCCTTTTCCTCTCAAACCTCTTCAATATTGCCCTTGATACAAAATAAATAAAATTAAAAAACTGAAACTATAAAATTTTCTGAATTTGTGTGCATCTTTCATTTTCTTCTTCTATGCATAAACTTCTCTCCCTACTGCATTTCTCCAAGAGGTGCACAAGCGGCTTATTTCCACCCCCCCCCCCCCCGCCCTAGTTTGCAACCCCCAGCCATCTTGCAATATTAACCCTTTAGCACCTAAACTGCCCGAGACCGCCCCTCAGCTTACTCACTAAACCGCCCCAAACCGCCCGTCTTAAGCACGCTTTAGTCAAGGTAGTATAAAAAATATGAGATGAAACATGCCCATACTTGTGGATAACCCATTCGATGTGTGCTGTCCAATTCTCCACAAAAAAAAGAAGTATGTTTTAAGAGCAATTCTTATTGGAAAAACGTGATTGAAACACATCATAACCATTTCCGCTAGTGAGTAAACTGACACTTTTCACACAGTCTCTAGGTGCTAAAGGGTTAGAGCCCCTCCTTGGGGTTCTTTTATGAGTATAGTGTCTCCTTTTTGGCTGTGATATGGTAAGAAATGTTGTGAATTGGGGTATACCTCAAATACAGTCCGTTTTCTTCTTCTATCTATAGACTCCTCTCGATACTACCTTTCCCCCCAAAGCGCAATAGCATTCCCCCCCCCCCCCATCTTGCTACCCCTGGCCATTTTATACCTATTAAAGCCCCTCCCTTGGGTCTCTTTTATCCGGTCGATGGCTCCTGTTTGCTATTTGGTGCGGTGAGGCAAGCCGCAGAGAGGGAAACCTAAAGTGAATAATTTCAGGGCCAAAGTGCTAATTTAGATTCCACTTCCAACTGCTTCACACATCCTCAATTGCACTGCATTTGTTTTTTGGTTATCCTCAAGCATGCCACATTTTGTCTGTGAGAGCTAAAAAGGCACTAACTCCATGTTAAAGGGATTGTTTAACTTCATTCAGGTCCTAAAAATATCTTTTATTTTTTCTCTTCAATCAATACTGTAATCATAATTGAAAACCTTTAGGTCAGACAGGAATTGCTTGAGATTTTGTAGCTGATCAGTTGCTTAATTGCTACAATATTTATGACTATATAGTCATAAGCATCCCTAGGTAAACTTCGGTTAACACTGTAGTCTATGGAGGGAAAAAAAAAATCACTTTTTACTTCTTGCGAAACAATGACAAATTTTCAGGGTTTCCACAGCTAAGATTTTTTCAAACCTCCACGAAGTTACTTAATCCCATTAAGGTCTATACGTGAGTTCAATAATGCCCTTTTGACTCAAGTAGGAGATATGCTGGTGCGGAAAAGATGTCAACAAATGCAGCGTCATGGAAGGAGACGACGACATCACAATATTTAGGCACCTAAGCAGAAGGATTGCATGTAATATGGGTTTTTTTTTTTTTTTTTTTTTTGGTACCATTTGAAATGTTTTAAGCCACCTCTTGCTTGGGATTATCAATGTTTTATTTTATTTTTGACATATTAATAGAAATAAAATCTGCAATATATTGATGATTAGATGGATATATGATTTGTATCTGAATCATTAAAAGGTGATTATACCATGAAATTGTCATCAAGGGAAATACCCAAAGCAAAATTTAACACACAACCCCCCCCCCCCAAAAAAAAAAAAAAAAAAAAAAAGAAGAAGATAAGAAAGAAAGAAAGAAAAAATCTAAATGTCATATTATTCTTGAAGAGATTTTAAGAGCTAAGGTACAGGTATTATCATTATTATTTTCTTCTTTTTTATGGCTTAAATTTGTAGCAGGTTACTAAAGGCAGTTGGTTAAACCCTTTTAACTTTACACTTCATATTTTAAGTTATTTGAACACTTAAACGAAGAGTGAATCACTACAATGAGGTATCATCAATCAATATATGTGTGTACAAATGGTATACAGATTGAGTGAGTGGAAATAGACATTTAAGGTCTAAGATACGCAGTCAAAAACAGCCTGCCTGGATCCGCCATTGCATATGGTGAAGAAGAAATGGACAAAGTTGATAGAAGAGAATTGAGAATAGATTGAGTCAATTTGCCTACACTCATTTGTTGGGAGTACAATCAGATAGGCATCCAAGTGTCCACTTTATGATGTAGACCCCATTCATACTTCAAAGCAGAAAAACAATATACATGCCTGGAATCAATGTGGATCTATTCACACCAAAAATACTATCCCTGACTATACATACTTACACATCATGTAGCATCTAAGCATCTCCATTAGATGTGGACCCATTCACATATTAATTATAATTTAACACCTGAATGTAAAAACGGCCCAAGTCTTAATTACCAAATGATGTAATCCAAAACATTTATAAAGTGTCTAACATTAGACCTACTTAAAGCGAGAGCAAACTGACCAAACCTCTCATTGATTGTGTGTTATAAATAGCTAGTCTTATTAGATACCTTTTGAGATAACTCTTTAATATGAAAAAACTCTAGGAATAAATTATCAAACCATTCTTCTTTTTTTAAGTCGATCATCAAATCCTCTTTTAACATCTTATAAACCAGTATCAGTATAATGTAAGTATGATTTTAAAGAAGTTACTCTGGATGTACAATATTTTCAAATACAAATGTTAAATGTCTGGAAGATAACCATTAAAATGAGTTCCATGTCAAGTTCCATTACTGCACCAATTTTCATCAATGTACTAGAACCATCATTAGAACATTCCTAAGGATTACAACACATGTATGACATCATAGGAACGTAATGACTTGTCGGCTGTCAACATAACACTGTGTATGAAAACCAAGAGAACATTGATCAAAACACATACCAAAGACAGTGAAATCATTCCAATGATTAAAGAACAAAAAATAGCAATAAGTAGACATATTTCTAATTCAAAATCCTTTGATTCTAAATTTCAATTTTGCAACAAAATTTTGAATATGTTCTTACAAGTTACAATATGTGTATATGTAACATTGTGTAAAAGGACCAAGAGAACATTGAACAAAACACATTTGGAAAAAATACCAAAAGAGAGTAAATAGTTCCAACAATTAAAGAATAATAACAAGCAGACATGGGATCACTTAAAATCACTATTCGGAATGTGCTTAACTTTAGTTAAAACTGTTTGCAACTCTTTACAAACCCTGACAAACTCTAATGAACCCCCAATTTGCTATATGTTTGCCAGCAGTTTCCTCTGATGACAAAGAAAAAACTTTGCATAAATTTGCCGCTGTGATTAAAAGATTTGCCTATCAAACAAAAGAAATTGTACATACGTGCAGACATACGCGCATCTGGCTAATTGCATATAGCCAATTGGAAGCCCCCCAGCCATGGCCGCCATAATCTACATTGCTCTAAAGTCGGATTGGTATATACCTACATGTTACTGCAACCCCGAACCAAACATGAAACCCTATCGAATATAACCCTAAATTTTAGACCAAACGCAGCCTGGAGCATTTGTCGCTGGAGCTATATTGTCATCACACCAAACTGAAATACCTTCTAAATTGTAACTAGTAAGAGAAGCAATCTATCGTGTTTGCTATTCCAACAATTTCCTAGCAAGATGGAAAGAACATATCCCAAAATTGATTGCCCTTTTATCCCGTCGCTTGGAAGCCATTTGAAGCTTATAGAATTGAACTTCGATGTAATAGCAAATTTAGGGTAATATACAAAAACAAAGGTCTGTTGACTTTGAGAAAACATTAAGCAATCACCCTTTCCAAGTTCCAATTGATCATTTATTTGTTCACCTTTATTGTCTATAAAGAGCAAATATGTACCTATACCTACATTGCCACAGTTACATATATTCTTTAACATATTTTGACGGCAATAACGCCTACTATTTTTGCACACTGATTAGATTTCTTTATAATATTTACAAAATATATGATAAACAATATATTGATTATTTCCTATATTTTTCACCTAGATTGAGAGACTGCTTCAAATATATTTCTGATTTTGAAGCCTTTTATCTTCTCCATGAGTGAACCTTGTTCCGTCATCCCTATCCAAAGAAGGATTTTGCGTAAGCAATGTGTCATCTGCCTAGCAACAGCAGAACATTGCATCAACACACAAATTCCCAATGTAGAATGTATGAACCATAATTAAAAGGTCACATAGTATCCACAACATACTGTAATCGGTCAATATGTACGTCCTAAATTCTTAGGAAAAGTAAGCCCCCAACCACAATGAAATAATATTCTATTATAGTCTGCTCAAATACATCCCCATCCAAGTCATGTGACAGAAGTCATGAATATAGTTTTGCATGTATGGAGTTCAGTAAATATTCTTTTTGCTAGAAGCAGATAGTATCTTTAACCATAGTAAACCCAACAAGCAAAATCACACACAACTTTAATTATTTCAACAAGTTTAATATGAGAAGAAATACATGTAGTAATACTACTATTAGTCGTAAAAGTAGTGGGAATTATTATTTTTTAAATAATATCAGTAGAAGTAGGAGTAGGAGTAGTAGTAGTAGTAGTAGGTAGTAGTGGTAGTAGCAGCAGCAGAAGCAGCAGCAGCAGTAGTGGTGGTAGCAGTAGTAGTAGTAGTATTAGTAGTAGTAGTAGTAGTAGTGGTGGTGGTGGTGGTGGTGGTGGTGGTGGTGGTGGTATAGTAGTAGTAGAAGTAGTAGAAATAGTAAAAGTACGTGGTGTGGTGTGGCGCTGGTGGTGGTGGTAGTAGTAGTAGTAGTAGAAGTAGTAGTAGAAGTTGTAGTAGTAGTAGTAGAAGTAGTAGTAGTAGCAACAGTAGTAGCTGTAATAGTAGTAGTAATACTGTAGACAACTTAAATATTTGTCTTAAAAAAAAATAATATCCATGATATTTGAATGAAAATAATAGCCCATATACATTTGTAATAGTTTGTCTTGTTGTCAACTTAGTGAGTTACAAAATGTTTTTTAATTTAAAAGAATCCATGATTATTGACCTTCCAATAAAAACTGCATTCCAAGTTTTCAGACACTTAATTTGAAATATATCTGCTATACATAAAAAATAAGTGATCTTGAATAAATCAAATGAAACAAAAAAGAGATTATGAAAACAAAAATAAGAAAATCAGAGACATTACCATCGCCAGGCACAAAGAAGAATGTTGAAGTTGACTGTGATAGTTTTCTAGCTTCTCTCTTTCTAGCTCCCATTGCCAGCTTACTACTATCATGCCGACGCATCTCCATTCTCAATTATTCCTCCTGGAGTATCCAAACAGTCTAGAACTTTGGTCCTTTCTGGAACACCACTCTCTCCTGTAAAGCTTAGTCCAGTCTTAATCCAATCTCTAGATAATCTCTTAATCTTGGTCTAGTTTGGATTAGAAGGATATGGAGGTGAGAAACATTGAAGAGCTATATCCAGGAAGTTGATGGCGAGAGTTGCGGACCCCAATGCATGAGTTTCCCCCCTCATCCGCTGGAAGATTGTCAGAGTTTCAGCATGCTAGGAGGCGGTGTGTAAGGTTACGTTGTAAACAAAGCATCACTGTGGTGGGCTGTTGCGTGTACCGAGTATGTTACTTTGCTCCCAGTGAGTTAGCGTGTGTATGCCTGTATTTGATTGCAAGACTGATATGGCGTGTGTGTTTGGGAGTAATGAAGTGAAATAGAGGGAAGGAATAGAGGGGGTAAGAGGAGAGCTTCATTGAGAAGTTTTATTGCTTTATTTCATCTCCTTCTGCCTTTTAGCTCCACTGGGGACAAACTGATACATGCCTTAGCCCAGTGGTTTTGAAAACAATTCTTGATTTTTAAAGGTAATGCTTAGTAAAGAGAACAGATTTCAAAAGACGTAAATAGATAAGCTCCTTTAAAGAAATCTTATTGTATCCTTTCAAACATTGAAAAGTGAATATTTCTCCAACACCTTTCTATTTAATAAGGGTATCCTTCTTCTTGCTTTTGTGTCTTGCAATCGTTTCCTTTATTTGTCCTTGTTTTTTCTCCCATCCTTACCCCTCTCATAAAATTTCTTTACCCTTCTTCTTCTTCTTTTCTTCTATGAATTTTTCCTCCTTGTTTCCTTTTCTTACAAAACTTGTTTATCTTGTCCCTGTCTTCTCTTAGTCATCCTCCTTTATCTCTTTATAGGCCTCACCGTAATGTTTATTCTCATCCCTCTTCCCTACCTCATCATTGTTCTTACTGATGCTCCTTTTATACCATCTCATCTTCTCTACAGCTCCTCCTCTTTCTCCTCCACCCTATCCACTTACTCTGTCTCATCATATCCTTACTCTTTCTTTTCCTCTTCCTCATCCTTCTTCTATTCTTTCACCTTCTCTCCCTCTCTTTGTTACATCTCTCCCTCTCTTTGTTACAACTCCTCTTTCTCCTTAATTATCTCTTTTCTTTTTCCTCATCCTTCTTATCATACTCCTTCTCTACCTTCTCATGCTACTCCTTCAATTTCTCCTCCTCCTTCTCCCATGTTATGCCTGTATATACATCAGCCTTAGTTTGATATCATAATATAGAAGCATGCTCCAATGCTAGAGCAGGTGTATTAATGCACCTGGTTTCAAAATGATCCTATAAAGAATCTGGGGATTAAAATATCTCATGGCAGTTGGTCATTCGAGCATTTTGTCATTGCATCTGATAGGTGGGACAAAGAAAATTCTGTCTTTCAAGATTCTGTGCTTCAAGAATTGTAACACCAAACATCATTGAGCAGTACTCTCATCCGGGGGCTCTCAAGATGCAAAAAGAAAGTGGTGTCTCTGATAAAAAGTTTGTCTCACAAAATATTATGTACTGTATAAGTGGTAATTTTTGCGGTGACCTTGTTTTCGCGAATTTTGCGAGTTGGTCTTCGCGAAAATTTCCACTTCAATACAAGGCTAATTATAGTAATGAAATCATCACCAAAATCGCGAAATTCTGCTCTCGCGAATTTCCCCAACTAGTCCAAAATCGCGAAAATATCTGGACGTGAAAATATTGGCTTATACAGTAAGTTATCCAACCTTGTGGTACTGTGGGGATTAACAATCAAATATGTAATCTTTTGACATACATGTAGACATTGCTCAGCTTTGGAACCAATTCGTATTAATGACAAAGAGGGTAGATGTTTCACTTTCACGAATTGAAAATACCATTGGATATGGTTTCATTTTCATTTTGATGGTGGATTCCAATACGTTTGGAACACAATAGTATGGATGATAAAGAGAGAAGACATTTCCCTTTGATATCAGATTCCAATGTATTCAGGTTAAAGCAAGGTACATTCAAATGAAGAGAGTAGATATTTCTCTTTCACATTATTGAATTACAGCTGCTGTTAAACAATGATTCATTTCTAGTTTGATATGGGATTCCAATGTCCTACAAGCCAAATTATCTTATGCTAAATAACAGTTACAACAGAGAGACCAATCTCAAAATGACACCAGACAAAATATAATATAACATTACTAGAAAGTTAGTGGTCAGTTTACAGTCAGTTTGGAGATGGCCACTGGTGTGACAGTGAAGTAATGGTCCGGCTACACTTCTGAGAATAACATTAAACCTACACCAGACCTACCTAAATATAACATTAGTGCAAATGCAAGTTACTGGTTGGTTTAGATTCGGTTTGGAGAAGGTATCCTTGGTGTGACAGAGGAGAAATGGTCCAGTCACACTTCTGAGAGTGACCCAAACCTACACCAGACCTACCTAAATATAACATTAGTGCAAATGCAAGTTACTGGTTGGTTTAGATTCGGTTTGGAGAAGGTATCCTTGGTGTACAGAGGAGAAATGGTCCAGTCACACTTCTGAGAGTGACCCAAACCTACACCAAGACCTACCTAAATATAACATTAGTGCAAATGCAAGTTACTGGTTGGTTTTAGATTGCGTTTGGAGAAAGGCTCCTTGGTGTGACAGAGGTGAAATGGTCCGGTCACACTTCTGAGAGTGACCCAAACCTACACCAGACCTACCTAAATATAACATATCGTGCGAATGCAAGTTAGTGGGTTGGTTGTAGATTCGGTTTGGAGAAGGCATCCTTGGTGTGACAGAGTAGAAATGGTCCGGTCACACTTCTGAGAGTGACCCAAACCTACACCAGACTGAACATGACGCAAATGGAAAGTTAGTGGTCGATTTGGAGTCAGTCGGATGGTTTAACTGGGTCATTAGTAATCAGAAGAAACTATATTGTCACTCAAAGGGGTAGAATATTTCTTGGAATTATACAAAGATATTTTAATACCAGGTTTTTAGTTCACCTAAGGAAATCCCTGAGACAGTTGTCGTAAATACATGTGAGTCATTACTGGGAAAAGGAAAGCTATAAAGCTCACGGGTACAGATGATAGTTACCCCTCCCCCCCCCCCACCCAAGATCTAGGTCTACAAGTGTAGGCAAGGAAAAAATTGTTAAGTGGCGAATCCAGACGGGGGCACAAGGGGTGTGCACCCCCTTTTTTTTCAGAGAATCACGCATTAAGCATAAATGTTGATAAAATTATTCAAAATAAAATTGCCTTCTTCACCCCTTCTACTTATGCGGCGGTCACAACTCGTCGTAGGCTACGGGGCACGTGCCATCAACGCAGCCTGCGTCGCATGTACAATGCACGCACAGGTCCTTGGTCAACTTCTGCGATTCCTGCGTTTCTGTAGTAAGGGTATTGGAAAAACTTCCTGTACGTCGTACGTGCATTGCACCTGCAAGGTACCTACGCTGCACAAATTTTCTGCGAAATCCATCGTAGGGAGTTGCACGTCGAAGGTACGGCGAGTTGTGACCGCCGCATTACAGATCCTGGATCCGCCACTGTTGTTTGATGTAGAATAATAATAATAATAATAATGATGATGAATATTACTTACAAAGCGCATATCACAAAAATAAGAAAGTCCCTATGCACTTAAAAAGAAAAGATGGCAGTACAGTCTGGCAGACAGACGCTCTGTCATTATCATGAGATACAGGGTTCAAAATTTTGTGAATTTACTAGTGTTCTTTGGCAAAAAGGTATTAATCTATCTTTGCCATACTCAACTAGTGTACGGTTATTAGATGCGTGGCAGGAATTATTGAATATTTTCAATGGAATGCACTGAAAGTGTTTGCAGAAGACAATAAGGTCTACAATGAAACCTGAAATGTTAGCTATAATTATAGTGATGTACATGAGTTCCTTACTTTTTTTTTTGTTGTAAAGAGAAAGATACATACATCAAGCCAGCATACTTAAATGGCTTAATTGATAAACTTGTGAACCTTCTAATGTATGATCGGCATGGGTAGCTTGCACTAATTGTCGGCAACTTGCAGTTGCAATTCGTGTGCTACTGTAAACATTATTTTTAAAACCATATCTACTGTAGTAGGGCTCACTGAATCATCTGGTAGTCCATTCCAGTCTCTGTATCAAGACAGATTAGCTGTTAAATATTAACCCATGCCCACCATTACATTCAAAATCTTCTTAATGCAATGTAGGAATTCACCTGACAGCAGTCTGAGGTAGATATGAACATACTATGGGGGTAAATATTAGCCTTTTGTCTACAGGATTTAAGAGAATTCAAGAGATACAAGAGAAGTCAGTAATTAACAGGTTAACAGCAGAAATATGACAGGGTGACATGTTATTGAATCTTGACAGATTGCCATATGAAATTGATTATCCATTATAATTACAATAGAAATGAATTTAAGACCTAATTTGGCAAGAATTATTATAACTAAATAAAATTAGTGATAATGGTATCAAATACTAGTAACAAGACTAATTACATGAATAGACTATCTATATTACAGAAACTACACAATTCTTCTCCCCTAAAAGTAAGTAGCAAATGACAACCTAGATCTCTTTTTTATACATCCAGTACTGGAAAATACACATGTAGGTCGATCTGTATCCCAAACGAATCCTTGCTTTGATTTGGAAATCTAAGCCTTAAAAATGATAACTAAGTAACTGTGCCGGACTAAGTAAGCCAGCAGCCTTAAGCTACATGTAACAAGATGAAGTCTCTGAAATTCTTCGTTTTGTAAACACATTCTTTTGCGTTTCTTTGAGATCTCTTTACCTTTACTCAATATGCATGTACATGAACAGTAACAAATCTAATTTTCTGTACTTTGTACTGCTCTAATCTAATAAGACATTTCTTCTCTCAGGGTTCTTTTACATGAACCGTTTACAAATTGCTACCGACTTATCGGAAGTGTAGTTATTGTGAATATACAATTATCAATTTCTGATTGTGATATATATTTCTTTGTTGGATAAATCTTATTCCCTAGGGAACATTTGTACAATTCTATCAGGCGTTTATTTGCCACTGTTGACCAATAGAAAAAAATAGAGAAAATTAAAAGCTCAAATTTTGCTTTTAAACTAATGAGTTAAGAATAAAAATGGATCTATTTTAACGGTTGTAATCTAAAGATTCTTAAAATTATTATATTCAGATTTTTAATCTATAAAATATTAAACTCCTTCTGCAACATGACAAATAGTGCACTTCTGTTTTGATTTACCTATTTCACTGATAAAAAAAAAAGAAAAATAGAAAATTCCATCATTGAATACAACGCTTGTTTGTCAACTATGTTGAAAAAAAAGCCCATAATGTGTATCTGAAACAAGTGAATTGATCATATACAAACACAAACTACCATTTAAGTCTAATGCATGAAAATACGTCCATTTAAATGCATGCACAGGTCTATATCCCAAAGGTTTCGTCCTCGGTAGGTTTTCCACGGTGGTCTACGTCGTTTCGGCAGACATGTATTTTTGAAATGTAAATTGCTTTTAGCATGGTTAGAATGCATATAATTGGTCATGTATTTCTATTGGTTCTTCCAGCCATTAACCATTTAAGGGCGCAATTACCCCCATCCACAGGGAAAAGGCCTGCTTCATATAGGATGTTTCATCAGAACAAAGTTGTGGAATAGCTAGTCCCAATTCAAAGTGGATCAGGGGGGAAAGCATGAAGTTGAATGAATTGTGAATTTCCCACTTCAACAACTTCAACTAGACTTTTACTAACCTATTTAAAGCTGACGTTGATATAATGCACAAATATAATGGGATTGGGCTTAAGTTTCAGGCTGGTGAAGCAATTATATTTGGCTGTTTTTTTTGGGAAATAAGACCAATATGATGTGGTTGGAATTTTCATGCAATTTAGTTAATTTTAATCAAGTAAAAGCCTGACATAATCTAATCTGGCTATTTCATTGCATGAGAAAAAGTCAGGCCATTTCAAAACTTTGTTCTGATAAAGTCACATCTTGTCTTTCTCCTGTATCTCTTTCTTTGCTCTCTCTCTTTCTCTTTCTCTCTCTCTCTTTCTCTTTCTCTCTCTCTCTTTCTCTTTCTCTCTCTCTCTCTCTATATCCCCTATATCTGTTATTGATATACCTAACTTTCAGAATGTTACAGAATTCAGTAAATTGATTGGTCAAAGGTGGGGTCATGTCTTGAACCATGCAAATTTTCCAACAGTTTGGCCTTGAATCTAACAATTCGCTGTAACCGTAATCCTATATACACATTTGACAAAATAAACATCATGGGATAATGTTGCAACTCATCATTAGCTATTTTCACACGGGACTATCGGGGTTTTAGTCCTCGAGGATTGTATCCCTAAGAATTTAAACCCCGATGGCTTGTTCTCGAGTCGGGTTCACACGGTGTGCTTATCCTCGAGGATAAGTGAGAGGCTCGATGACCGGAAGTACAAGATGTATGTAGCGTGCGCTATTTATTTCCCCGTACTATTCGTCTATGTCGCTTGACTGAACCGGAAGTTTAACCGTTACAAGAGGTTACTCTTATCCTCGAGAACACTAACTCCAAGTTAAAATCGTGTCCACACGGTCAAATGCGCGATCGGAGACCACCCACCACTTGGAGTTTCGAGCCTTAACCCTAAGATCTGTCCAGAAAATAAACCCTGACTTGTCCTCGAGAATATAAACACTGAGTTCGTTCACACGAACCTTAGCTCCAAGTTAACTCCAAGTTATCCTCGAGAACATAGTCCTCGAGGATAACTTGGAGTTAACTTGGAGTTAAGGCTTGCTGTGTGAACGATACTAATAATAACTTGTATTCTTCTTGCTTGCACTTGATCTCCCCCCCCCCCATCTCTCTCTATCTCCCTTTCTCTATCTATTTCTTTCTCTTACTCTCTTCATATAATAGTTCACATGATATATATTCACATCTAACTATGATAACCTGTACACCATCAAGTATCGCATTTAAACGGTCCAAACTGACAAGAAGGCATCTTAATTTAATCTCAACCAAGCAAAAGTGACATCATAAATTAATTTAGAGAGAGGAAATAAAAGATATCTTCATCGTATAAATCACCATATAGAGTGATTGAAGATGCAAGCATTATCTCAAAGCACCTCAAAAGCTAGACAGAGAAAGTACAAGTCACAGAAAAAAAACTGTAATGGGCGTAGAAGATAAGAAATGAAAATATAGCTATCCAAGAGGGTAGCTTTGGTTTGGATTCACGTTCATATAGAAGATAAGAAGATTAATGGAGGGTATTTTTAGGAGGCAAGACAGCTGAGCTATGGCTATATCTCAAGATGGTTGTCAGTTTGTGATGTACTGGTCAAGTGGTCTCTGCCTGTTTCACCTCTGAGGTCAGCGAGCCTTGATGAAATGAAGAGCCCCCCCCCCCCCCCACCTCCCAACATATATAATTTCTGGGTATTCCTCATGTTTCCAATACTTGGATACTGGTACCTTGTTTGTTTGATCAACAGCCTCATAGCTGCCTAGCTAATAACAAAAATATTATTCCAAAGTTAAAAATTGAGGTATAATTATCTTTCTATCCTCCTATTTCGTTTCATTTCTCCATTTTTGTCACCAAGCATACATGTAGTAGCACAATATCTTTTTCACATTCTCTGTTGCTTCTTTTTCTTTATTTATCTCTCTCTCTCTCTCTCTCTCTCATTTTTTGTTCCTTTTTGTCTGTTTTGTTTTCTCTGTTTCGATTGTCTCTTTACTTTCCCTTTCTATCTCATTCTCTGGCATGATGTTTTTTCTTATACCACACTTTATCTTCCTCTGTGTGTGTGTCTATATCTATTTCTCTCTCTCTCTTTCTTTGTCCTGTCTCTAGACAAACCCAGCCCTGGTAATACATCAATCCACTTGTCACATCATCTTCCCTTGATACTCTCTACCCATCCCAGTCGCATCTCCCATCCTTGGCAGATGGTTACAGTGATTACATTGCTATAAATACACCCTCTTACCTCACTCCCAAACAATTTGCAAACATCAAAACTAAACAGATAATCCTTACAATTATCTTCAGAAACCCGACTTGAAAATAGAATTTGTTGCCGGGTGCTTGGAGAAGGACAAGCCCATGGTTAAGATAATCTGAATAATTATGGCTGCCATTTGGAATTGCGATCAGTTAAAAAGCAAAATGTTGACGGACAATATAACCTCCAAAGCCAATAATTACCTCTTCAGACCCAAGAGGGTATTAACTCTGAATAAAGGTACAAAAATAACTGCCCTTCTTGCTTTCATATTTACATTATTTTTTTCTTCATGGAATTTGGTTTAAGCTTGATAAATGATCAAGTATTTTTCTTCACTAAAGGAGCAAATTATTGAGTCAGTAATCACATGCTTTCACTATCCTAACAATGTCATTCCCATTTCTTGTAACAGAGGACACTTGTAATTGTTTGCTATTCTTCATAGCGCCGACAATACTATTGTTTTCCAAAGACCATTCCCGATACTTTCACACTAACTGAAGCTCAGCATGAAACCAGGCAGCTGCGTGGGGATAGAGTGATCTAGAGAAATGCATCATCACGCCTGACCGGCTGAGAACTTCTTGGTGCGGACTCTACCTGCAGACATTGTTGGATGTGACGATACATATATACTAAAACATGCTCTACTAGCTAAGATGGTTTGTAAATATGTGATTGATGTATGGGCATGGACCCCTTTGGAACAGCAGAGTCATACAAAAGTATAAACAAAAAGTAAAACAACTAGAAATTTATTATAGTAAGACGTACAATTATCAATGTTATGTCCTGATATGAAAAATATTTTTTAATTTTACGTCAAGTCCCTTAGACAACTTTTGATGGTACAGTCTGTTGTGGGGTCGTCTGAAGTTTATGTGTGATGACTGATTAAGGAGATATGATTGATAATGTGATTTTACAAAATGGCGTCTGGCTGACGTCACATGATCAAGATTGGGAGAAAAAAGGTGGTGCTCAGACTTTATGATGATATATAATTGATAAAAGCTTGGAATATTATCATCTACACAAGAAATGTACATAAAAAATTTTTTTAAGATAAAGAGGACAATAAAAGAGAAGATTCTGACGAAAACAAGAGATGGGATGTGAATACCACCTAAAATGTTTTGTCTGCCAAAGTAAAAAGATCATCAACTTTATGTAAAACTAAACAACTAATGCTCAGCTAGCGGAGAGCAGACACTTTGTAAATATGCGTAGTTGCTGCAGTCTCCCTTGTGGCACCCGCATGGACCCCTTTGGAACAGCATGGAGTCTCAGGAGGCGTCTAGAGTCTTATGCATCGATCACGCTTTGACCGTGAAGGCGCCGCGGCCTGTCAGGAGGCTGATGGACAATTATCATCTCAGTGGGTGGGGTACTTCTCTTCATAATCACAGGTTAAAGGAGCAGATCAAGTCCAAAACTTTGTTCTGTACATTGCATAACTTTCTTTTTCAAGACAGGAAATGTTAAGGGCCAACTATTTTTTTTTTCTAATAGCAAGTACGTAACATAAGTTGTATTCCTGAAGATAACATACTAAAGCATGGACAAAAGGTCTAAGAAAGTATTACAAAAAGCAACAAATCTTAGATGAAAATATAAATTTTTTTTGAAAATATTTTAAATGATGTTCTGTTTACTCTCAAAATATTAATACTGGTTCAAGTAAAACTATCCCCTGGACAATTACCCTCCTTCCCCGGACAACTACCCCCGGCCACAAGTCTACTCCCTTACTCTACACCTAACTATATTTCTGGGGGATAATTGTCCAGGGGGTAGTTGTCCTGATATGATAAAAACCATCTTCTAAACTTTCCTAATCTATCCAAACAACAATACAGACACAGGGACCTGGTTATAAGTTGCCTGGTTTGCGCCCACACAGAGGTCAAACATAGGCTATTTGATCCACGTCATTCTGCCGTCTGACAACCAGCAAACCTAATCTCTAAGCATTCACGTCAGATCTGCAAGCATCTTTGGCATATTTTGTCTCGGGACATTTCCATGCATAAAACTAAACAAATAGTTGAGAATGTGATGCATTTACTCTACTCTTTAGGCATACAAAGCTAATATCACAGTGACATAAACAATATGATTTAAAGATTTCACAGCTAAGCTGTCCCATCCTTGAAATGATAAGGCTACAAAAAATCACTTTGCAATCTATGGTAAAAACCATGGAAACATTGCTCAACAGCCAATCAACATTCAGTATTTCATGAAAGATACCATTAATGTGATATTGAGATTTTTCTTCACTAGAAACAAGTAATTTGTTTTGCTCTGAAAAAAAAAATACTATTAAACTCTTTCTCCCATATGATTTATCACAAGATTTACTTTTTACGAATACAAGTGTTGTTAAACACCTTGCATATAAAAAACTACATTATTTTTTTTCTCAATGTTATACAAGATTTTCCCCTGTGTTGAAATACATTGGTAATAAAAAACTAACATTAAATCACCACATAATTAGCTGAAACAATGGATATTGTGTTCCAAGGAAAACCAAAATTCACCTGAGGGTTAACAATGTTGAAGGACTGATGAGAAATAATATCATCTTTAGTTTTATCTTTCATGATTGGAAGTTTGAGCAAACATATTTATACAAACATCACCTAATCCCTAAAATATGCCACCCCTGTGCAGCGCAGAAATAGAATGTTGCTCATGCAAGACTAAATGGTAGTTAATAATTTGTGATACGTGAAGTTACTTTTCTAATGAAAATTAAGTTAGAAGGAATATTTGATCTAGCTTGACCCTGTTTAAGTAAAGTTTCAAGAGGAACAATCCCAACAATTTCATGCTCAACGGGGAGTCATTATTAGAGGAACAGTATCTGGTTGCCCCTGGTAACCACGGACGATGCAATGACGTCATTAGGGATGGTGATGGAGAATTTTGGAGAAAGAGAAAGAAGCGAGAGAGTTGAGATGAGAGTAAAGATGAAAGAAATAGAATGTATTGTGATTTATTGACGATCCAAGCATTGAGCGGGACAGGAGCGGAAACAAAATTTATAATAAAATAAGAATGGAGATATATATATATCTAAAGAAGAGCTAGAAAATAAAGATGATAACGTGTTGAGAGAAGGGCGGAAGAATTGAAAGGTGTAATGAAATGATGGTATAATAGGGTGATGAGTGATGGAGGGATGGAACATAGATGGGAGATTGAAGATAAAGGGATAGAAAGATATGGAGTGCGTGTATAAATTATGATGGAATACAAGAATAAGTTTTTAAAAAGAAAGATGGAGAAACAACAAGATGGCTTGATGGAAGAAGACTGAAAGGATGAGATGATTGACATGTTTTACAATTGAGTAAATGTAGGATAACATGATAAGAAAAAGATGACGAGGAGTTTAAAGTTTGAGTTTCAGGGTACACATGCCCCGGGGCAACAGTGAAGAATTTCTCTTCTGTGTACCCTGATCCACATGCTATGTATTCCACCTTATCTTACCTTGTATTTCCTATGTCACTATGTATTTTACTCTGTATGCTATGTTTTCTTGATATAATAAATAACAATAATAATAATAATAATAAAGAAATAAAATGTAATGTGATTTATTGACAATTCATGCATTGAGCAGGCCAGAATGGAAAATGAATTTATAAAATCAAAATGAAAATCAGAGAAATAAGGAGAAACAAGAGGTAGATAATAGAATTATGATGGGTATAATAGGGTGAGGAGTGATAGAGGGATGGATTGATAGATAGAAGGGAGATATAAAATAAAGGGATATATAGATGGAATGGAATTCAGGTACAAGAGGAATAAAAGAATCTAAGGATAAATTGATTCAAATAGAAAGATGGGAATACAGAGCAGATGGACAGAAATAATCATGTGATAGAATTGAATTGTAGATGAGATAGAAAAGAAGGATCACACAATAACAGAATGGATAAATTAAAAAGAGACTGAGAAGATGAGGGGATAGAATGAAAATAGGATGAAGTGAATTAAAAAATAATTGTCAAAACTAAACACAAAGCTCTGCAACTTATCACATAGAGAGACAGCACAAACAGAAATCCAAATGAATTTATAAACATTGACAACTCAAAAGAAGATACAAAGAGAGATCTGTCATCTGGCAGACATGAAAGTGAGAAATTAATTAAAAACAGAAGTGTCAAACTGCTCACACTCAAATTATTTCAATATACAGCTGACAATGCAACAAAGAAACCCATACAGCTACACAAAGGCATATCTATACACAACCTAATTCAATTGTTTGAAAGCTTCACAGTAAAAAAAATATACATTTATATACAGTGGTGGCCAAAATTATTAGAAAACCAAGTATATTTAAACGATTTTAGTAATTTTCATTCAATTGACCATTTAAATACCTATAAAATGGTTGAAATGTCTCCAAATATCATCATTATGCTTTAAAAACTAAATAACAAAGCCATGCGTTGGGAACTCGCCCCAAAGTCGCCCTCTTTTATGTTACATCACAGATTGAAAAATCTAAAAAATCTTGCCCCTTTCAGGATCAAAGTGTCGTAACGTTAAACATTTTAAGCCTCTCTCTACAAAAGTTATATATTCTGAAAGGAAATTTCCTGAGGAGGTCAAAAATGGCATTCATAACAACACAGGGTGAAGTAGTTTCATATTATGTGGGGATTTTTAAATTATTTTTGAAGGGCCCCTAAATTTTTAATTCAGTGCCCCTATTTAAGTCCCCTGTTCCAATGACCCTTAATATTTCAACATATTTGAATTGCTCATGAAATTTCCTTTTAAAAATATATATTTACGAGGAGTGTCTTCATTAAATGAAAAAAAAAAAGTCTTAACGTTCAATGGGCATGGTTATTTTGGTCATCTTACCACCAAGGGTGGGGGCGAATCCACCCTCCCCATTTGACCAAATTTTCTTAAACTTAGCATGTATTTGAGGTATATACGAAAAAATAGCCTGCTAAGTTTCATACTTCTACCTCAAATACTTCTCGAGCAATCGGCATATGTAATTGGCATTTTACTTTTTTGCATTTGGACTACATGTTTAATACACAAGTCTACGGGGAACCCAAAAGCGCATAGCGCAACTGTTTTTAATGCTCAGCATTACCATATGGTCAGAACTATATAAATTTGGTATCAACATATACGTAAGACCCTATGCTAAAAAGTCATGAAATCTCATGGCACACAAAAGATATCTTTAATCTGATTTCGGCAAATGATCTAGGGCATTGATAATCCCATAGACTTTGTGTAGGTTCAGGTGTTTGAATAATTTTGGCCACCACTGTATATATTATATAATATAATATATATTATATTATATATATATATATCTATCTACCTATTTTCGTCCTTAGGCGAATTTCTTTGTTTCTCCTATTCAGATCGCCCCAACTCTCTCTATAGAATTGGCGTTAAGGGAATTATTCGCCCTATAGAAAGTCGCTAAGGGGAATGCTGACTGAATAAAGCTATTCTTCTCAGTTCCCCTTAAGGCCCGTTTTTAGTAAGATATATCTTACTAAAACGGGCCTTAAGGGGAACTGAGAAGAATAGCTTTATTTAGTCAGCATTCCCCTTAGCGACTTTCTATAGGCGAATAATTCCCCTTAACGCCAATTCTATAGGGCGACTTGAAAGGAGGAAACAAAGAATTCGCCCTAGGACGAAAATAGGAAGATATATATATATATATATATATATATATATATCTTTTTTCATGCAAGCTTAGCGAAAACGGACAGACAAATAATGCCCTATTTTGACAAAAGGAAGCAAGTAACAAAAGTGATGTGACATTTCATGTTAAAGAGCAAAATGTATCTATAATTTACATTGATGTCAATGTAATCTCATGTCTTAATCTTAATATACTCAAACTGGATAAAATGTTATATGTGATATGGCATTAAATTAAATCATGAAAACATCAAAAACTCAAAATGGATTCATATGTCACTTGCATTCATTTTGTCAAAGTAGGGCAGAATAGATATGTAAGAAGCATGTGAAGATTGACAATTTGGTTATTATCTTCATACGGCTATTTTATTATGAGTGTGGGTGTGTATAGGGTTTATATTTTGTTATGAGTGTGGGTGTGTAAAGGGTTCATATTTTATCATGAGTGTGGGTGTGTATAGGGTTTATATTTTATTATGAGTGTGGGTGTGTATAGGGTTTATATTTTATTATGAGTGTGGATATGTATAGGGTTTATATTTTATTATGAGTGTGGGTGTGTATAGGGTTTATATTTATAGAGTGTGGGTGTGTTATAGGGTTTATATTTTATTATGAGTGTGGGTGTGTATAGGGTTTATATTTTATTATGAGTGTGGGTGTGTATAGGGTTTATATTTTATTATGAGTGTTGATGTGTATAGGGTTTATATTTTATTATGAGTGTGGGTGTGTATAGGGTTTATATTTTATTATGAGTGTGGGTGTGTATAGGGTTTATATTTTATTATGAGTGTGGGTGTGAATAGGGGGTTATATCTTATTATGAGTGCGGGTGTGTTTAGGGTTTATATTTTATTATGAGTGTGGGCGTGTATAGGGTTTATATTTTATTATGAGTTTGGGTGTATATAGGGTTTAT
Organism: Paracentrotus lividus; assembly: GCA_940671915.1. NCBI lineage: Eukaryota > Metazoa > Echinodermata > Echinoidea > Camarodonta > Echinidae > Paracentrotus > Paracentrotus lividus. Next base: position 14,163,316 of record CALNVZ010000649.1, on the reverse strand, counting down.
ATTTTATTATGAGTGTGGGTGTGTATAGGGTTTATATTTTATTATGAGTGTGGGTGTGTATAGGGTTTATGCTTTATTATGAGTTTGGGTGTATATAGGGTTTATATTTTATTATGAGTTTGGGTGTATATAGGGTTTATGTTTTATTATGAGTTTGAGTGTGTATAGGGTTTATATTTTATTATGAGTTTGGGTGTATATAGGGTTTATATTTTATTATGAGTGTGGGTGTGTATAGGGTTTATATTTTATTATGAGTTTGGGTGCATATAGGGTTTATATTTTATTATGAGTTTGGGTGTATATAGGGTTTATATTTTATTATGAGTTTGGGTGTATATAGGGTTTATATTTTATTATGAGTTTGGGTGTATATAGGGTTTATATTTTATTATGAGTGTGGGTGTATATAGGGTTTATATTTTATTGTGAGTGTGGGTGTGTATAGGGTTTATATTTTATTATGAGTGTGGGTGTGTATAGGGTTTATATTTTATTATGAGTGTGGGTGTGTATAGGGTTTATATTTTATTATGAGTGTGGGTGTGTATAGGGTTTATATTTTATTATGAGTGTAGGTGTGTGTAAGGTTTATATTTTATTATGAGTTTGAGTGTGTATAAGGTTTACATTTTATTATGAGTGTGGGTGTGTTTAGGGTTTATATTTTAAAAATCCACTCAGGAGTCTATTCGAGAAAGCAAAAACCAAAAGAAAATAATTGTGTCTGGCAATGGGTTAATATGGATGTAGCCATGTTCTTGACAAGAATGCCTCCTGCATACCAATGCGACCAAAATGACTAGTGATGAGGATATTAGATGACATGTACGGTTCCTTACCTTGAAGAGGGGGGAAAAAGCATCTAAGTTGACAAGTTATCCCCCATGAAGACCAAGTATGCATTACCTCACAGTGTATCAAATGCAATGCAGCTGTGCCACGAGGACGTGCATGCATCAAAGATTTTTTTTTTACAGAACCCTGACAAGAAATTTTTATCAGTTGTATACAAAGATTTGGACAGTCTATAATGTTTTTCCCCTGTTAATTATTGAATACATTCATATATATGATGGGAGAGAATGATATTTGAAAAATAAGGGGGAAAAAATGATAATATCTAACATATTAGTAGAGTTAAGGAATATGTCAACAAAATACAGCTTAATCGGTTCAGCAACTACTGCACCCAACCATGCCAAAATACATTTACGCATGACATATCAGAAAATTGTTTGGAATAACCATCCCCTCCAACTGCAGTTAATTCATGAAAAGAAAGAACACATAGCACAGATCTGCTGCCCTCTGTTGGTGAACACATATCCGCAAGCTACAAGCCACTGTCACTTCACATCTAATTTAGATAACCTTATCAGTTGTGAAAACCAAGTGTGCATGCTGCCCCCTTGTGGCAAATGTTGGCACAGCTAGATCTCATTGCTTCAGAGGGCATGCATGATATTCATGTTTAAAAGCAAAGTTCATGGATTAAATCTCTTGCTATACCAAGAGAGTAAAAAAGAATAAACGCCTAGAAAATTGTCATTAAAAAGAAACCCAATAAATGAACCCCAAATTTGTATATATATTTTGAAAGAGTATTCTTCTACTGTATTTTTGGTAATATTTTTGACAGGAATGTGTTTATGCTTGGATGAACACTGTGCATTGTGAATGAAAAAGTAAAAAGCGACTTGTGCCAAAGTTGGGGTGAATTCAAAACAACAAAAAAGCTAACTCCATCCTGATTAAAATAGCATAAGTTAAAAAAAAAAAAAAGGTTTTCAGCAAAATAAATTGGCAAAGGACGCTGTTACATCTATCAAATAAATTCTGTGTAATAATGAGATAGATCTGTAGAGCCAAGCATGAGTGATCATTTGTCAAAGACAAAATTATCTACTTTTAAAAGTATTATGAGTCCATTTAGGTTTGTAAGTGACCATTTGCTCTTTGATGTGTGATTACTCATGGATTGCTGGACAGATCCATCTCATTTTTACACAAAATCTAGTCGATAGGTGCAACAGCACTCTTGTTAAGTTACAAATGTATTTTGCTCAAAACATTTTTGCTAAAAACTTATGTCATATTTTAACCACTTGGCTGCGGACCACATAATATTACGTGGCTGGCGTTTGTACACTGTGTGCGGACCACATAATATTACATGCTCATGCTATTGTCTGAGCTTTGACTGCTCTGTCTGCGCCAGCGCCACCCGGTCATACCCGTATTGTGCAACTATCACCATGCAGCAGTCAAGTGGTTAATCAGGTTGAAGTTTCTTTTTTGTTGTTTTGAGCTCACCCCCAATTTGGCGCAAGTCACTTTTTGCATTCTTGTAAACCATGCGCCATGTTCACCCAAAATGTGTATACAAACTTAGGGTTCATAAATGAGTTTTCTTTTTATTGGAAATTTTCTAAGCGTTTAGTTTCTTCTGACTCACTCAGTATATATTGGAATTTTTTTCGCTTTCTTACTCCTTCTAATGAACAATCACATACTGGGTAAGTTTCTCCATAACACAAACTTTGCAACTTGATATATAGATATTGTAGACTAAAAGAGTGCCCTTTCCTGCTAAAAAGCCCCAAATGCAACAACCAGGTCCCTGTGACACAAAAGTTTTGCAAATAATCAGAAAATGGCAATGGCCAATATAGATCATTCTTGAATAGGCTTTTTGTTCTCAAGACTGACCATTTACTAAATAGAATTTTTAATTTCAAATATGCAATTATTCGCAATCTTTGTGTATGCTCTGCCCAGTTTCAGTAAATGCTAGTGACATCGATAGCAGACTACTGCCCTCTCGAGTCCACATCCACACAGATAAAATATTGTGGCAGATCTGGATATGCAAACATGAAATAGTCCACTACTCCAGGTGGTTTCTACACAACGTTCATCATCCATCATCACTATGCCATTTCTCTTGTTTCTATTTGGCATTACGATAGTAATATTAATGATATTATGTCTGATCGAGAGAGAAGTCGGGGTAGTCCATGCATTTTTCATTAATTTGTCTGCAGTGGCATGCTATAATCTGTCTGAGATACATGTATGTCCCTGGGCAAGCAAGATTTTTGCTGGTTCAATCATGTCTGACACCTAATACATTCATCTTATCTCTAAAATGAATACCATGAAATCAAATTATTTCTTGACCCTACAGTCGAGAACAAGAATATCATACGTAAAGGAATTTTAACGCCATTGGGATGTTAAATCTAGACAATTAATTTATTAATTTGTCTTTAACGGTAGAAACCATGCAAATTGGTAGAAACACATGCAACTGCTGTGTGATAAATATTGGAACCAGGCAGCTATGAAAAAAATCATAGGCTGCCAGGGCAGGATTCGAACCCACGACCTGTGGATTGCTAGACCACCGTCATAACCGCTAGACCACCGGAGTGCCTGTAGCGATCAAGGTTCATACTATCCCATATACATGAACATCAAACGTAAAGGAATTTTAACGCCGTTGGGATGTTAAATAGACAATTAATTTATTCATTAGTCTCCAACGGTAGAAACCACGCAAATTGGTTGAAACACACGCAACTGCTGTGTGATAAATATTGGAACCAAGCAGCTATGAAAAAATCATAGGTTGCCCGGGCGGGATTCGAACCCACGACCTGTGGACTGCTAGACCACCGTCATAACTGCTAGACCACCGGAGTGCCCGTAGCGATCAAGGTTCATACTATCCCATATACATGAACATCAAACGTCAAACATCAAAGCAAGAATATCATATGTACATATTTTAAACCTATAACAGAGGTTACATTGCCACCAACCTATATTAATTTTTTTTTTTTAATGACTATAACCAAAAATTCACAATTTTATAAATAGTTAACATCATGCTAAGATATGAATTCATTACACAGTTTTCAATATGTGGTATGTGTACATACATTTTTGAAGGCTGCACCAAAGTATTTGGGCATTCATAGTGGTTGGCCATCAGATTTTAGTTACATATATCTTATTTTAAATACCTTAGTGTGTTGACTTATCAGCAGCAGCAGCACATGCTCAAGTAATCAATCTCTTCACTTGAATATAAATTGAAAAAATGAAATACCTAGAGATACAAATACAATTAATGACACATTTCAATCCCTTCATTACCTAAACAGTTAACCAACTGGATTAATTCTTTCATTCCCAAAGGTTTAATACAGAAAGCACTAGGTACTCAGGTTTTAATAGATTCAGAATGATAGCTTATTGTATAAGCCAATACTTTTGCCAACAGATATGTTTTTTATTTTAACAAGTTTGGGGAAATAGCGAGTGGAGATAATTTCACAATTTTTGTGATTTTTTTTTATTACTGTAAGTTGACTTCAAATACATTTTCACGCAATTTTGCAAATATAAAACTGAAACTAATCACTTTAACAGTACGTACTACTTGGCACGAAAAAAACAACAAAATGTTTGTTTGTTCCCTTCAGCAAAATTTGGGTAACAACATGCGGTAAGTCTCAAAGAAAAGGATGTTATATCTTTAAAAGAAATGTTACCCTTACATCTATATTGTAATCAGCGAGAGTATGTAGAAGTGAGGACAATAACATCGATTTGTGGTATTTCTTGCAATTAAACCAGATATGTGGTGCTTGCCTGAAGTCTCTATTCCCCAATTGCTACATTGCACTTGAAACTAGAGACCCTTGTCCCAAAACAAAACAAAAATGTTATGCTGCAGTCACACAGACACTTACGTTGAGTTACGTCCGGTTGCGTCCAAAAAATATTTTTCTTTTCTTTGAATCCCCACCGTCATAGTCAGCAGTGGAAATATTGATAATTTTGTTCATCCAATAAACAAAGAAATACATAAGAAATGATAGAATAGAATAGAAGATAAAATAAGGATAAAACAACAAAAAACATAACTAAACGTAAGTGTCTGTGTGACTGTAGCATCAGCTTCATGTAATGTATGTAGACAAACAAAACATAGAAACTTTCCATCATAGACTTTAAAATACATCCTGTGAATAAGTTTGATCTAATCTAATCATTCTTTAATAAGGGTGGTGGATAAATTAACATACACATTTTTCTTTATGTATTCTTCCCACAAAATTCAGAAGATTGTTATTATTCTTTAAAGGTTTCCCTGATGGTAAAATGTTTCAAGGTGCACCAAGTATTCTTTCTTGAAGTTATGAGTGTTATAAGTCCTTTTCAGGGCTACTCATAACCTCAAGAAAGAATGCTTGGTGCACCCTAAAACCTTCCACTGCTAAAAGATTATTATTATCATCTTTTTATTTGCAGCTGATATAGAAGTATGAGATGTTATTTTTGCAATTTTATGATATGCTGTATGGTTGTGAACTTTATTACATAGTGTCACATAATCTTCAATGCATTTTGTGGCTCAAAAATATTCATATATTAATTTCATTATCTTTCGAGGCCACCATATAATTGTTGTTCTGTACTTAGTAGCCAAAAGGGTTTATAACATGTGTTAACCATATCACACTTAACAACCTACTGACTCTGAAGGCCAATATATTTCCAAGGACCATTTATTTCATTATAAAAATCCTGCTTAAATCAAATATGATTAAAATAGGAAAGCAGTCATGAATAATAATGAAGAGTAAAGGTTGATCGCACTAGTGGTTAAGAATTATTTATTACCATACACGTATATTTATCTTTTATAGATGGTAATCAAATTTTAGCTCTTTTTCCCTCAAAAATAAGTTTGCATACTTTTAATAGAGAGGTGATGTGGACCAGTCAAAATGTCTTTGCCACTTACAATTTAGGAAGGACATTAATCTAATTTTGCCACTCTCGATGACCCAGGTGTAATGAATGGGTAATCAAGTCATTAATAGAAATAACAATAATAGTGAAGACTTTATAGACCAGTCTTCTAAATCAAAAACTTGAATTTGTAGAAGTTTGTGTGGCTTTTTTTTTTTTTTTTTTTTTTTTTTTTTTTTTTTTTTTTTTTTCCTCTCCTTTTTTAAGATGCATTAGAGAAAAGGATCACACAATAGCACAGCACAAACTTCAACTCATACAAAACTCAATCTTCGGTTCAGAATATGGACCATTGAGTGCATACATTGTCTTAGGATGATCATGGCGCTAGGTCAGCAAAAGTTTTCTTTGTTGGAGGCGCAGTACAAATTAATCTTATTCTTTATGTAAAGAAAAAAAACCTAGATCAAATTACCAACATTAATATATTAATTAAACAAACAGATTTAAAACAAATTTTTGCCACTGAACTATGAGTATGTATCATCATGAAATGAAGATAAATACTATTTCATACTTCCCTTCAATGTAAATATCCACTTAAGAAAAATAAGCAAACACATTCTTCCTCAAAATATGATGAATCTCTAAATGAAAATGATGAAAAATTTAGTAATGAAAACAAAAGCATGAAAGAGGAAAACAGTGCAAATAAACAATCTATGGGAAATTTATACCCTTATACAACCTAATTCCTAAACAAATAGTCATAAACCATCATAAACATTCTCCTCCTCCCAATGGAATTCATCAATGCAAACAAAAGTATGAAATAGAAAAACAATTCATCATTCGGCAAGGCAGATTCCTCTTCGAATGGCCAAATACCCGGCAATATACTAATGGATCTGTATCACGCTTATCCCATGGATATACATCGATGACAGAGATCGGGTTTATTTTTAGTCTCTCCGCTGGCATAAAGAAATCTGATTCAAATTACACGGCTGATTGCTTTATACAGGCATTAGCAAAATAGGCAAAGAACTCAAGATGCATAACACTTGGTTTAATGGCCTTAGGAGACAAATGTATCTGTTTCCTTTTTCATTTCCTTTGCTTTTTTAAATCTAACAAATGTTTATCTATTAGATTTTAATTTGTAATAAATAACAAATATTTCAAAACTAGATATCAATTGGGATTTAGATAAGAGGATAGGCCTTTAGGTGCAACAACACATCGCTGATTCAAAAGGTAATTCATAGCAATTCAAACGCAGTTACTAGGTATCAACAGAGTGCATATATATATGGCTTTGTGAGATATCAGAGTACAAAAAAAGTGTTATGTTGATACAGAAAACTACTCATTCTATATAGAGAACTGTACCGAACTGCATTGAATCACCATTTAAATCTGCGATATGTGATCATAACTCAAGGAACTGGGACTTCTCAGAAATAAAACCAAAATTACAGTAACTCTAGGAGACTTTTGATCAGCAAATGTGAAGAAAGTGTTTTCTTTCTGGAAGAGAAATGAATAACAGAAGCTCCTGATGAAAGGTTTTCAACCCCATATATCTATATTATCTTTGGGATACAGTGACAGGTATTCTACTACTCTACTGTAAAATTATTATAACAGTCTATTTGGCTTTAACAGAGTTAACACATACTGACAAAGTGCTTAAGCAAGATAGGAGTTTTTTCATACCAGTACTCACTCACCTCACCTGGGTCAAGAGTGCCAGTTGTAGATTAATGTTCTTGTCAACACATGAGGCAGTGTGTTTTGAATTATGATAATCATATTAATAATAATAACAATATTCTGGGTTTATATAGCGCCTGATACATAAAGCTTTAGACATATTATTACCCCAGCCATCGGGTTCAGACTTTCCCTCACACATTGTTTGCACATTCTCCACTCCCTGAGGAGCATTTCAGCCGGGCAAAATTAGATATGGTGCGCAAAGTGCTGATCAAAGCACAGTAACATTCGCATCCTACCAGGAGAACCCATATACACTTGTAGACAAAATGCATTGCTTAAGGATGTAAGTGCTATGCTGGGGTTTGAACCCACAACCCACGGTCAAGTGATACAACCACTAGACTATGGCACTTAAGAGGTCAGGTTGGAGACCATCTTGCCAGTGTGTCCAGGATGTTAGCTCAACAAATGTTTGGGAGAATGCAGCAGGAGCCTCTATGTCAAACATTCAGACCATCTCATTTGAATGATTACTGATTGAAACTCTGAGCATGTGGGTGCCTCTCATTCTAAACACATTCCAGCAATGACTTAGCACAGCAAGATTTAGCGAGTTCATTGTCTTACTTTAACATGCTATGGTCACAATCGTTTGCGCACCCCTCTGCGTCTGATCTGCAAGCAACGGATTTCCTTTTAAAAAATGGCTTTGGAGGCAGGCAGATGCAAATTTACTTCAGGTTTGCAAGCAGGGTGGACGCATATAAGACGACTACCCCTGGACCATTACCCCTGGACCATTACCCCTGGACCATTACCCCTGGACCATTACCCCACAGGACAACTACACCCCAGAAATATGGTTAGGTGGTAGGTATTTGGCAGTAGTATTTAGGGGTAGTTGTCCGGGGGCAATTTCCAAGGGGTAAAATCCTAGAGCCAGGGGGACATACTCTTGACGCACCCATGTCAAAATGCAAGGTATCAAAGGAGTTGGCCCACACTCCAACACAAGCTGTTGACAAACACTTGAAAAATAATGGCAGACAAGTTGTGACCAGGGTATCCTGATTCTGACTCCTCTTGATGCCTTCCAAATCTCCTTTTTGTTGGTGATCGAGAAAGCCTCCTTTTATTTCTCTAAACTTCATTCTTTATTGATAAGAAGTATTCATTTGTTATCCTTTTGAATTTATTTGTCTTGATGACGATCATTTCTTCAGTCCCCCTCTTTTTTTCCCTTGACCCTCAAATCATTTTTTAACATTTAGTATGTTTTAAGAGCATTTTGTTTCCTATCGTCAGGACATTTGAGTGTGGAGATATAAAAAGATGCTCATCCGAGATTAAACTTTCAGGAATGTGCGTCATGTGCGGTGGGCATTATTGACAAGCTCGTTCCGGAATCTTAAGGTTTTCAGCACCATCAGAAATCAATGGTTAATCTTCATTAAGAGCTCTCACATGGAGATGAACAGCGCATCCTGATATCCAAGAGATAAAATATCGATGACAGCATAATAACAAAACATGAGACATTCAGGGAAAAACCCATAAGCTATGATCAAACTCCTCTTATAGAAAGCAGCAACCAACATTACACCATAAAACATAATTCATCCCTCTTTTCATTTCCTGTCATTCTATCATTTTCATTTCCCTACCCCCCCCCCCCCCCCTTTGAAATCAAATCTCCATTTATCTCAGTCCCTAACATTTCTTTCCAAAGCATAACAGTACCATTTGATTTAATTGAAGGAAAAAAAATTATTGAAATTAACTAATATGTATTAAAAGACATTTTTTTTTCTCCCCCCCCCCCTCTCTCTCTCTTTATTTGGTTATTTAAGATAAAAAAAACCTTAGTCTCTATATCATTAAAAAAAAAAAACAAAAAAAAAAAACTATTGATTTTTTACAAAAGATTCTAGAAAATTTTATTCTACAAAATTGCCCTTTTCCCACATATCTCTACACCTATTCCCACTCCTTACAATTAATAATTGAGCTGGGCATTCCTTTCCATATACCTACACTAAACCTTCATCATCCGACCTTTGATTCATGGCTCAAATTTCCTCCAAAATAGATCAGACACTCCATGGAATAAAAATGCTGAAAGGAAAGACCTTTATACTTATACAGTCTGTGTCAAATAAAATGGTACAGTCGGGAAAAAAATAATTTAGGTGTGAAATCTTTTCAAATAATGTGTGTATGTGCTACCAAATTAAAGCCAGAAGATTTTCCTTGCTGATGCACTTTGTTCTGTATAATTTGCTTTCGTTAAACAAAAGTTATGCTAAATTTTGTGTGATGAGGAACAAATCGAAATTACGCACGTCTATTGTTCCATTATGCGAAACCTACACAAAAGCATGGAAGTCGTGCGAAAATGGATTTTTCTTGACTGTAGAAAACTGGTCATATCTCAAAAATTATGGCACCAAATGTGATGAAAAAAATTGCAGAAGGAAGTCCCATTATCCTGCTTTATGGAAATAACAAACAATACCATGTTGTAATTAATATTCATACTAAAAAAAAATGTTTTCCGACTGTACCATTTTTTTTGACACAGACTGTAGAGGGAACGGTTTTATTACCAGTCATGTGTGGGTTCTGTCCCTATCTACGTCTGGTCTGTGTAAGACTTCATCCTGAATCCTAGTTCATCAAGGAATATTGAGATCGGGTATAGTGTGATTCGACATCAGTCTTGTGTACCACTTATTTCAATGCTAATTTACCTCTTTATGTGAAAGGTCTACTTTTGAATTTTCTTCTTTTCTTTTCATTTTGTTTACTCCAGAATCTTTCTTAAATTTTTTATCCCCAAAAATTGGGCCAGAAGAGGTCTCTCCTTGGTGGGGTACTGGTGCTATTGCAGTGGCTCCTTGGGCAAATTAGCCCTTTAACCATTGATCTTAAAGATAATCTAGAGTAGTAATCATGATTAAATAAATCAAAACATTCTTGTTCATACCACAATCTCAAGCATAGGTAATAAATACTGCACACCAAAGGAATTTACAGAAAATTGCGTATTTGCTGAGAAAAGAGCAAAATAAGCACAATTTCTCTATCTGGACGTCCCGTCAAAGCACATGCGTGATTAACACGGCCATGTGCAAAGTCTACGGGTAAATCATGTGCACGCGATTCGCACCGGTTCTGTGTGCGTATGTTGTGCCGTAACTTGTGGCCATACAGCGGTCTACTCCAAGTCTCAATTTGACGGACTGTTTCAACGTTTTCTCAATGTTTCTTCTGAAACCATTATCGAAACGTGAATATAATCTTGTGTAGGCATATGTATATGGTAATGGAACAATGTGAGGACATATCTTACAGATTTATCTCAAATTATTTTGGTTGTAAGAACTCTAGCTTGGCTTTAAATAATCAAATTCTCTCAAAATAGTATTGAAATAATGAATAGATGAACTTACCTCCTATATATTACAAGGTGGTGATGATGGTGGTGTAGATGAAATCAATGAAGCAATCAGGAATGGAAATAAAAAGAAAACATGAAATTAGTAAAATTCTTGATATACTGTATTGATTTATAATTGAATTACACATAAAATAACAAGAATAGTTACTTGAGCCAGCTATTTAACATTTTTATACCAAGTAAAATTGTCAGTGCTGAACAAAGTGATAAACTAGAAGAAAGAAAATATGGTATCAATTAAATTTCTGATATCCTTGACCAAATATAAATGACACATGCGTACATACAAAGTGAAAATTACCCGAAGCCAAATTATTGAATAATATTCATATCAGGCAATATCAAAAACTTTTAGAAAAGAAAAAATGAAACCAGAACAGAATTTGTTATTCCATTGATTCGGTATATTTTTATGAAGCCAAGTTATCAAACATTGTTATACATTTAATACACAATCATCATTTTAATTACAGTCAAAGACTAAACTACTTAGGAGACTTATACAGTAATACGTAATTAGGAAATTTGTTGCTAACCAACTTTAAAAATCAAGTGAACCCCTTCAATTCATCAATGAATATAATTTCATATTCAGAGACATAGAAATAAGATTTGATTTACCACTGAATTCATTTTTCCCAATAGATTTAATATGGAGACCATCAGGTTCCCATATTCAATAGATTAGAGATATCATTTCAAATGCACTGTCCAGCACCAGACACACCCAACTCCTATAATAATCTTCAAGATTTAAGGACACAGTAATACCCTTAAGTAGAAGATTTCATCAAGTATTATTCTTACAAGTTCTAATTGCATGCACTAATAAATTCTTTGGTTTCAATATGTTTTCACCTCTGTTGAAACTATAACAATTACGAGGGTGCCACACTTCAAATGGTCAACAAATTTACAAAGAATACATCATTCAGCTAACCCTTGCAGTATAAGAGGACACCTTCATATTGGGGTTGGGGAGTCTGTGCAATCAATTATTTGTACTAAGTAAGAAAGTCAATCATTAACGTCCGAAATTAAAAGTAGCTTTGCTTTTGAAACTGACTGGAATAAGATGCTGCACCGAAGATGGATTAGGCATTTTAAAAAGAGCAGGGTATAATGGCCTTTATAAGAATGTCCCCGGGCTGCTCACGGAGCACTTGAACAAATTTGTTATTCTGTCCTCCAGTAAGGAAACATAATCCTGCTTCTACAAACAGAGTGAATAGGTACTTATGTAGATAATTGTATAAGGGTGCTGTTCAAATAACAGAGAAGTATTCAAACTATACTGCAGCAATCGGAATATGAGGGACTACTAGCAAACAGAATTCAAAAATAGGCAAAATATTAATGGTTTCATCTATGGTATTGTTCCCATATCTTAAATATCCATCTAAATGATATCAAATATTAAAGCAGGTTTCAATCTCATAAAGTGCTGTATCTGTTTCAACTATTTTTCAGTTTGATTTGCAGAAACACAATACATATATCGGCCCGTATTCACAAAGGTAGCCTAAAGTTAAGCCTAGCTTAAATCATAAAAATTATCACTAATTTTATTATTTACAATAAAGAATTATATATTTGCCTACTTTGCTATTCGTCCTCGAATCGCTTGCC
>CALNVZ010000649.1:14039536-14143496 GCA_940671915.1 Paracentrotus lividus | reverse complement strand
AAGTACACGTTCCAAAAAACACGCAAAACGGAGCCACCAAAAATAATGACAATAACACTTAATTTCATATAGGAGACCTCTAAAAGAGAGAGATTCAACACAGATTACCCAAAACAAGCCTACAAAAATATCACCCCAAAATTAATGCAATATCAAACCCGTTTAGCGGACAAAAACTCAGGTTGTTACCTCTCACAGGCAGCGAAAGAAGAAAAGAGGAATAGATATTTGACATGATTGTGCGGGTAGGATCCTATCGGAGAGAGGGCGTAGGGCGCCCTTTATGTTTGGCGGGGGGGTTTATAGGATAGGAACAATAGGGACAAAATTTTCTCGGGGTTATAATATTCGGTTGGCAAGCAATTCGAGGACGAATAGCAAAGTAGGCAAATATATCATTCTTTTGAAGTAAATCTTTGGTTTAACTATGGCTAACAAAATGGTAGACAAATGTGTCTATGTTGCAATGTCCCTTACATGTTCCCTGAATTCTGATTCTGCTTAAGTGGTTAGGAAAACTTATGTACTTACTACTCTTCCCATGCAGTTTTTAATAGTTTAAGTACCAACAAGTATGATAAATCGAACATTAACTTTTCAAGACTGTATCCCATTTTGCTAGTCATAGTTAAACCTCAGATTTAAGCTAGGCTTATCGTTAGGCCACCTTTGTGAATATGGGCCATTATCTCTTAAACATACAATTCAGATGCTGATAGTTAAACCTAAAGGTGGCATCTCCCTAAGGAGATGCCTCCAAAACTTCAGCAGCAGATCAGTCACATCAGTCTTTCTCATAGATATAAACGTGTTTGATTTTCCTGTGACTTCTCAAGAGACTCGGTAGATGTCTTTCAGACGTCACCGAGACTCCCAATCAAGTCCCAAACCCATCTCACACCCGTCTAACACCCATCTCATAGTAACTGAGATACCACCATTATAAAGACTAGTTTGAAAAATATTCCAAGTACATGTATGTAGAAAGAAATAAATATTCAGAGCAAAATATGGTTTAACCCATTGAGTACTGAATTCTCCCATTCCTATAGGGTTTTATACAAAAAGCAGCTGGGTTTTTTTTTGGCTCTCAAGAAAGAATAAGGTAGAAGACTATACGGCACAATTCATGCTGATAAATTAGTATTTCTAGTGATAAATATAATTATTTCTAGTGCAATTATGCATGGTTTTAATAAAGTTTTACTTGAAATCGAATCAAAAATCCATTTGATATTTATTCACATTTGCAGCCCTCCAGACTGAATTGTGGGGAAAATTATATTCATTGATTTAAAAAAAAAAATGAAAGTACAGTGAATATCAAGGGAAAACAGGTTAAAAATACAGGGACTAAAAAAATGGGTAAAAAATAAAATTACAAAAAAGCATACAATATCATTTATATCAAATGACTGATACTCAGTTGAACTACATTTATGCTATAAAAATCTATATATGTATTTTCCCCGAGTAATCTGATTTAAACTTGCTCAGACACAATATGCACACACTCTCCACTCCCTTATTACCCCACTACATGTTTATCCAAAGCTTTGGCAACAAACTTATTACTACAGAATTAGTGTGAGAATATCACTGGTCATAAATCAAAATACATTCCCTTAATATTTAAAATTCATATTTAGGTTTAATGTATTTTTTGCTGTCTATGTAATTTGTGCGCAACCCTAGGCAATCTAGGCACTAGCATATAACAGGTAAAGACAGGATGAAATAAAATATTCATGAAACATACATTCACCGCTGGCATCTATAATTCATGGGAAGATCAAAATCTTCGTTCCAAAATATAAAAGCTCACCTCTCCTTTTCTCTGTCAATCTGTCTGTCTCTCTTTCTCTTTTACTTCCTCTATATCTCTCATTTTCAAAGTGTCTCCCTTTCATCCTTCCATTATTATTATGAACATTATTCTTAGTTTTTCTTTACATACAAGCATAAAACAACAAACCCTTTTCAATTTTCTATTTTCATTTTGTTTGTGTTTTTTGTTTTTATTTCAGACTGTCAAGAAGAAATCTGCCTCCATTTGTATATCTCTGATACCAATAATTTGTTCTAAAATCATCTTTCCTCATCTCCTCTTCTCTCACAATTTCACACCTCCTTGCCCCTTGCTCCTCTTCCTTCCTTCCCTCTCTCTCCTCTAATGTCTCTTTCTTTCCTCCACTCTTCTTCATCTGGCTCTCTATCCCACTTTCACTCTATCTCCATTCTTCCTTTCCCCTTCCTTCTTCCCTCTTTCTCTCCCCTTTCCTACCCTTACTTTTTACACCCTCTACCTTCAATCTCTCCACAAATGTAATTTTTCTCTCCTTCTCTTGTTTTCCTCTCCTTCATTCATTCTCCTGATGCATAATATTTCCCTGTCCTCTTTAATATTCTCCTCTTCCTCTCTCTTTCTATCTTCCCTTTCTTTATTTCTCTCTCCCCTTTCTTCCGCTCCCACTTTAACATCTGTACTTTATTCTCCCACATAAATTATTTCTCTCTTCTTCTTTTAAGTCGCCTCCCCCTCTATTTCTATCTTCCCTTCCTCATTTTTCTCTAATCTCTCTCTCTATCTCCCCTTCCTTCATTCTCAAGACGCATAATTTCCTCTCTTCTTCTCCTGTTTGCTCCTTCCGATGTCTTTGTCTCTCCCTTACTTTCATTCTCTCTGCACATGAGATTTATCTGTCTCCCCCTCTCTATCTCTCATTATCATTTTCTTTTCCCCACCACCCCACGTCTCTTTCTCACTCTAATTCTTATTCTTACATTCTCTTTTTCTGCACCCCACCACCCACACGTCTCTTTCAATTCTTATTCTGCACCTCTTTCGCACCCCACCACACAGTACGTCTCTCCACTCTAATTCCTTATTCTTCATCTCTTTTCTGCACCACCACCACTCCTTTCTCACTCTAATTCTTATCTTTGCATCCTCTTTTCTCTGCACCCCAACCACCACACGTCTCTTCTCCATCTATTCTATCCTTCATCTCTTTTCTGCACCCCCACCACCGTCTCTTTCTTCACCTAATTCTTATCTTACATTCTCTTTTTCTGCACCCCACACCCACAACGTCTCTTCTCACTCTAATTCTTATTCTTGCATCCTCTTTTCTGCACCCCACCCCCACGTCTCTTTCTCACTCTAATTCTTATTCTGCATCCTCTTTTTCTGCACCCACCACCCACTATCGCTTTCTCACTCTAATTCTATTCTTACATTTCCTTTCTGCACCCCCCCACCCCCACGTCTTTCACTCTAATTCTTATCTTACATCTCTTTTTCTGCCACCACCACACGTCTTCTTTCTCACTCTAATTCTTTCTACATTCTCTTTTTCTGCACCCCACCACCCCCGTCTCTTTCTCACTCTAATTCTTATTCTTCTTACTCTCTTTTCTGCACCCCCCACCCCCGTCCTTTCTACTCTAATTCTTATCTTACATTCTCTTTTTTCTGCACCCTTTTCTGCACCCACCATCACCGTCTCTTTCTCACTCTAATTCTTATTCTTACATCCTCTTTTCTGCACCCCACCACCACACGTCCTCTTTCTCACTCTAATTCTATTCTTACATTCTCTTTTCTGCACCCCACCACCCCAGTCTCTTCTCACTCTAATTCTTATTCTTTACATTCTCTTTTTCTGCACCCCACACCCACACGTCTCTTCTCACTCTTATTCTTATTCTTAGCATTTCTCTTTTCTGCTCTGCACCACCCCCACCCACACGTCTCTTTCTCACTTCTAAATATCTTATTCGTTGCATTCTCTTTTTTCCGCCCCCCACCACCGCCTACGTCCTCTTTCTCAATGCTAATTCTAATTCTACATTCCTTTCTCTGCACCCCACCACCTCACACGTGCTCTTTCTGCAGTCTAATTGCTTATTCTTTGCTCCCTCTTTTGTCTGCACACCCCACCGACCCACACGTTCTTTCTCACTCTTATTCTTATGCGGCTTACATTCTCTTTTTCTGCACGACCAGACCACCCACACCGTGCTATTTCTCGACTCTAATCTCTTGCTTGACCATTCTGCTTTTTAGCCTGCAAACCCCGACCCCCCACACGTCCTTTCCTCACTCGTAATCGAATTCTATTCCTTCGCATTTCGTCTTTTCTGCACCCCACCACGCCCACGTCTCTTTCTCACTCTAATTCTTATTCTTGCATCCTCCTTTTTCGCCACCCATCCCACCACCCGCTATGTCTCTTCTTCTCACCTAATCTATTTTACATTCTCTTTGTCCTTGCACCCCCAACCACCACACGCCTCTTTCTCACTCTAATTCTTATGTCTTGCAGTCCTCCTTTTTCTCACCCACCACCCCACCACGACTCTGTCTGCACTCTAATTCTTGATCTTGCATCTCTTTTCTTTTTCTTCTGACCCCACCGACCCCACGTCTCTTGCTCACTCTAATCTTATGTCTTGCATCGCCTCTTTTTGCACGAAAGTCAATAACCTCACTCTATCTCGTCCACCACCCCCATGTCTCTATTCTAATCTATCTTATATCTTAACATTCTCTTTTTTTCTGGCCACCCCCACCAACAGCCACACGTCTCTTCTCACTCCTAATTCTTATCACATTCCCTTTTTTTCTGCACCCCCACACCACGTCTCTTTCTCACTCAATTCTTATTCTTAAACATTCTCTTTTCTTGCACCCCACCACAATTCATACGTCTCTTTCACTCTAATCTTATTCTTGCATCATCTTTTCTGCACCCCAGACCCCCATGTCTCTTTCTCACTCTGAATTCCTTAATCTTACATTCTTCTCTTTTCTGCACCCCACCACGCCGGCACACGGAGATCCGTATCTCTTTCTCACTCTAATTCTTATCTTAGCATCCTCTTTTCTGCACCCACAGACCCCACCACCCCCATGTCTCTTTCTCACTCTTATTCTTATCCTTACATTCTCTTTTTCTGCACCCCACCACCCCCATGTCTCTTTCTCACTCTAATTCTTATTCTTACATTCTCCATCTCTGTTCCCATCCGCATCATTCACACATTCTTTCTTCCTCTCTCTCTCTTTCTGCCACAAGGTATTATCAATGGATTTCCATCTCATTCCAACATGCAATATAGATTAAAGAAAGCGAGCCATACAGGCAGACGTGAATGATTATTATTGAGGGTAAAACATTTCACCTACTTCAAAATCACCTCTTCCATCTAAAACGAAAAAGAAAGGAAACATTCGTTCTGAAAACTGTGTCCCAAGAATGCGATCATAGCTCAAGGTTCCGTGGATATTAAATGCAAACAAATCCCGAAACCAGATTGCATTGCAGCTTGCCGACACGCATTGCTGTGCAAATCACTGTCATTGAGGGCACCATAATGCAGAGGTCAAGATTTATGAGATTTGATGAAGAGTTGATAAATATCAAGTTGCAAGAGTGTGATAAAGTTTGATGCATCAACCTGAGAAATGCCTTGTTACACAAAAAGCATGAGATGATCCAAAAATTATTCTCAGAGAATGAGATGGCTACCATGCTGGTAAAGTTTGAAGGTTCTTTGTAAAAATACTCATTCTTCATTATAAGGTGGTTTAACACAAGAGGAAATTGTTTTAAAAAGCCAAATGAAAAAAAGAAAGATATAAATTGGACTTGAAAAGAAAGAGAGTGTAGGGAGAACATAAAGAAACAAAAAGAAATAAAAAGGTGAAATGAAGTAGAAATTGACAATACACTGTCACATACTGTACAATAATAGACCTGTACACAGGGCAGGAAATATATATTTAAAAAAAAAAAGAAGAATAATTCAGCCCTAGCGTCTTTAAAATGTCATATTACCTTTTTAAAAGCCCACTAAAATGCATCGTTTGCCATCGCGAACAAATATTGGATCAGTGTGAAAGCACCCTCTGCAAAATTCACAAGGAGAGAGACAAACAGCTGTCCAATATCATAATTTGTCAAAATTCACAACTGATATTTGATACACATGGTGCAATTTTCAACAGTTGATGCAACAACATAGCACCAATGGGATACTTGTCAATCAAGTGTGCTCATGCTTTTCTGGACCTACTCGAAGTAACCAATATACCCTCTTTTTTTTTTCTCTCTCTCTCTCTCTTTCTATTCCAAGAAACTTCAAGGTACTATTCAGCCTTAACGGGAAAAAAAAATGACTATGATTCAATATTAGATAAAATTACCTAACTTAATATCTACTATAGATATTGGGGTTGTTTTTTCCATCTCCCATTTTACCCTCTCTCTCTCTCTCTTTTTCTTTGTCTATCTCTTTATCTCTAGCTCTCGAGCCTCTCTTTCTCTCACGCTTTGGGACTATCTCTCTCTTCGTGGTACTGGACCCCTTTTCCTCTATCTTCCCATAACCTTATTTCCCTCTGCCCCTCTTTCTCGGTTCAATCCCCCCTTCTAATTTCTCTCTGTCTCTCTCTCTCTTTCATTACCTTTTTTGCACTCTCTCTTGTTTGCTCTTTCTCTCTCTCTCTCTCTGTCTTTCTCTCTCTATATATATATCTCTCTCTCTGTCTGTCTCTGTCTGTCTCTCTCTGTCTCTCTCTCTATCTGTCTCTCTCTCTCTCCTCTCTCTCTCTCTATCTCTCTCCTCTCTCTCTCTCTCTAACATCCACCACAAACCAGCCATATCGCTTGCAAATCAACCCTATCTTTAGATCATCTTGGGTTCACCACACATCAATCACAATCATCCATATATTTCATGATTACGGGTCCCACATCACATCGGAAAAACATTCCTATAACTAGAACGACTGGATCCTGCAGTCACCAAATATATTGCAAATAAGTTAATTGGGCCTTTAAATTGGCAAATAGTTGAAGAGTTATAGTTTTGCCATATGAATTAAAAATTAAACTTTTTGAAGTTATTACATACACAATTATTTCACATACACGATTTCTTAAAAAGAAATATATTACAGCAATGAAAAAAAAAATGGTGTTGTGGTTGCTGGATGAGCATCTTAAAATAAACATCACAAATGAATAAAAGATTGAATAAGTCATCTTAGAAGAAAAATAAAACAAGAGGTGTACTTCAAATGGCTTCTCATATCCGGTATGCTCTATAGATAGCTGTAACTTAGACACACAGTTTGCAAATCATAAAGGCACTCAACGTTACGTCTGTGATTTTTTTTATTGAATTAAACAATTTGTAAGCCTCTGATTTATCATACCACAGGAAAAGGGGGAATATCTGTAACTTATCGATGTGGAGTTGTTTTCTAATCCGAACAGGGGAATTCCCTCTGTATCGTAACTACTTTCAGACTCTCCTTGTATGTCATGTGATGATAAACTTACTGTTTACTTCCTTTAGAATTTCAAAATTTATAGATGTATATTCTATCTGTCAGTGACAGACTAAAAACACTTTTCTAAAATAAGACTAAAAATAAAGAATGAAATGATATGCAACATATTATGCCCATTCCATGAACTAAATTAACTCTGTAAAATTATATAACAATAAATTTGACCTTGCCTCCACCCGACCTCCTTTCTATCTCAACAATGCATCCCTTATACTTTAATCCTTTCAAATAATCGTTGATAATAGCAAGGCTGGTTTGTATACCAGTTACATTTTTAAAACAAGCTACAGAATAATTCCCAAACCTAATATTACCTTTGGCTTTCTATGAACACAATCATTATTGTGGATAGAAATGCTAGCGTGATATGAAAAAAATTGACAGTACCTTAATTTTCATTTGGCTCATTTGAAAGGGGAAAAAAGGGGTATACGAAAATCTTATATTCCAATTAGGCCCTCATTCTACAAAATCCTGGATCCGCGCCCACCAACAATTGCCTTGAACTTTAATTCATTTGAACAACCATTGAGGATAGAAATGCTGGTTTATATCTGTCACATTTTAAAACCAACCTAAGACCCACTCTAAACAATATATTAATTTGTCATTTGCAATAATGTAATACTCCCAACTTTCATGTGTAAGCGTAGAGTCAGACTAGCCTTTGTGACTTGGGTATGAATGTAATATACATCAAGGCCCCAGGTTTTGTCTCTCTGTGAAGGCATACTAAATGATGTATGGAGTTTTTCTTTTGTTCGTAGGATATGTATGATTACATTATTGCAAGGACAACTGGTATTGAAATTGTGATGATGAGTGTCTGCATGAAAAAATAATGATAGTTTGGTCTTTTAATTGTACATCACATTATAGCAATTAGCATGCTGTTTTTAATTGCTTTAGTAATTTCTAGTATCTTGTTGTGAATGTATTCCATTTTCATTACCACCTATTCTCAAACTGAATAGTTAATTTTGTGTAAATTGGCACTGGTTATTGTTTTTGTTGTTAAATTTGGTTTTAATGTGTGTGTCATCAGCAGTTCCAAGGTAACAGAGTGACATTCAGAAGCAAAATTTCAGCATTCAAACAAATTTATCATCTATAATTTAATCTTTATTTACAAAGAAATGGTAGATGACAATAGCTGATGGTACCCTCTTTTCAAAGTGATAACATCTATTATAGTGATCTGTATAATTAATGAGATACGAATGTTCATAATCATGGTAATGGATTAACGCAAAATGGATATGCATATTTGAGCAGAAAACATTTTGCTTAAACTCTGTGAACTTTATATGGCTATCAAAACTTTGAGTAATTGATTGGATTCTATATTGTTCTAGGTATAACATGCCAACTTTCATAATAAAATTGTTCAATTATTTTGTTAGTTATGACTTAAGACTTGAACCCATGTCCAGTAGTGATGGTAACGGAGTGACATCTGGTTTCCCGGTGTTTTTTGTGAGGAGAAATGCATTATAAAGAAATATTAATACCAAATTTTGTTAGAGTAGTTCATGATAATTACCTTAAGCTAAAAAAAAAAATCGGTGAAAAGTGACTAGATATAAGAATTAGAGGCATTTAAAGCACTATAGTCCCATATGTGCAAGTTAGGGTTTGATCAATCATTCAGCACAAGAAAATTGAATCGTATAATTTTTTAACTTAAATGATTGGTGTATTGTAAAGAAGCCTTTCTGATAATTTCAGATCCTGATTTGCATTTTCGAAGGCACAGTACGACATTAAAGTTTCAGCTCCATGTCCACTTTTGCTTGGAATTGCCCTCATTTGCTTTTGAATACTTAGATACAAATGTGTCAACTATTTAGAGGGCAAGTTTGATATTGAAGTGTCTCTTAACAAAAGTAATGCCAACATTTCAAAATGTCATCATCATCATGTGAAAGCCACCAGAGTTCAACTCTATATTATCATTTGGTTCCTCCCATTTATTATTTTAGAGAATTTGATAAGAATATAATAAAAAGCATGGAAATTCTATCCCCTTCCCCCCCCCCAAAAAAAAAACAAACAAAACAAAACAAAAACAAAAAAACATAGATTCAAAAGTTCAATATCACACATACTACAGAAGAAATCAATATCAGTACACTCCTCTCTATTCCTTCAAGTACTAAACAGAGCAATAATAAATATTGTACAATAGCTAGATTTTGGTACTACCATTACAAAAGTCTACACAGTCTTTCATTCCCCCCTAAATTGAGACAAATTAAACCCAAAAGTGCAATATCCCACAACAGAAGAAATCAAATAATAGAACTTACCCTCCTCCCCATTCACTTGCATAGTAACAGAGTGATATACTGAACAATAAACCTAGTTTTTGTATCCCCATTCAATATTTATACATATTCTTTCATAGCAATTTAGAGGAGGGGACGGTGAATGCAATTTTCATTCATTTTCAATATACTAGATTCTAATGTCATGTCGAAATCATGCTAAAACAGCCTCATCTGTTTTTTGGCATTTTGAGATGAAGGCCTTTAAAGACTGTTAAATTACTATGTTTCACACAATACATATTTTTGGGAATTTATAATTATATTCACCATTGCAGCAAAGCCTACTCTCCTACTTTTTGACATTGAAATCTCAGGAAATCATTATCATATCTCCTTACAAAAACTACCGGTAATTCACCTAAGTCTTTAGACTCTCAAAACTTACAGATAATACTAATTTTACTATATCATCTTCAAGTCGAAGTCTTATTTCTGTTTTCATTCATTAAAATTAAGTCTAGCATCATCAAATTCAGCGCCTGTGCATTCTGAACATTGTCCCCTGCTGGAGTCATTGATTTGAGAGGAAATCTTAGCCATTGGGTAAATGTTATCCTAACTATCTCTTTTCACTGCTCCAGTGCTAGCACTTATTAAACTAGGACCCTATTCACACATGGAATTTAATCAGCTGTCAGACATTTTCAAAATGACATAACATATTTGCCTCACCTACACTCCTGCAATAGACCACTTTACTAACATATTCAAATTTAATGCATACTTTTTCCTGGTGACATAGTAACAGGGTATTCAAACAACCTGTAATAAAAGAATGAACTACAATACATGGAATCCAGTTTGCATACATTATTTGTTACTATGTCGGGCAAGCCTCAGGCAAGCTTTCAGATTGTTAAGAACAACCTTTGTTAAAAAAAGTATGCATATAATTTGAATATGTTAATAAACTGGTCTATTGCTCTGGGCTTAAGAGTCTAATTCTCATACAAATAATATGTAAAGATTGGCCTGAAATATAGATGAAGAGGGGAAGTTATACTGGATGAATTCCATTTTCCATTAAATTGCCAGTAGACAATTTGGGAGCCGACAATGGCAGTAAATGCATACTAGTACTCTATGCAAATAAATTTCTTTAATAATAACACAGTGTTAAAAACACTCTCACAAACAAACTAGAAAATTAGATCAATCACAACTTTTCTTTATTCTTTAGGCCCCAATACATTTATTCAGAAGCAGTATACATACTAAACAAGATGCAAATATTTTATCTGTCTGTAAAATAATTATCAGATTCACTGCAAAACACTCACAACAAAGTATAATTGCCTGCTATAATATCTAATATAATATGTAACGCATATCCAGTCATATTTTGTTCGTCTTAAATATCCTGTCAAATTGACCGCATGTGGAGAGTGAATGTGAGCAGACTGAGAGAAGGAGAGCAAGTGTGAGAGGACCTATTGCAATCATGTCACTCGCCCCAAAGCAAAAGCACTCCGTTTGACTCTGACCCATACTCAATCTCTCCCCAAACCTTCAGCTCATCTCTCTTCATCTCTCACTTCCTTTCTCTCTTTTCTCCACTTTTTCATTTTCTTGCTTGAGTTTTCTTTTTTGTATCCCTTCCCCTCTTTCTTTGTCTCATTCTTTTTCTCTTCTTCTTCTTCTTCTTCTTCTCTATCTCTCTCGCTCATTCTGAGAATTCGGTCAGGTCAGGTCCTAATCAAGAAGCAGTGACAACTAACTGTAATCTATGTACTGCGAAACCAGTAATGTCTTAGGCAACGGTATTCAAACATGCAATACGTGTGGGTCGACCATATAAAACCCTTATGACAATTTTATTTTTATTTAGCTAATCTTGATTCTCCGCTTTCTTTAAAGCCCCTTCACAATTGGTGGTGCGACTGCTACAACCATTGCGATTGTGTGCAACATATATTGTGACCAAATGATCGCAAATGATCGCAAGAGCAAATGTGAAAGCCCCTTTACAGGATAAATTTGATTAACTTAGATTTCTTACAACTTTAACTTTTTTTCTTCTCCATTTTCATTATCTTCTTTTTTTCAATTGTACCACTTGCATATTGATTGAAATAATTAACCTGATAGTGATTAAATATGTTCTGATTTTTCAATCAACCTCTTTCATTCGCTTTTTCTTTCCCTTTTTTTCTTATTACTGGGATGCCAGTTGTCACATAGATCAATCACATATAGATTAAGCTATTCCATGAGTTTCTATACACAAAACAGTCTAAACTATGGCCTGAAAATGAAATTGCCAGGACAGAATTAAGGCTTTTGGCTGGAATCTGTCCGGAAAGCAATACACTCTCTCTCTCTCATATGCTATCTTGGAAATTATTGCATTTCCTTATCCAACGCCCCCATACTTCTCTTTCCTGTCCAACTAATACTTTAAATCTTTACCACTCAGGTTTCGCTCAGTAGGCAGATTCAATTGGGGTCCTGTTCCTTGCTCTGATAACACAATTAATAGCAATAATCATTGAAGGATATAGTTGAATCAAACGAGTTACAGCTTAGACATAAAGGTGCCTAGACATGAGGAATTCTTTAAATCAAGTTAGAGATGACCACTGATCTATTTTGCGCATTTGAGTAGTGGTCTTTAGGCTGATAAAAAGCTCCTCCCCCCCAACAAAAAATAAAGAATAAATGAATGAAAAAGGAAAATAAATAAATAAATAAATAAACAAAAAAAAAAGAATTAATGAAATATTGAATAAACATAGTTCAATTGAAAAAAAAATAATTGAAAATTTTATTTTAAAAAAATTACCTAGCCTTGCATATTATTACAATTTTGGGGGCAAGGTTCCAGATTAATTCCAATTCCTGACATCACTCTGTCTGACCTTGTTCAGTAATATTTTATCCACCTTGAAAGGCCAGTACGCTAACTTCAGAGATGCCAAGTTAAAAAAAAAAAAATTGCGTGAGATCATTCACATCGTGTTTGTAAGCAGTGCGCACGCGGCGCGCATTACCACATGTGCGCGTACGCAGTAGTAATTTGTACACAAAGGAGGCGCGCGCGCATGCTACACATGTTTTACGTAGTAAGCTATCTTGCATATAACGATCGCCTGCATGAAAACATCGGACTCGCAGGGATTGATGCGCGACAAAAATGCCGATATTTAGGGTTTTGAGGCTCCAAAATGGTTTTAAAAATCTATAATAATGCTACTTTTTCTCATTTCGCGTGAGAAATGGGGTGTTCTGCGTGAGATCGTTAGACAGACCCGAAATGCGTGATTCTCACGCAAGATGCGTGAGACTTGGTAGCTCTGTAACTTCCTTATCCCACACTATTGCCTTTATTATAAGATTGCAAGTGCATATAAAGGTTTAAAACCTCATTTCTGGTAGCTGCATGCTTGTTATGCTGGATCAGTGTGTAACGTTAGTGCTGGATAAAGAAAAAACTAGGTGTTCAAGTTTTGGTCTAGGTTTCATTTTCCCCCTTAATAGTTGTCTTTTGGGGGATATTTAGTAGTTTTAAGTCTAGGGATATTTAAGGGGATAGGGTTGCACTCAAAAGAAGGGATAGGGTTTGTGTAAATGGGTAGTATAGGGTATAACAAAGTTGGAAAAAAAAGTTGGGGAAAAAGCTTGTAGCCAGTATCCTAGTTACCGCTTCACTGAAACCTACACCTATGTACCAATTTACCCTCCCCCTGGATGGACCTATGCTATACCCCTGTCAATAAACATTGTTATGACCTTATACATCAACACATAAATCCCACTCCTGACACCAAAGTATTCTTCTAATAACCAGGATGACCTTGGTTGTCATTACCATCAGTGATAGATGTATTCAGTCAGTGCAGGTACAAATCATAACAGTACCCACTCTGCTTTTACAGCACAGTCTTATATAAAGGGATTCCGTAACTTCCCAAAATAAGTGCAAGAGTAAAATCTCATTTTTCTGACTGTAAAAACAAACTACCGAAAATATCAGAGCAAATGGAAGTCATTTAGTTCCTTAAAAGAGTGAAAACAACAAGGTCAGGACTACAGCCTTGCGCGAACAAATCACCACCGCGGTGCACCACACTGTCGCGAGCATCAGTGGCGTCTTTCCCAGCGGGCTGACTAAGGGAACTTTGTATCCCAGAATACGCAATACGTTCTGAGCCGTGGCGGGGAGGATACTGTTGCAAAAGCATTTGAAAATGGGGTTTGAAAATCACGGTATGAAATCGTAGATATCTGGATATTTAAGCAAGCTATTGGATTGTAAATTGCAAGTGATTCCATACTGAACTTTATGTTAATAAATCAATCATGTTGGCAAAATGAGCAATTTCAATAAATTACAACTTTATACTCGATGTTACTGCATATCCCTTTAAAAAAGCATAACAACATTACCACTGAACAAGAGCATATCAATCTCACTTCTGACACATTAATCTTATGATGACTTTGGTGTGTAACAGGGGCCGCGGAGCCGGGGGCGGGGATTCAGCCCCCCTCCCACTTTTTTCAGCAAACGAGTACATACATGCAAAAATGACCATGAATTTTTTATTTTCAGCCTGTTCAGCCCCCCACTTTCGGCTCAGCTTCTCCACTTTCAAAAACACTCTGTGGCCCCTGTGTAAGAACATTGAAGCAAAAGATGTTTTCAGTCAGTGAAGGTATAACTTCTATTGAGATTATCCTTAAAGCTTTTACAACACTATGTTCCCTAACTAAACTGACCAAGATTATTTTAAAACATATGCCAAGTTCAAATTAAAAATTTTGCGTGAGATTTTCATGAGATCATTCGCATCATATTTGGAAGCAGTTCGCACGCGGCGCACGTTACCATATGTGCGCGCGCAGTTGTAATTTAATATTTGTACACAAGGAGGCGTGCGCACGCTACACATTTAGCACATATAGTAAGCTATCTTACATATAATGATCACCTGCATGCAAAGATCGCACTTGCAGGGCTTGATGCGTGACAAGACTGTGGATTTTAAGGGTTTTGAGGCTCCAAAATGGTAAAAATTTATAATAATGCTACTTTTTTTTTGCGTGAGAAAATGGATTTTCTGCGTGAGACGGACCCTAAATGCGTGATTCTCACACAGAATGCGTGAGACTTGGTAGCTCTGTTAAAATAACGCTTCAGTCATGAGAAGAGCTAAAATCTCACTCCTGATACCATTTTATTTTCATATTCAATCTAAAAGACTCTAGTAACATCATAGAGGCAATTTAAAATTAAAGAATATTTTGCATTCTAAGCATTTTTATCCTATGAAAACCTTCATGTCAACATATTTCAGTGATGCAGGAATGAAGCCTATAAATGCACATCACATATTTTATTATTAATGATCCCTTTTTCACCAGTAGAATTTAAAGGAAGTGTAATAAACATTCTTATAACTGACAATAAATACATGTATATCACACTAGTGTACGTATCACTGTTCATGTCACCCTTGTGCCTGATCTATACTTGTCAACCAAGCAAACAGTCAAGCAGTGGGAGGCTGTTAGTTCATGTTGTACCGCAGGTGAACTTTTAATTATGCACACAACGGTAGCTTACATGTATATGTGTGATATTTGCATCATCACAAATTTGCACTCCATATGTCACCACATGTCAAAATTTACACATCCAGCAGAACTGTTGATTTTTTTCAATATTTCATATTTTAGTGGAAATATTTGCCTCTGCTCTGTTCACATATGGACCCATCATGCAATCATCCAAATTTAGAAATACATCCTGCAGCAAAACTGTTGAATAAGATTTTTGCTCTCTTTACATATTGACCCATGCAATAATCTAAATCTAAAGTTTGAGTTTTAATTAATATGGATTAATCCTTGATCTTCATCTCATTCAGTGATGAAAGCAAAGCAATTTTTTAAGGGGAGGGGGTTCTGTTTAATAAACACTTATGTATTTCCTGGATAGAGCAAAAATGAAATAAAATTTAGTATATTTTACTGCTGTAAGTTATGAATGCAAAATATAACATAAGGAGTTCACATCTAACATAGATCCTGTACTTAAAAATATTAATGTGAAATGCACTTGGAACATGTTCTGACACGTCCAAATGCAAAGGTAAAGTGCCATCTGGTCTAAACCCACTTTGACTAATGCCCGTTTGGTCTCATCCTACATGGTTTAATTCCATTTCGTCTACAACCAGTTCATCTAATTTCCACTTGGTCTAACACCACTTGATCAATTCCTGTAACAATCTGGTAATAGACCAATTATTCATTTGGGAAATAGATGAAACTGCAACTAGACAATTTGGATAGACAAATTGGCAACTAGACCAAGTGAGAATTTGACCAATTATGTATTAGACCAAGTGGAAATAGACTACATTTTAATACATTTGCTGTAGAGAGCCAGAATGGCAAACTCTTATTATTCTTTTTCTCTATTTTTATTTTCAAACACCATGAGTGCTGAAAGGTGAACCTGTGTGCTATAGAAGTAGCACCTATTACCATCATTCAATACAGCATTAATATTATTTTGTCTCTCACAACTTGAACAACCTCATTGGAGACAAAAAAATACTAAAATGGCAACATGTCCACAAAACAAAATACATTATGATTCTAAAAAATGAAAAGGTTGAGAAAATATTATCAATACAACATAGAAGGTAAAAAATAACAAGTTAATATTGCATTCTTCATGATTTGACAAAATTAAATATTAACCTGTTGGCTACAGTATCTGAAGTATCCTGATTCCCATTATAAGTTTAATGCAGGAATCACATGGTTCTCAAAGTTAGTCGGTTAAAACATGAGACTATACAAATAAAAGACAAATGGGTTACAATACAAGACCTACTCAAGGAAATCATCCAATATTTTGCTGTTTATATTTCATTAATTAATTCAAAAGAAATTAAATCAACACTGCTTCAGCCAGAGAGTGATACTTTCTCATTAAATTTCATTTGTTTCTTGTCAATAAAGGCAGCTGAAATGTCAGCTCGCCTGGAGCTCTCGATTGCCCCACCTTCCAAAAGTCAAGTTAGTTTCTTAAAAGCACCCAAAGATGGAGTGGATAATAGATAGATGATGATGACCTAGCAAATACACTTGGGAGGCAACGAAAATAAGATGATACGCTCCGAAAATCCTTCATCCGAACCTCAAACATGAGCGGCGAGGTTGTCGATTTGAACGGATACCGTATGAAAACATTTACATGGCAATGCAGAGTGGTAAGAAAACAAGAATTCCCAAGCCTAGCTGCTACCAATCCTGCATGGTCTAGACAGAAATTTGATACTCGACCGCATTAAGCCTCGATGGACGATGGACGGTATCCCATTGCGTTCGGGATCATCAACGCTCCATTAGATTTGAAGACATAGGATGAGAAAATACAGATCTTGAAGGGGCCTTTGTGTGTTGTGTTATGGTTCATAGATGAGCCCTACATATTTTTTTTATGTATGGTATGAATGTATATTGCCAGTAAGTATTGAAGTCTACATTGCCTGTCAATGCACACATGTCATTATGATGGAGGTGTTATTCATAAACAGAAACATGGCATATATTCTACAACTATGCAAATTAATTTTCTATTTTTGATATTCTCTGATGAAATAATAACAGAATATTGCAACTCTCATCACATCTAAAATATCTTCTTTTTTAAGGTAAGGCAACTGACAACCCGCCCCCCCCCCCCCCCCCCCCCCCCCCCCCCACCCCCGGGAAAAAAATATGTTCATCATATGAGGGCTGAATGAGTGTTACTGAGACATGTAGAGTAATGGCCCAAATTCTTGATAGTAGAAGATTGAATTACACTGTCTCCTTCTACCTTCTGCTAATGTATTTGATACAATTTATATTTTTCAGCTTTCTTCCCTTACCCTCTCAACTTCACCCTACATCTTTCCTTTCCTGTTTTTCTTTCTCATCAGAGAAAAGTTGAATCCGTAAGAAGAAAAAAAAATGGATTATGCACCAAATCTGTTTTGGTTGTCATCAGGCCTCAGGACGGTATTTCATCTTATCTACACCTCCAATTTTGGAATATTAAAAGAAAACAGTCTTTTCATATCCTCCATAATCTCTACATCCTGTATATATTCATGAGGTGTTTAAATTTCCCAAGTCGAAACAACCCCTCCCCCTCTTGATACCCTCCCCCGTACAATATAGGGGGAAGCATTACATAAGGAGTTGAATGCATAACAAAGCAAACAATGTACAATCTTTTGTCAAGTAGATAAACTTCTGACCTTTCTACTTACAAATTCATCATTTTTCATATCACAAAATCTTTGCCCTAAAGTGTCAGACGAGTGTTTCAAAACAATCCAAGGAAACAACTATCAGCAGAAGCAAGTAGACGTGCATGGGTTGATCTACATTGTAAAGGTGTAAATAAATGACAATGATGTTAATAAGAAATAAGGTTCAACAAAGATAGATTTTATTCTTTCTTTCTTGCTGCCCGACTGTTTTATAATCAATAGGAATAATTGTTAAAGAAAAAAAATTATTTTTCTCTATTAAATTCCCAGGCATTGTATGTTATCTCCTTATTCCCATTATTGTTTTGAACTGGCATTAATGATTGTTATTTTCTATGCCCCTAGATATCACACAATAGTCTCTTGAATTTTCTCATTCCCATCCATTTAACAAAGGAAGCGCCCACTACCTTTAGACAACAGGATGAATAAATCTAAAAATATATGAAGAATTCTCTTCAGCATTCACAAAACCTACCCCTTTAAGGAGCCCACGCCAATACATGGCGGCAATGCATGCCCACGTTTATTAATTCAAGACGCATCTGCTGCAGCTAAATTTTGAGCTCCACTGCTTATGACATAATCACACCATCATATCCGCCAGGGGCATAGCAAGGACTCTTAAATTGAGGAGGGGAGGGGGGTTGGGTAAAGGTAAGGAGGGCAAAAGAGTAAATGGTTACCAAGTGTCAAAAGGACATTACCTCAATAATAAATCATTGGTCTGCTTGCTATCTTCTATTGCCTGATGGTAAATATGGAAACCTTGGAGATGAGGGGAAGAAAAGACGCAGTAATAAAATAATGTGCTAAACTGCAATTCAGGGATTCAATGATAATTGCTATATTAATCAAAATTATGACTAATTTAAACTTTACCCTACCCTACACCTAATATAAACCCTGCTGTATAAATCTTTTCAAAAAGTCTGGAACAATTGTTGCAGGAGCAATGTGTCCCGTCACCAACTTAAGAGGGGATAAAATTAGCAATGATTTTCTGAACGATGGCAGTGCTGTTAAACTTCCCAACCTAGAAGATATATACTTGCCTGAAAAACTTGGCAGAAAAGCTAACATTTTTCACGAAAATTAGAAGTGGTCATATCAGTTGTGGATGATTTAAAAACATATGGCACCATACACATGTACATGTATATGGTAGAGAAGATTCACATTTATCTCACTTCTTACCCTACAATACATTCTTAATAAGTTGTAATATCTTTCATAAGCAACAATGACTGAAATACCTGAATTTCTTCACAAGATTCAGCATCCAAAGTTATTGAACATTCAAATGGTATACAAAGAGGTAATACTTGCACCTCCCACCCCCCCCCCACTATTGCCTGCAATTATTATGCAGTAATTATGCTGTAATCCCCGGCTGGGTATAGAGACAAGGGGTCTTACTTCCACCCATTTACCCCCCCCCACCCCACCAACCGTAGGCCTACTGGCAGCAATGAACAGTAATTGGTAAGCACATGATTTGGGTCTGGATCAAAAGGGCGTCTAGATTTCTCCAGTCAACCCCCCCCCTTTACTGGTAGCACCAGTATTATTATTAAGAGTAACAGTAATTCGGTTAGCTCAGGCAAGGTTGGTTCAAAAGGGGGTCTTGCTAGCACCCCTTTAACCACCCTTACTGGCAGCAGGGGTGTGATTATGAGAGTAACAGTAATTTGGTAATCTCAGGCAAGGTTGGATCAAAAGGGGGTCTTGCTAGCACCCCCTTTAACCACCCTTACTGGCAGCAGGGGTGTGATTATGAAGAGTACCAGTAATTTAGTAATCTCAAGCAAGGTTGGATCAAAAGGGGGTCTTGCTAGCACCCCTTTAACCACCCTTACTGGCAGCAGGGGTGTGATTATGAAGAGTACCAGTAATTTGGTAATCTCAAGCAAGGTTGGATCAAAAGGGGGTCTTGCTAGCACCCCTTTAACCACCCTTACTGGGAGCAGGGGCGTGATTATGAAGAGTAACAGTAATTTGGTAATCTCAGGCAAGGCTGGTTCAAAAGGGGGTCTTGCTAGAACCCCTTTAACCACCCTTACTGGCAGCAGGGGCGTGATTATGAAGAGTAACAGTAATTTGGTAATCTTAGGCAAGGTTGGTTCAAAAGAGGGTGTTGCTAGCACCCCTTTAACCACCCTTACTGGGAACAGGGGCGTGATTATGAAGAGTAACAGTAATTTGGTAAGCACAGGCAGGTTTGCTGGAGGCGACAAAGGGATGGCATCTAATATCAGAGATAATAGAATGAGGGAGGATAGGGAGGGGAGTCATATTTTATGGTCCATACAAAATGAATTATCCCATACACCAGCACCTCTGTGGTGATATAACCATGCCTATAGTACTGTATAAGCCAATATTTTTGTGTATATATATATATAGACTTTTTTTCACTAGATGGGCTTAAATTTTTAATTTTGTGATCTTTTTATTATTCTAAGTAATTTGTTTTACTTTAATATAGTACAATGAAAACACCACTACAATCACAAAATTATCCACTCGTGAATTTCCCTTACTAGTCCAAAATCACAAAAATTATATACAAAAATATATGGCTATTCAGAGTTTAGACTAGCGGATGGTTTGTACAGTATCTAGACCAGCAGATGACAATGTCACATCAAAAGAAAAATATATTTTGACATATTAGTAATTTCATTAATTTTTGTAAATATGATAGTCCTCCAATAGTAATTAGTTTATTATTGCCTTTGCACGTTCAAAATTATATATTTCATATTCTGTTCTTACAGTTGAGAATGTTAATTAAGTCTGATCGACTTATTATTGCTGTCAACCGATTAAAAAAGGGTAACATCTAGAATCTTTTTCCTTTTTTTCTATCATTCTGCCTTTTCCCCCTCTTTAATATATTCACCAGTAAGCTCTTAGTGCCATTCACCCCTTTCTCATTGATGAGTTTTCATCTTTAATTTGGCAGCACAGGTTATTGTCTGTTTTTGCTATCTTCCCTAATATTAATAAAAACATATACCTGAAAGAAGAACCATGAGGTTATCTTTGTCAAAACCTTTTTCCTTTCTTGAAATATAATGACATTGAAATGTTCAACATGTTGCCAATTTAAGAATTTTAATACGTTTTCTTTTCCAGTACAATATACTTGGATCAAGTTTGCTTCCCCCCCCCCCATGAATTTAGTGTACTTTGAGGATCTGATTATCAATTAAAAAGGCATACTTAGCTCTATCACACAATGCTAGCAACCATTTACTATGAATATTGATAATAATAGCTTTTCAAAGATTGATAAGTATGAACCAAAAAAGTGTATCATTTACACATTACCAGAATACTTGATATGCCATGATGCAATGTTATGAAATGTGAGATAGTTAAAATGAATTAAAGAGTGAAAAGAGAAAGAGTGAAAAAAGAAAGAGTGAAAGAGAGAAACAGAGAGACAGACGGAGAGAGAGAGAGAGACAGAGAGAGAGAACAAGATGGAAAGATAGGGAAAGAGGAGATAATTAGAGTGACTAAGAGATAAAATAATTTACATTATCAACAGACACATAAAATGCATTGAGTAAAACATTTTAGTTTATGTTTAGTTTTAATTATTTCATGCCATATGATGCAGAGCAAAGAAAAAAAAAATCAAATAACAATATATTCCATGCTGCATCTTGCCATTGTGTAAAAGAAAACAATATCCATGCAGCATTTACTATTCCCAAAAGGAATTCACCCAGTTCCCTAGAAATGGCGGGCTCACAATCTCTCTCAGCGTACTCACTGCGGTGATAGATGTTCGGTTTCGATGTCAAAACAAAACCTCGCATTTATCACCCTCTCTCTCAAGTCAATCCAAGCCTGTCCACAATAGGTAGTTCTACATCAGATAAAAGTTGTGATATATCCCATTTCAGTGTGAAGCGTGAATTTTTTGCTTCAACAGATTGAGCTCAGGCTGATATTCCTGTTACTATTTTGCAAAAAAGTCCAATATGATGCGGTCTGATATATCACACAATTGATTTAATTTTGCAAGGTTCACAGCTCATAATGTACAAAGTATTACATGTACATGATAGCAGCAACGTTTACATGAGATTGCTATATAGTAGGTGAAACATGCAGAGGTTTGGCAAGCTAATTAGCTTGAAGGGCCTGTCCCACAGAAGGCGATTGTGGCGATAACCTACGAACTACCTGTTGCCACCATTTGCAGGTCCAATCGCCTTTAAAATCGTGAATTATCGCGTCTATCGCCTAAAGAGACGGAGCCAAATTCAGTTCGTCGTTGGATTGTCAACAAGTTTAACAATAGCCGGAGTCAGTTAGGTTGACGTCAATGACTTAGCCTGTCTTCTCTTGTCGCAACAATTTGCTATCGTAGATTGTCGCCAGATAGAACATGTTTAGCAGAGCAGAACGGCGGCCAGTTGTAGGTTGCTGCGCTACAGCGTACGTTGCACGCACCGCTGAACCTAACGGCCAGTGAAATTTAAGCCGCTACGACCTTTGTCGTTCAATGTTCAAAAATCACTCACGACCCAAATTATAACGCGCGACTGAGAGGACAATCACGAACCTAAAGGCGACAGGCCGCCATCAGGTAGAAAACACTTGATTGCCTGTGTCAGTCGCAACGATCGCCACAGTGCGCAAGTTCATATTTTGGTTGATTTTAAGCTGCGACAAGAGAAGTCTAGCCGCGAGACGCGCGAAGGTGGAGGCTATTGCATTATCGGATACAAGCTATTGTTAGTCTATTGTTTGCGTGGAAGCAAGTTGTTGTCGTAGCCTATCGTAGACAGAGTCGTAGATACGTATATGATCTTCGGTCACCTACGATTCTGACACGATTCTTGCAGATTCTAACATGCATAGAATGTCGTCACAACGATCGCCTTTAAAGCTTATACACACCTGTACAATTCTTACACATAATATAACCCCCCCCCCCACAAAAGAGAAAAAAAATCTAGTTCAATCCGACACACATTTGCACCAAAAAAAAGGAGAAATAAGCAAGCTAAAAGAGAACAAAAAACCTATATTCACAACTATTACCTATTTATGGGGTCAGAAAAAAAAAAAAAATTTCTGTCTGATGAAACCTCATCTCTTGGAAGAAGGTATTGACGCCGCATGCCACATACATTGCAGAGCTACCGGTGCATGACCCATTAACTGGGTAGGGGGGCTTATTCTCACCTTAGTAGAATGCCTCTCCCTGCTCCCCGGGTGCGCTTTATGACCGGAGAATGCATTCGACAGATCTCTCTTCATCCACTGGTGCATTTA
This sequence comes from Paracentrotus lividus, assembly GCA_940671915.1. Taxonomy (NCBI): domain Eukaryota; kingdom Metazoa; phylum Echinodermata; class Echinoidea; order Camarodonta; family Echinidae; genus Paracentrotus; species Paracentrotus lividus. Next base: position 14,120,226 of record CALNVZ010000649.1, on the reverse strand, counting down.
GAGTGTCAAATAGCATCCTCTTGGAAATGTTTCATTGGGATGGAAGCTCAACGAGGTGTGTCGGCAGGTCTTTTGTGTTTGTTTCTTTTAGTTGACCTGCTTCCTTTGACGGAGCTTTCTTGGAGAGAATATAATAATAATAGAAATATTCTGGATTTATATATCGCCTAACACATAGTCAGACTACATATCTAAGCACTTTACAGACATATTGTTACCCCAGTCACCGGATTCAGGCTTTCCCCGCACACAATATGTGCACATTCTCCACTCCTTAAGGAGCATTTAAGCTAGGCACCATCCAAATGAGGTGCACACAATGCTGATCAAACCACATTAATGTTCGCATCCTATCGGGTACCCATTTTTCACCTGGGTGGGGAGAAGCATGTATGCAAAATGAGCACCATACTTGGGATTGAACCCACAGTCCTTGCATTAATTCTCAGGCAAGTGATACCACCACTAGACTATGACACTTCACTATACAATCCTACAGAAAGATTTGAGGTCACGAAATCTCAGTAATTTTTGAAATGCAAGTTTGCAGTGTTCATGAAAAGAGATTTTTTTTTAAATACCACTATATTAGAAGGAAAGATTTCTGAGATTCCAAGTGCTAATAATAATTTTTTTTTAAATAATGGAAACAGTTCCATTTACTCCTCTATATAGAATTATATAGATTATCTAATTTGACACTTAAGGAAAATGATTGTCTTGTTTAATGCCTATTTGTCCCCCATTGGCTGTACATTGATGCCACACTAGATTATTATCATTCTAGTCTCATAATTAGGCCCTGCATTGTTGACTATAAGTACCTTTTATTAACCTACAACAATGCTTGCATGCATCTAAACAAACTTACAATTTATAGTGTCCACTTGAGGAAATACAGTGAATTGATCTTAACCAATGGAAAACAGGAATGTAATGATTCAAAATTAACAGGTTAAAATTTGAATGTCTGTAGAAGGTTCACATCTAAGTAAGATAGCTCTTCCACCTTTGTATACATGTACATGTACAACATTAATTTGTAGTACAAGAAAGGATAATTTTTCCTTTAAATATTCTAAATAATATTGAAAAAAAAAGATATGTGGGGAGTTGATAATGAAAATTACTGTACATACATATTTTGTCAAATTTTCTAACACACGCATTAAAGAGAAAAAGAAAATTACATTAGAAATTCAATGTAAAGAGTTCTGGTATAACAAAATACCTGATATCATGAGCTAATTCTCCAAGCAACAAGAAGTCACATTTCATTTTATTTTGTACGTTTCATTTACTACTGACAAAAAATATACCTGTTACAACAACCAAAATTTCCTGCTCCAGAGAACCTTGTTTTAAAGAATTTCCACAGTACTAAGGCTGTATATTTAATTGATAAAACTGTGACTACAGTTGCCGTTAACAGCCTAATACTATAGTTATAAAGCAAGGAAAAATGATAATGATAATAATGATAAATGACAAGAACTGTTAAGCCTGTAAATGAAATACATGTATACAACCTGCAACCCGGGAATGTTTATTAGGCTACGCACGTTTACCTCATCCCAATTAAGGGACAATGCATTTCAGTGTTCAAGTCAATTAAGTATACCATGCATCTATGTGTTACTTTGCATTCAATGGGTGTTTCGTCACATACACATGTTTCAATTAATTTAGTCTTTCTTACGAGCTACAACCATTAGGGCATTGACTCAATTTGAGACATGAAAATAAGACAAAATGTTTTTCTTATCTGTTCATTTACTTTTTTCAATGCTAATACAATGAGGGGTGTCTCGTAAAGTAACAGCGTATCTCAATTTATTCCATATTAGCTACTAGTGAAGGGTACTAACTCAATACTGAAAGGGAAAGGGAAAAAGGCAAGATTTTCATGTATCTTATTTAGTCTCTGTTTCATATCATATCACCAACTGTATAAAAACATGTACAAATTAAATGTGAAGAAGAGGAGTGTTTTATAGAAAATCAGCGCATCTCCATGTTTAATCCATTTAATCCTTCTTATTATATTAGCTACAACTAGAAGGACAGTAAATCAATTTAGGACATGGAAATATGGCTAATGATTTTATATGTTTTCCACTCTTTCTTGCTGTAACTCTCTTTTTATAAGTAAAGATGGGTGTCATGTTTTTAGCAATATATGATATTAATTCATGTATCATTCAAAACATCAAAATAAAAGCCAGATGCCGCCCCCCCCCCCCTCCATAGCTCACAAACAAAACATAACACTATATTCCTCACTATTGTGAAATTTCACATCCTAAGAATAAGACATGTGATTAACTGGAAAATATATATTTCTTTTTTTATGATATAAAATTGTGACTGCAGAAGGTTCACATCTAACAAAGATAGCTGTTCATACATGTTACTTTAACACAGATCTAACGTCTTTATGGTTCTGAAGATAGCTCTTCATACACACTACTTTAACACCGATCTAACGTCTTTATGGTTCTGAAGATAGCTCTTCATACACACTACTTTAACACAGATCTAAATTCTTTATGGTTCTGAAGATAGCTCTTCATACACACTACTTTAACACAGATCTAAAGTCTTTATGGTTCTGAAGATAGCTCTTCGTACACACTACTTTAACACAGATCTAAAGTCTTTATGGTTTTGAAGATAGCTCTTCATGCACACTACTTTAACACAGATTTTAAGTCTTTATGGTTCTGAAGATAGCTCTTCATACACACTTCTTTAACACAGATCTAAAGTCTTTATGGTTCTGAAGATAGCCTTCCAAACAAACTACTTTACACGGATCTAACGTCTTTATGGTTCTGAAGATAGCTCTTCATACACACAACTTTAACACAGATCTAAAGTCTTTATGGTTCTAAAAATTCTAATTAACCTCAATAATCACCTCTTACTTTTTATTTATGTATATACCAACTACCTCCAAAAGAAATATTTTTAATTGGTGTTAATTTGTGACTGCGGAAGGGTCACATCTAACAGACATGGCTTTATGTGTAAAAGAAGACATGCTATCATAAATGTGTATACCTTAACACAGAGGTAGCATCCTTTTGACGCTGAAAATAATATTTGCTATTGAGGAACAGCTCTATTTCTTCATGTACCAGTGAGGAGAGAGAACCCACACGCATGGTTGTTAGCCAAGCTGACATGAACAAATGTCTTGTGATTACACAACAACATCCACCCATCGCCTTCGCTCTCTTGAGAGACGATGTCCGGTAATTCTGTTTGGTCCTTCACCGCCGACAAGATGGTGGAACGCCAAGCATTTATCCCATCAACATTCCAAGACTGTGGAATTAGGGGAACAAAGGGGAGGGGGAAAGGTGTTGGGATGACCTCGTAAGAGAGTATAGTCATCTGGATAAGGATCTCGCAAAAACACCGCCATTTTTTCTATTAAAACGAGGGGTGACAGTTGGTTTTCCCCCATCAATATTCCAAGACTGTGGAATTAGGGGAACAAAGGGGAGGTGGAAAGGTGTTGGGATGACCTCGTAAGAGAGTATAGTCATCGGGACAACGATCTCGCAAAAGCGCCGCCATTTCGTCTATAAAAAAAGAGGGGCGACAGTTGGTTTTCACCCATTAACATACCTAGACTGAGGAATTAGGGGAACAAGGGGGGGGGGAAGGGAAAGGTGTTGAGATGACTTCTTACCAGGGTCAGTAGTCTGAACAATGATCTTACAGAGATGTTGCCATTTTGTCTCTATCCAAAAAAAACAGGGATGTTCGTTAATTGGTTTACCCCATTAACTTTCCAAGACTGTGGAAGGGGAACAATGGAGGGAAAAGGCATTGAAGTGACCTCATAAGGAGTCATTTGGACAAGGATCTTGGGAAAACACCGCCATTTGTCTAAAGGAAAAAAAAACAGAAAAGGATATCAGTTGGCTTTTATCACATGGACACTTGAAGACTGTGAGAGAGGTTAAAAGGTGAAGAGAAAAGGTGTCGAAATGACCTTGTAAAGGCCTGTGATTGGGGTAAAAAAAAAAGAAGTGAAAAAGAAGCAGAAAAAGTCCCACAGCCATGATTACAGCACCCAACATACACACATTATGACATATACAGTAATCACCCCACATGTACCTAGTAAGAAAAAAAATCAACACCAAAATACATGTCGAATATGCATTATTTTGTTCTTAAAATGCGATTTAAGTGTCACATTTCCAAATCACCATGTATCAAGGTCCAATGCTGAGAAAAATACTTGCCAAAATATTGTTAAGAATCACAAAGTCAGAGCTTTTAAAGAGGGTTTTCGCTTTCGATCGCAAGCTCCATATTGCAGTACGGTGTCAGCAAAACGCAAAAAAACACAAAAAAACAAAACATAAACAAACACAGGGTGTGCAGTACATGCACATACTGCTGATACATTGACTTTGTGTATGAAGGTCAAGGCAAGTCCCGACTTGTATTCATTCAACCGAAACAGGAACCCCGCTTTGACAGGCACCGCCATATTGGCGGTGAATGTCCAACAAAACTGAGGAAATGACACATATAGAAAAGTGGAAAATCAGGCAAAATAATAATGAAAAAAAGAGGAAATCTGCTTTTAAAAAACTCAAGATTTTACAGGTATGCTTGTAAGGGGTCAATAATTTAGACAAAGGACACAAAAGCTAAATAGCATCATAAAAAAAACAGAGGCCAGTTGGTTTTGGCAATACGGCCATGCAGACGTCATAATTATATAAGACAGAATGGTTCTAGGACAACTACCCCCACCAAAAATCTACCATCTAACCCTAAACCTTATTCTGAGGGGGAGTTATCCTGGGGGCAATTTTCCTGATACGATCCTATCAACAACAAAAAATTGAAAAAGCTACAATGTGAAGGTGTCAGAGCCTGAGTACTTGCATGTACTCAAATATGTAACAGGAAAACTACAATAGCCCTGCATGCATGCATGTGAACAGTGCAAGAACACTCTGTAAGGTGCTGAGGGAGTGCATAACTATGTTGGCTTAAAATTCAGTCAGTGACAAGGAGTGATAAAACATTGTGAGGTGCAAAAAATAAAGCCACCACAACACAATCACCTACGTATACGTTAACCACTTAGCTGCGGACCAAGTAATATTATGTGCTTGGCATTTGTACACTAGCTGTGCATGGACCACGTAATATTACGTGCTCATGCTATTGTCTGAGCTTTGTCTGAACTTCACCAGCTGGTCATACCCGTACTCTGCAATTAGCACCATGCAGCAGTCAAGTGGTTAAACAGTATAATTATTCTTAAGCATTACAAATGTCTCAAAACATTCTACTAACTTATCATGAACAGAAATATGATTGTTTGCTATAAAATATCCTTTTAGATGATTATATTCATTTTTCATCATACATCAATCTTTGTATTGGGATATTCTACTATTTTTTGTAAAGATACAAAAGGGTACCTATTGTAACTAAAATATCTAAATATCACTTTAAAACTAAATATCACTCATCAAAATCTCTGGACTTGGTACATTTATGAACAGCTCTTTTCATGAGATCTCTTTCACAGAATACTAAAAGGACATGTACTTTGGCATTGTTCTTCAAAGACTGCAGGGCAGATTGACTCTAATTACGAGTGTACTAAATGAATGAATGGGGACGATATTTTGCATTAGTTTCATAAATGAATGCAAGCCGGCCAGATGCGAGAGGCTAATTAACTTGTCGTACTCACAGATTAATGAGCTGATACACCCTAATTGGGTAGATATTGTCCTTAAGTATGCAAAAATCAAAATATATTTTCAAGATACAATTCATAATTCATTCATTGTTTATTAATTCATTCAGGAGAAAAAGGATTAGTGGGAGAAGTCATACTTGAATTTTTCTTTATCCTTTTCAGTAACATTTATTCATGATTTCTAATTAAATATTTGCCCAGTTAATACTTGTTATAAAGTCACGAGTCGATTACCTATGCTTTTTTCTCCCATTTTCTCTCTCCCTATATTTCTATTGTTTCTCATCCTCCTTATCTCATTGCTTCTGCAGTCTATTGCACTCTTACTCACTTCCCCCTAATTTCTTTCTTTTTCCTTTCTATCCTCTCTTAATGTGCCATATTCATTTATAGCAATAAAGTAGACTTTCTTTTTAAATCCTCTAAAATGGTATGAAATAGTCTTGCATGGTGTAAATGACTGAAAATTGATCCACAGACACAATACAATCAACTGTGCTGTTTTGCAAAGCCTATACTGCCAGCATTAAAGAGAAAATGAATTATTACAATTGCATAGATAATAGTAAATTTGCACGAAAACGTGTCCGTGGCACGCAAAGTGTAACATGTACTATCTCTATTTCTTTCCATTTCTCTTCCTTTCGCTCTCTCTCTTTCTCTGTCTCTGTCTGTCTGTCTGTCTCTGTCTCTGTCTCTCTATTCACCTCTCTTTCTTTAAGTATTCTATTTTGTAATCCTTTTCTGTCTACCTTGATCTTTTCTTTCGTTCTCAGATTTTCTCTCCATTTCCCTCCAACCCCTCCCCTCTTCAATACCCCCCCCCCCCCGTTTCATCACTGCCTCCCAACCAGCCTCACTTACAATAGTTTACGGTTAGTATTTTAACATGGTATCCTCATCAAGTACCAGCAAACATCAGATCTAATAGAAATCCCATAAGCACTGGCAGGACACTAGGGTATATATGAAACATTGTGCAGCTGAATCCTATTGGGTATGATACACGATTCTATAGGCAATGGAAATTGTACAGCCTAAAATGCTAAGGGGGGCCTACAGTATAAACCTGAAACCCTAGCGAATTGTGGCCACTTTTGAGGCACATACCTTTCATGGATTGCAAGTTTGTTTTTTTAATATATGGATTCATTTACTTGACTTTTTTTTTTCATTTTGCAGCATTTTCTTTTTCAACCCCCTGCTACCGGTGACCCTAACCCTAAACATAATTCAACCCTTATGCTAAGGTTTAGAGAACTTTTCTTTCTTAAGCAAATGGAACTACCAATCAATCCTTTTATGACTTCAAAATAATTATTAAGCTCACTGATCCCTCCCCCCCCCCATTACTCCCATCCACATTTTATGTAGACCCTGACCTATTTGGAGGTTTTTTCCCCTTGGCAATCATAAACGAAATATTATCATGATATGTATCAATACATAACTATGTAAGGATATCGCTGTAATATAACACCCTCTGCTAATGACCTTTGCATTAGCAAATAAAACAGCAGATATGACTGATTAATCAATCAAATAATGGTGTGTTAGGAGGAGGAATGATCCCCCCCCCCCTCCTCCTACTTTTTTTTTTGTAAACGGTGGAAAAAGAAAGTTTTTTTTTCCTATCATCAGCATATAGGTTCACCAATCTTTCAATTTTTTTTTGCTGCGCAAATTACTCAACATATTAATTACTCGCTATATTTGGTCCACCATCCACCTCCCCTTGTCTCTTGACCCCTCAAGTGAGTATTAAAGTTGTATGACAGTTATATATCATAGACCATATATAGCATGCATATTTCTCACTGCATTTGTATGGAAAATACAATTTTCTAGTCACGTAACGTAAGTATCTACACAACACAAGAAATAAAATGGAAAAGTCATTAGAGAGTGGGAGAGGGTACCAGTATTTCATTGATGGACTTGAAGATATAGATACTCTGGATGAAAATGGGTTGTCTCCTCTTCACATAGCTGCAAGAAGGTGAGTTTAAGCTGTGTTTTTCTTACGCAGGGCCAGATATTTGTAATAATTATATATAGCAATTTAATATACCACGCATTGAGCAGCTCTAGTTGAAATTACAGATCTACCTAATAGATCTTGCGTCTAAAGTTAAATTGAAATGCTGTTTTTCTCCCTTTTTTAAAAATAGATGTTACGCAACTAATAGGGTGATAGACTACACCTCCCATCTGAAACAGATCAATGCAGCAAAGGGGTGATACACTAAGTACTAAAGACAAACTCTTGTTGGTTAAGAAGTTGTTTAAAAGTTGCATTATTTGATGAACTGTAATTTAAATCTTGCAATCACCTTAAAACAAGTTCCTGCGTCTGTTTTTTGTTTTTCATGTATTCATCTATGTGTGTTTATAGGGGGTTGAATAATTTTGCAACCTGCTTTTTGTGTTAATGTTGCATTTTTGGATAGACTACGAATTAAATATCGACCTTTTCTTTAGTATTGCATTTAGCTATATGTTTACCACTATAATGATTTAGAAGGAGTCTGCAGCTGTAATGTTACTTTTTTTGGCTAAATGTCCAAAATACAAAAAATACTAAAAACTGTTTACATGTTTTGCCAGTCTCCATATCTTGTTTAAACATCTCATGATATACATGCATGCTGCTTAGTTTAACAAAATATGTGCAAAATATTGCACTTAATACAAGCCAAACACAAGTAGCAATTAAATTGAGGATTGAAAATAAATAAAAGCTTTGAACTTTGGTTAAAGTGAACCCAACTGGTAGTCTTTGCTTGTGTGATTCAGCAGCATCTGTAATAATATGAACAACTTGCAAACAGTAGTAGCAATCAAAATAACAATTTTTCTTTTAAATATTAGATTTATACAATGTCTTTGCTGTATTTTTTAAAAAGTCACATAATTAACTATTTTATTTCTTTTTTCATATTTGCAGCAACCAGCTACCAGTCGTTGAATACCTTCTGGCTAAAGGAGCCGATGCCAACATCAAAGACTATGGAGATATTACTCCATTACATATAGCATCTGAAAATGGGTTCACCCAAATAGTTCAAGTACTTATCTCAAGTCAGGCAGACATAGAGCAATTGGACAAAAGTCGTGAAGCGGCGATACGGAAAGCATCTAAAAATGGTCACTCCAATATTGTTGAACTTCTCATCAGTGTGGGTGCAAATATTCATACTACATGCTGTTGTGGCTGGACACCGTTGCATGCAGCATGCCAAAATGGCCACTATGAAATTGTGGACCTTCTATTCCGAAAAGGGTCGGATGTTTGTAAACAGACCAGTGATGGTGCCTCTCCTCTCCTTATCGCTGCAACTTACGGTCATTTTGAAATAGTGAAATATTTGGTCTCAAAAGGTGCCAACATTCACACTTGGAACCATGAAGGATGGACCCCTCTACACCATGCAGCTAAAGCTGGCCATTTAGATATTGTGAAATACTTGATCAGTTGTGGCGATGATGTACATAAAACATGCCACTCTGGCCAAACCCCTCTCCATGCAGCGGCCCGTGGAGTTCGTGGATGCGAGATAGTGAAGTATCTGTTAAGTTGCGGTGCTGACCCGAATAAACTAGACAAGAAAGGGTTTTCACCACTTCATAATGCTTCATGGAATGGTCAATCCGATACCGTTGAATTCCTCGTTTCTCAGGGAGCAGACGTGAACAGGAGAGAAACGGAGCTAGGCAGAACCCCACTTCGTTTTGCCATGTGCAATAACCAATTAGATGTGGTGAAACAATTATTGGATAAAGTTGAGGATATCAACCTGAAGGACAAATTTGGTTGTACGGCACTCTACCATGCTGCATTTCATGGAAAAGTAGATTTCATTCAGCTTTTGATAACAGCAGGGGCTGATCTTAACGAGGCCAACAAGGATGGGGACTCCCCCTTGACCATTGCCTCAGCAGAGGGTCATTTGCAAACTGTTAGATACCTATGCGATAAAAAAGCTATGGTAAAACATACTAACAAAGAAGGCCAGACTGCATTGCATTGTGCTGCGACCAATGGCCGTTTGGATGTCGTCACTTTTCTGCTCTCGACAACAGGTGTTGAGATCAACCAGAGACGAAACGACGGTTTAACTCCTCTTCACGCAGCAGTTTACAATGGACACCTCCCAATTGTGAGGTTACTTACAAGCGAGGGGGCAAGTATCAATACTGAGAAAGAATCCGGTTGGACTCCACTCCATCACGCCTCTCAGCAGGGTTATCTTGAAATTGTTAAATTTCTCGTCGATGAAGGAGGGGCTGCTGTTGACACGACGACGAATGGAGACTTGACGCCGCTACATATTGCATGTGCTCATGGTCGTGTGGAGATTACACGGTATTTGATCACTCGAGATGCCGGAGTGAACAGGACTGTCAAAGATGGACGTACACATCTTCATTACGCAGCTGAAAGTGGACATCTAGCAATTGTGAAGTACCTCTTGCTTAAAGGGTGCGAGATCGAGAAGAACTGCGACAAAGGTTGGACACCTCTGCACTACGCAGCATGGAAAGGCCGTCTTAATGTCGTCAACTACTTCCTCAGAGACTCAGGGCATGTGAGTTTATAACCTTGGATCAAAGTACAAAATAAATACTAAGTAGGCCAATAAATATATGATCACTTCGTCAAAGCATAATCACGGTAACTGGTACTTGTTTCTCATAACAGGGTCGACTAAACTATAATTAGGCCTAATGAAAAGTTAAACGTAATGTAATGTCCTGAAGACGGACAGTCAACCTGTCCGGAACGTCGAACACTCTCTACTACTACTACAAGCCTTACTCGCATCTCATCTTCTTAACTGGTTTACAGTCCTTTTCAGGACTAAATCAAGAAAAGAATATCTCCGATTCTACTCTCTACTGCCTATCAATTTCTACTTTCTGTAACTCTTCATTTCCTCTTCCACTTTCTCAAACAGTCCTTTTCAGGACTAACTACATGGTGAACCGTAAACCTCATCACCGTAATAATGATATCGTTTTAATGATTTGAATGAACTTAAATAACTTTGACAGAAAGATGAGCTCGTAAACTGGCCGGGACAAGATGGCTCGACGCCACTCCATGTTGCAACATCTGCTGGTCACCTATCAACAGTAGAGACTCTGATTGCTCTTGGTGCCGACCCAAGATCACAAAAGAACAACGGTCAGACAAGCCTGCATCTGGCTGCCATACACCTCAACAGGCAAAAGAAACAACAGCGGTATGTAGTCACTCTACTATTAACTGAGCTCTATACTCAAAATAGAAATGATCAGCACCGTAACAACTAAAAACAACAACTCTTCTGATAGAGGTTAATAGTTAGTTGGGATCATAATGTGTATCAATAAGAATAACACTTTTAGGGTAACATATGGGATTGACTCACCATTTAAAAAAAACGTAGCTTTGAACCAGGATGTAACATGGTGTCAGTTTGCAGACAAATGCAGAGAGTATTATAGATATTACCTCATTACAACTTCTGACCCCATAATAGCATTGCCAAAGGGTTCTTTTGATGTTCAACAGATAAAAAATATATATACAAGGGCCCCATTGGACACAGATTTGAGTTACTATTATAGTAACTTTGCCATCAATGGTAACTTCTTTGGAATACTGCATTTTGATTGGCTGTTGAGCAATGTTACCATGGTAGCTACCATTGATGAAAATTTAAATTACTCTAATGGTAATTCTTAATGTTACAGGCCCCAGATAGTGGATTGTACATGAATGTTTTAACATGATGAATTACAAAATACTATAAAGCAAAATATGTTGGTCAATTTACCTAAAAATATATAATCGATTATTGCAAAATGATCTTAACAATGAACTAAAGGCTTTATAACGATGGCGTTAAAACTGTACACACATGTGTATATCTATAGTACTTGACATTTCATGTTTCATCTTTCACACACAAATATTTCATGTTTATATACCCTTTTTAAAAACAAAAACCAACAGGATACACAGCGCACGATCTCTCTTGAACATCCTGCTTGAGAAAGGGTCAGAGGTCAACATTAAAGATGTCCGAGGAAAGCTTCCAAGTGACCTTGTGCAAGATGAGACGATAAGAGAGCTTATAAATAGGTATCTATTGTCAAAAAGTAAAGTAATGAATGGCAGTATCTCACTTGTCATGAGACAGGTTTGAGATGGGTCAAAGGCTAGTCGCAGAGACGTCTCCTGAGTCTCCGTGACATCTCATGAGTCTCTGGAAAATCAAACATGCTCATATCTATGAGTTTTTTTTCCATCTCAGAGAGGTCTCGGAGACATAAGATACCACCTGAATGGGGTACTTGGTATATCTTCCAGAAGACACCTACCTAGAGTGTGTATATAGTGAGAGGATGCCAACTGAGGTTGCCGGTTTGGGAGCTTAATTCATTGCATGACGGGATGATGTATTTATTAATGGCACACTAATTAAGATTGCAGAATACATATTTTAATCTTTGAAGAAAATAAAATAGGTGATAAACCTTTTCTCCTCTCCTTCTGATAACTGATTGAGGTGTGCCAAAAGGTTAGACTCTGCAACACTTTACAAATGTTACAATCAATCTAGATTGGATATATGATACATGTAATAATAAATATTTGCATAATATTGAATTTACATAACACTCATATTCTTTTAGAATTATTTAATATTACAGACTTTAATTCTTATATTTGAATGAATGTGAAATCAATTTTTCATTTCTATGTCACATGTCTACAACCTTTGTCATCATTGAATTCCTTTTTAAAGCTATGGTTCTGACACCAACTACAGTGACAACTCTTCTATCAAAAGCAGATCATATGCAAATGACAGAGAGTTTGAGAGTATGCTGACAGAGCTGGCGGAAAATGTCCCAGACAGAAACCTACGACGTTTGAGTCAAGCTCTTGGATTTAACGAGGTTGAGATTACAAGGTTCCAAACCACCAACATGCGAGGGCCTCATATCAATGCAGAAGGAACGCGACATATGCTTCAGACTTGGTTCATGAAGACGATAGAAAAAGACAGAGTGCAGCAATTAGAAGCAGCATTAAAAAAAGCTGGTTTGAATCACCTTGTAGAAAAATGTATGTGGGTGTGATAAAAAACTAATTCCACACACTTTTTTTTTTGTAGTGGTGTATCCAGGGGGTACAACAGGCATGTGCCCCTATTTTAGTTTCAATCCACTCTTTGACGATCTATATGTGCATGATAAAATCCATTGTGTAATGTATACCGTGTGCAGTAAGTATTGTCACCCCCTACGTCATGCTTGTTTTGAATATGTACTTATGGGAGTAATGATTCCGGCTTTCAAACAAATATGCAAGCTTAGCTGTTGAAATTACCTATTTTTATGCTGTATAGATTAACTCTGTGTGATATGTAAAAGTAGAGCTATGCTTGTTTGAACTTTCACCCAAGAATTTCAAGATCTCAAACCTCCTATTTGACATTGAAAACTGGTGGACAATAATAACAGGAGGAACTTAGGAAAGTACTGAGAGCGAAATTAAAAGTATGTTAAATTAGCTCAAACTTGGAGAAAAGAAGGGAAAATGAACAAGGAGATATCAAGTCTGCTTAGCTGGTCAACAAGATGGGTTCAATGCTTGTGCAATGCCAGGAAAGACGGGCTGAAGAATAAACATCGATCAGTTAGGCCGTCTTTACTAGGTCAAGCTTAGAAAAATTGGACAGATCGTGGGTCCGGCGTCATTGACCCCTAGGGGAAAATATCTTCCGTTAAATTGCTGTTTCAGATAATATTAATGTTAACTGATATATCATAAATCAAAATATTGTTTTTATACTAATTAAATTCATTCAAAAGATGAGTTATACTACATTTTTGTATATCCTATGTAAGGGGGCGACAATACTTATTGCACACGGTATATTTGTTTAAAAAGTAAAATCTTATTTTTTCTTCAGGAGGAATTAGAATCAAACTAAGCTAGATAGAGTGAGAGGTGAAACACACACACATCAATTTGTCTATTTCTGCATACAAGAAAGAGATTAGGAACACACTGATGACAGTTCTGCACTAGTATCCCCCTCCTCCCCTCCATGTACAGTACATCTGATGTGGACTGACAGCCGGGCTTGCTTGTCATTTCGGCATTCACGACCCGTCTCAAAAGGGAGTTCTTGAAATGGCCCTTGATGGTTGACGAAATCGCCAGAGGAGTTTGGCGTAAATATCTTGAAGAGTTCCCACTTTACAATACATCTGCCACCACCCACTTAATTATACCCAATTCACACTTTATTATACACCTGCCACCATCCATATGCCCAATTCACTTTTACAATACTCTGTCAACTACCCACTTAGTCATACCCAATTCACACTTTATATTACACCTGCAACCTCAGAACTTAACTATACCCAATTCATACTTTACAATATATCTGCAAACCCCACTTAACTACACCCAATTCACACTCTAATATATATCTGCCACCCACTTAACTACACCCAATTCACACTCTAATATGTATCTGCCACCCACAAATAACTAGACGCAATATTTCATGGTTTCATGGTTTAGACACTCAGTTGGAGATGCCAAATTTGCAGTCCAAGTCCCACAAAAGTAGAGGATAAAATTTAAGTGCAACATTTCGTCAGACGGCTGAGATATCACTCAAATGTGAAAGTTACAATAGAGAATTTTGCTTTTGAAAGTGTGAATGCAGTGTACTTGTCTTCAGAAGCAATCCTCTTGATTCTTTTCATCCTCTTCTTTCTAGCATGTCATTCATTCTTCTTCAAAGAAGAGGCCTATTTGACCCTTCTAAAAGAAGTGTCCAACCTAAATTTACTTATCTTATTTTTCTGTTTAAAACAATTCCACTGACGGGGTTGGACACAGGTTTAAAAAAAAAAAAAGATTGTGTAAAGGGGTTCCGCAACTTGAATACAACATCCAAAAACAAATACATGTATGTTAGATCAAAATATGTATAGAAATTTTAATCCGTTTGTCTAAGGGAACCAGGTGGTCCCTGTATATGTCTGAGAGAATTCCATCGTCAGTGGGTTGAACATACATGTCAATATGATTTAAATGTACAGCAAATATAAAGGCTATTTGAAACTGAAGCCAAACTGTCCTGTTCATATCTTTCTCATTCTCTCTCTCTCTCTCTCTCCTCTGTCTCTCTCTCTCTCTCTCTGTCTCTCTCTCTGTCTCTCTCTCTCTCTCTCTTCTCTCTGTCTCTCTCTTAATTCCTCTAATTGAATACATGTCTCTTCTGCCTCTTAAGCATCCCATAAGGACCTACTTCCGACATAATTTCATAGACTTCAGTCTGCCATGTGCTTCTAAATATAAATCATAAATCTTGTATAAGAGATATGAACAATCCTCTATCCCCTTAACATCCAATTTAAGCGCGCGTCACAAAGTCCCGAAGTTGAGCAACGATGGACACACGAACATGGAAAATTTCAAATTTTGCTCTTATCGCGAAAGCATCGGGCTCCATCGGGCCATTTTATCATTGTTCAGAGTACATTCATTGGAACTTTATATAAAAAACATGACAATCAGTGCAGTTTTTCCAGGCTTCGGCAGCAACTTCCGATGCATCAGCAAAATCTTTGGTAGCCCCAAAAATTCCCTAAGGAGTATGCGAAGGTTCACTTCGTTAGAGCATCGTAGCATCGGGCAGTATGTATTGCTTTCTGTAGGCATCGGCTGACTTCGCGCGAACCCTAATATATCATCATTCGTGTGTCCATCGTTACTCAACATCGGGACAGTGTGATGCCAGCATAAATATTCTACCACCTATTTTCAACTAACATGTACTTTGTTAAGTAAGGGAGTTGTGGGTTTGAGTCTGAACACATCAGTATCTACACAGATGACTCTACAGTGCATCACAGAAAGAAAAAAAAATTGTTGTTGTTTTTTATGATAACTCAATCACAATTTCAATCAATCAATAAGATATATCTGTGAAAATTAGATCATCCTTGTTCATTTGAAGTAATTCATATAATGCATACTTTATGCATGAATGAGTAAACACAATTTAAAGAATGGGGGAAAAGTCGATTGGCAGACAGTTTCTGAATTTCGAAAAGAAATTTGCCTTTTTTGATATATTCTTTTTCTGCCCTCTCGCATGACACCTATACATGTATGAAGAAAAAGCACCAGAGAGAACAAAATTCTGTTGTTTTTTCAAGTGCTGGTTACATTTCAACAAACTAATTTTCACTGGCAGCCTGATGAAGCAAACATAGTTGACCAAAGACTTCATTTACTCACCACTCTGTTTAGTTGACGATTAGCCGTACATATCAAAATGGAAAATTGAACAATACTAAGATCACAACTTAGTAGTAACAATTACACCATTCGTTAAAAGGGTATTAAATCTGCAACAAGTTCTTAGGTTATTAAACCAACCCCGCCAAAAAAAAAAAAATAAATAAATAAATAAATAAATAAATAAATAAAAAATAATAATAATAATAATGAAATACATAAATAAACAAATATTTGAATAAACAAAAATATAATATAAAGGGCATGTGTTGTATACTTTGCCTTACTTTACAAAACATCATAATGAAATGCTGCGAGCGTTAACATACCATGCAATCATCATAAGGCATATAACCAGATCCCTGAACGTACATGCAGAAGTCCTGGTGTTAGAATTTCAGCAGGAGGGAAGAGACATCTCCATTACAAGTCAAACAGCATGCATTCACACTATTGATTAATATTGACACGTTGCGCTCCATGAGTTAACACTTTCGCTGAGGTCACAGTCAGTGTGAACACATGGAAAAATGCTCTGAATATGAATGAACACAGTTGGCTGTATTACGACTATTGATTAATATTGACGGATTGCTCTGCATGAATTAACATGAACGCTAAGGTCACAA
Organism: Paracentrotus lividus; assembly: GCA_940671915.1. NCBI lineage: Eukaryota > Metazoa > Echinodermata > Echinoidea > Camarodonta > Echinidae > Paracentrotus > Paracentrotus lividus. The sequence goes on along the minus strand of CALNVZ010000649.1, from coordinate 14,103,524 downwards.
GCAGTGTGAAAGCGTGGCTTGTGGAAAAATGGACGTAAAGAATTTTGACACTTGTTTAATATTAACGTGTCACTCTGCATAATATTGACAGGTACGCTAAAGTCACATGCAGTGTGGACACATGACTTGTCAATAACAGACATTTAAAAAAGCATAAATGCATCAAAAATCGTTGATTAACATTCATGCATTGCACAGCAGTGTGAACATGTTTTGAAGATAACAGATTTAAAATATGAATCAGTACAGTACATTCTGTCTTTAATGGAACATCGTTCTACATGTACCTACAATAATTACTAAGGTTACAGTCAAGGTAAACACATGACTTGTGGAAAAACTACTAAAAGCATAAATTTTATTATCGCTGAGTATTACTACGAATTTGCACATATGCGTAGGCTAAGCTTATATATATTGGCTGGCGCGAATGAAACATAAATATAGGTGCAGAAAGTAAACATTCTGACGATTTATTGATTATACGAACAGCTAGTGCTAATTAATACATGGCTCATGGAACACATTTAATATTAATACATACAAACACCTCACATTGTTATTATTGCTCTGCATGAGTAAGCAAATTTGCTAAGTTACATGTACTGTATTCACTGTTATTTTTGCGCGATTAACTTTTTTGCGCTGAGCGACCTCAAAAAGTATTCACATGTTCTTGAATTCGCACTGCATGTTAGTAAGCATGCAACTGAACACACCCAATACATGCATAAAAAAGCCTGATCATATATCTTCGGGGTTTTTTTAATTCGCGCCTGCCGATCTTTGCGCGAAATCTGTGAAAATTAATGTATCGCGAATATTTCCACGATTACAGTAACACTTAGTGTAAACATCATGGCTAGTGCGAACTTATGATGTGAATACGTCAGTGGGGAAAATGGTTGATATTTGCCTTATACTCTTGAAATCCTCAGTAAATGAATGGAAAACCTTTTTTTTTAGGCGTAAAATTAATATTCATATAATGAATGAAAGTGCCGTAAAATATAAAAACAACAAAAACAACAACCTTTTAAAATTAAGAACGTTGGCGGAATTGAAAGTTGCCTTCACAAATTAAATAAATGTCTTTTTACACCATTTGAAGACCCCACTGGAACACAGAGTGATTTAGATATTCAAATATTTTAAAAGATAATACATGGACTTAATCACAACCTACATTAGATTTAAGAGAATTTAATGCACCAATTAGATTGGTAACGCCTGATCGTGAGATTAAAATAATACTAATTAATACTAATATTTGTAGTTTTAGAGTGGCTAAGTATTCAAATATCTTAGCAATTTGTATATTTTCTTGGTCACAATATTCTACTAGTGTCAATAATATTTATCCCAAGCATGATATTTTTTCCAAGCATCTGAGCTGACTGGACCACTAGCAATCATAATTAATGTACATGGGTTTATATCCTTGTCCAACAGCAGAAGGTCCAATTCTCTGATACCACATGGTCTAAACCCATTTGCTCTACTTATAATTGCTCTAATTTCCCATTGGCCTAATAGATACTTTGTCCATTCTCACTTGGTCAAATGACCACCTGGTCCAATTGCCGAACCTGTATAATAGTAGGGTTGGGCGAATCTCAACTTTTTTTTTCGAGCAAGTTGTATCTATAGTAAAATTTGACGTAGAAACTGAAAATGACAATTATTTTTGCATACGATGACGTCTTACGTCGCTAAAGTGCAAAAAACCAAAATGGCCGCCAAAATAGCGTATTATGCCCAATTATCACACTTTTTATACGTATAAAACACTTTTATTGCATTTTTATATGGCTTTTGGGTGTCAGGGAACCCAACATGATTAATCCTACCTAAGTTGACTGTTAGTGTAGTTTGGTAGTTAGTGTCAGTCAATATCGAGCAAAAATCACCTCATACCAAAATCACTAATTAACACCTATAACCATACTAGGTACATTTGGTCATGATAAAATTGTCAGATTTGAGCTTTTAAACCATCAAAATCCGTAAAGAAACAAAATAAAACCGGTTTATACCTATAAAGTGTGTGATGAAATGGCAAAATACACTATTTTGGTTTTTTGCACTTTAGCGACATCAGACATCATCGTACACAAAAATCATTGTCACTTTTGGATTCTACATCAAATTTGACTATAGAAGTAACTTGTTTGAAATAACTTTTCAGAAAAAAGTCATTATTTGCCCAACCCTAATAATAGCCAAATTGTCCAATAGCATTTTCGTCTAATTCCATGATAACAATTTGGTCTAATACCATTTTGTAACAGGAATTGACCAAGTTGTCTTAGACTAACTTGACATTAGACAAAATGGAAATAAGACGAAATGGGAATTAGGCAAAATGGTAAATAGGCAAAGTGGCTATTAGACCAAAAGTTAATTAGACAAATGGTTGTAGACGAAATGGAATCATGTGGGATTAGACCAAATGGGCATTAGTAAAATTGGGTTTAGACCAAGTGGTAATTTATTTGATACATGTGCAAATACATTTTGGAAGTAGTGTACTTTAATTCAAGAAGTACTATATTTTCACTCCATCCATATAAAAATTGAAAGCTTTTGGATAAACACTGCATGATGTTTGAAAGGTCATTACAAAATCCAATATAGCATTTTTCAATATCAATAGTTGAAGTTCTATCATTGCATCATGGGGATATCACTGGATTATTTTGGGATTAGATTTCTTTCTACACTTTCTTTAAGTCACGAGAAATCCCATGTAATTGAAATGTGAAGAAGGAAAGAACAGAAATTATGATATTGAATGAAAATGCAAAAATGCTCATTAATATAGACACACTAAAATTTGAATTAAAGTTACAAAATGTTGCTTGGAAACCTCCCTTAATGAAATTAAGATAATACAGAGTTTCAAAAGACACATACATGAATCGGTTACAATTTAGCATTTCAGTAAACCAAATCGTAATATTTTATTTAACATTTATAAATGTTTCTACAATTTGAAAAATAATTTTTTTTTTCCATGCGATGGTTGAAGGAAAATTTAATAAAGAGATTATATGTTGTCTGTGTATATTGTGTCATCTTTAACAAAAATAGTCTTATACCATTTTTGATATCATCATTACCCTGCAGATGGCCACAAACAGAAATTGGGACAAATAATATGAATCTCCAATTTTGTGATAAAATGATTGAGGAATGATCTGTCGCTGGATACATGTTTCATGGTACCGGAGTATAACATCATCAACTTACATGTACAGCTCATTTTGAGAAATTCATTTCAATTCCCTAAACAAAACATACAACAAAATATAAATTTCCAATTATTGGACCAAATTGTGCTTGAACCCTTCTGCCCAGCACACAACGATATATTCCAATTCTCTGCATTTATGTGTGAAACTTTGTGGAAGCAAGTAATTCCGTTCCAGACATATTCCCACGCATTAATACCTGTTCTACGGGAGTCTGAAATGTAAATTTATGCAGCGGATAATTGTACCCCCTCATCTACAGTCATTCATATGATGGGCTGTTGCAGTTCATAGCGGCAAAATGAAAAACCCCGCATTTTATTCCATTTCCTAAATGTCAGGAATTTGACATTCTACGCTTAAAGGCAGTGTCAGATATTGCACTTTAAAATAATTTTCGAGCACCCGTCAAACGTTAAAAAGTTTGGGCTTTTTTTGTTTGATAAATAAGGGTTTATTAAAAGCTAAAAATCTACTGTCTAGAAATCTGAATAGAAGATGGCTTCAATTCAGAAACCAAATATATCCAATTAAGATATAACCAAGTAAATGTCTAAATTGGATATGTATATTTTTAATAACCGTTGTGTTGGCTCAGTGGATAGAGCGTCAACCTCATAATCGGGAGGTTGCAGGCTCAATCCCCAGCTGCATCATACCCCAAAAAAAATTTCAATGGCTGATGGTAGGGGAGAGTGGAGTTAGTTGGAACACGGGGTTAGTTGAAACATTGTAATTTTCTTGAATGGCTAAAAATATTTTTATGCAAATCTACCCTCAGGTTGTTATTAGCAACTGCCATCCACCACATTTTATACAGCACAAATGCTTCAAGCGTCATGAAGTTAGAAAGCAATGTTATTTTTTCACCTTCTGAGTAAATTTTGTCACTTTTACAAATGTTTTATTATCTCAGAGAAGATCATAAATTAAGTTGGCCAGTTTTTTGGTATAACAAACAGTAAGACCAAGCTACAAAACAAGATTTACTTCAAAAGAATAATATATTTGCCTACTTTGCTATTCGTCCTCGAATCGCTCAACCTACCGATGAGAAAAAAAAGGCAAATATATAATTCTTTATTGTAAATAATAAAATTAGTGATAATTTTTATGATTAAATATATGGCATGTTGTTGTCCCTCTTTTGTGCTGTAAGCTTACAAATACCAAATGGGCCTCTGGGGTTAGTTTGAACATTATAAACGGGGTTAGTTGGAACATGTACTAAGTAAATGGGTTTCAGCTGAATAAAAAAATTAAAATCATATAATTCAACGAAGTGTTCCGAAATATTCCTATACATAGATAGTAGTGCACATTGGACAATTTTATTTTGGTTTAAACAAAATATATTGCAGAATGCTACTTCACAGGACTTCAGAATATCTGTGTGTGAGTGGATGCTATCAAGTGTTAAAAAAATGAAGTAAAAAAAAAAATTGAACACCAATCTTTAATATTTTAATTGTAATCAATAAAGCAAGTTAGCTGAACCCATGCAATAATGTTTGTAAGTACCGGTAGTTTAAATATAATTCTAAAGATACCATTCACAATGTTTCAACTTACCCCATACCTTGTTCCAACTAACCCCGTGTGTGGGTTTAGTTGGAACACTTGACATGGTCTTGTTGAAGATGGATTTTTTCCTGAACCATCACTAAGTTTAAGAATTTTATAGGGTACAAATGTAGCATACAAATATACACTCAAGCTGATTGTTTATGGTTTCTTGAAATAAATCTGCTTTTACGGTCATTTTTGTGAAAAATGTTCCATATAACCCCGCTCTCCCCTACCTTGTTTGGCATTCAACAACAAAAGGGGATAGAGCAAATTCCAACTGGCAATGCTCAGCGCCTGCCGTACCAAAAAAAGGACAAAAAGAAGTTCTGTTCACCTTTGTTTCGGACAATAAAATTGGGGAGCAAGAGATACATGTACATTACTCCTGCATGCCTGAATATAACACACACCTCCCAACGTCAGGATTAGATCTGCTAAATCAGAACAGACGCAGTGAGATACTACACCAGTTGTGACCAGAGCATTATGAAGGAGGTGGTAGAATAGCTAATATCAGTTGATGTAATTTCATATTAGGCACGCATGTTCCTTCATATAACATAATGAAGGTAATGATAAGAGGAGGCGTTATGGCTCAGTCCACAGTGCAGCATCCTGATTCCAAACCAAGGCAATAAACCTCAGTATATCCATATTTCTTAACTCTCTAAGTGCCGGATGCATGCCTACTGTTAGGTGCCATACTCATGCTGGCTAGCCTACTATTGACTGCTTAATCCATGCTTTGTCTCCTACCCCCCCCCCCTGCTTCGTGCATGACTGCTCACATTTGGAATAACGTTGATTGTTTACGCCGATTCTATTGTTCTGCGCACTGCACATTAATCCGCTTTATTCTGTGGCAGGCAAATCCGCCTTTTAATTAGCCAATTTATTTTTTATACAGATTACATTCAACTTATTTTGGGTAAATTAATGTGTTTGTCAACATTATGATACCAAATAAGCCCAAGTACACAAGCACACACATAATAAAAAACAAATTCATGCCCTGGAACAATCACAAGTTTAGTTAATTTTTAATATAATTTGGTATGACTTCAGAGACAAATAAGAATGCCACATATTCTTAGTACAATTGTTCTCGAAAGCTCTTTATGAGGAAGTATCTAGTATCACCTCAGAGGCATGTCTGAGAATTTCCTTTGCACGTCTAGCGGTTCTACAGTTAGACAGTGTCGTTGTGCAGCCAACCGTGACCCCACACAATGGAGGCTCCATTGTTCTAATTTGAGCCTTTCCTTTGATGTGCAGTCAACCGTACTTCCTCCACACACACACCATAGTGTGTTGTGTGCAGTCAACCGTACTTCCTCTGGGCAACCAGCCAATCAGAGGCTTCCACTCTGAGTTTCCGGTGCAACTCCCTGCACTTTGGATCCATCAGAAGGGTATATATAGCCCTCTGATATCTATTTTGACTCATTCTCCTGAAGACGGTGAGAACATGCTCACCGAAACGTCGAGATTGGGTAGGTCCTTTTCAGGACCACTCATACCCTCAAGAAAGATTACTTGGTGTACCGTGAAACCTTCAACTTCTAATCGTTCTACCACCAGTGAAACCTTCAAAGATTAATTCTCTTAATTGTTCATGTCTTCTAGTACTAGCAAATGCTTGTCCAAATTCAGTGGACAGTCATTGTGGGTACAGTGTTCATAAATGTCTTCTGTGCCTCTTGTAAAGGTTACTTTCCAACATGTACATGAACATATATATTGCTTGACTATAGCAGTAAGAGTATTCTCCTATAGATATCTATTTACTACACCTGGGTAAAGAGAGGGACATTTACATTAAAGCCTTGTCAAAGGAAATTGGTTCTAGCATACGATTGAAACCTCAACATCTCAACCAAAAGCCAAATAAGTGAATGAATAATTATACATGTCAAAGAAAAAAAATTAAGAGCCTCCTCTCAAAAATGTATAACTTTTTGGATGACCTTAATTTTTTACTTCATGTTAACTAGTAACTCCTATTTAGTTAAAAGATGCCAAATCTATACCTGTGTGGTCATGGATGAAAGGGCGCTTGGGCTTTACAAAACCTGTGACTTGTACTAAGTTAAGGCAGAAGCAACCAACGCATTTTGTTAGCCCAGGATATCTTTTCTCTGTTGTTAATGGACTAAGGAAGGCCTACCTCAAACAATGTAGGCCTATGAAAGATCTGGGGGGGGGGGTATTTCATCAAATGACGGATGTTTTACCTGATAAATTTGCTCTCAGCCAATAGATGCAAGCATTTCAGTAGCTTATAACAGTTTGTCAGATAAAACGTCTGGCAAGTCCTTTCATGAAACAGCCCCCCCCCCCCCGGAAGCCATTATTAGCTTTTGCCTAAACTTTATAAAAGGTAATTTTGACACAGGTTTTTAAAAGCCTAAGTGGTCAGTCATCCATGAGAGCACTTGTATAAGTTTGGTACTAATTGATGAAATATGAGTTAGACTTTGACATAAAATAAAAAAATAATGTCATATATAAGTTACAAATTTTTAATTTGAGGCTCTCATAGTTGGGTACACTGTTGTGTTTTCTGGGACACACTGTACCATAACAAGATGTCCCATGATAATTCACCTGAGTCAAAATAGGAAATATTATATCAACATTTTGCCATAAGGACTCTGGTTCTAGGATTGGATACAAATTTATCCTGTCACCTGAAAGTCAATTCAATGACATTCGAATACAAGTCTCATTGTAATGTGACTGGAATTACAGCTTACCTTATCTACCGCAATGAATTTCTATGGCTAATTAGGGTCTCCAAAGTACCATCTGTACGATGCGCATGACATATAGAGGACTAAACGAGGAAGATTGGAACGTTATCACCGCCCATGCCTTCATAATTAACCTTTACAAGAGGCACAGAAGACATTTGTGAACACCCCCAATGGCTTTCTAATGAATTTGGAAATGCATTTACTGGTACTAGGCTCTTGGCTTAATTCAACAGAAACACGTATATGAGACATTATTTTTCCTAATTTAATCTCCTTCTTTTTATGACCTTTTTCTCCACTCTGTTTTCAGTATTTTCTCTTTGATTCCCCCCCCCCCCCCAGGCAGGGCGGGGGGGGGGGGAGAAGCATTTCAAGGAAAATGGAAGTACATGTATCCAAAGAGGAAAGTGTTACACACATTTCTTTTTCATGGAATATCTAATTTTTCTCCACTCTACCACTTAGTACACCATTTGTCATCTTATAAAAACTGTGGGTTTGCTACAAGATTTAGCAATGTTCACAGGATGTGAATGTCTGCACAGTTTTGTATTTTACAGATCAAAGTATCATTCCTGCTATCCATTCTCACTAAATTTTAAAATAACAATGAGTATATATTACCACTCTAGATGTACCATGGATCACAAATTTCAATTACCTGTAAATGATGATACTAGCATTCACCACTGAATATAACATAATGCATGGAAGAAACATGTGCATTTAATTTGATTTTCATAGTTTTATTTTAATCGCATGGTTTGATATCCCACCACTGCCACTATGTAGAATAACAATAGGCATATTACTTATTAGCATCATCATCATCATTTATTGCACAGCAACACAACGGTCTTTATTTTAATTGAATAAATATGGCCTACAGAGCCAGCTTTATAGCCGCCATAGCAAAGAAGCCGCAATATTCCAAAACTGTATGTGCAGCATAACAATGGAATACACAAGACATAACAATAGAATACATATAGTTGGTCATGCATGCGTATAAGCAATTATGTATCTAAAATGCTCGCAAAATTTTAAGAATAGTAGGTGAGTATACTCACTTGACATCTACTATAGATAACATAACCCTCTCAGCTAACATTCTACAGTTATCATTATCAAACATTGTAACATACATGTAACCTCATTGAAAAATATAAGCTTCAATAATGGTTGGTTGATTGGGTCCAGACAGATATAAATCAGATTAACATATTGGACTAAACAATTTACGTCACAATTCAAATGACGTGAAAGAGATTCAAACCTGGGCCTGATTGATGCCAGTTTGTAATTGACAGTGAATGTTACCACTTGACAAACTCCCGGCTAATCATAATATTCAGTCCTTGTGTAACATTTTACACCCATATAAGACTCAATGTGCTTCCAAAGAGTTTGGATTATTTAAAACTGCTCTAGCTTTAGCTAACTTGATAAATCATAAACTGATTTGACACTCAAAGGTAACATGTGAGGTTCCTTTCATTCCTCCAGTCCTTATTCGCTCAATTAGCTGTTCTGGCGCATTAAGATTTTCAGTGACAAAGTTACCATGGATCTTATAAAAAGGAATGAATATTCATACATGATACATCTATAAGGTTAACTGACTTTGAAGGGCCTCACTATACAAAAGAAGCCAATTTGTCCTGAGATCATTGGAGAGAAGTGATTATGATTCATTATAACGCCAGTTTTATCAAATTATCCCTTTCTTTGAAAAAGATCAATAGCAATTGACCCTGAGACTGAATGCTTACATTAAGACACTGACTGAAATCAGAAATGTCACAACAGCACTCAAGTTTACTCGATCTGTATCTTCCACAGATCACAAACTTCTATTCCCTGTTCATGATTACAGTTATAACCACTGAACATTGGACCAAAACCTGGGTGTTTTGATCTGTAGTTTTGCATTTTGATAGCCATGTTCACGGTGCCACTGTCTCCTGTTCTTGACTTGCTCTATCGGACAATCTTCTGAGCTGTCAAAACAAAATATAAGGGACTAAGGGGGGGGGGGGGCTTTTATTTCCAAAGGCATTTTGAGAACCATGTCCACAGCCAAATCAAATCCCATCCCATGACCACGATGATGACTACATAGCTATCAGACTATCCTCTAATCGAACATCCACCTAAAATTATATATGTGGGAATGAAGTGAGACTTTAACATACAAATGCATTTGGACAGCCATAATGGATCTTTTCAGCTAGCTTTAAGCCTTGCTGTCTAGTTTTGTAATATGTCAAAATAGTAGTAAGAGAGTGTACTAACTCTACATCTACCTCTGATAGCAGAGCCCTTACTGTTAGCCCCTTAATAATGAGGATGGCATGCACTTGCTAAAACCTTTAATCCCTAAAAGCTATCATCATGGAACATGACACAAAACATATCACATGGGATTGAAAGGGGAAATGAGTGTCCATGAAGTGCATTGAGTCAAATCATTTATTGATTAATATTAATTGCATTGTGAAGAATGAATGGGGAAGAGGGCAAAACAATCACATTCCAATTGTTTTATCTTCTCTAGCATCTCAATACAACTTATTTTTAAGGCCATGTGTTTTAAACTGGGCCCCCATATAGGTGGTGCCGTTACATTTGCGCGACAAGCACAAACATAAAAAATGATATAAAATTTTAAATACATGTGCCATATGGGTATATTTGGTACTAATGTGAAGGAAATATATCTGCCAATAACTTAATATTAGAAAAAATACCAATGGTGCACTCATTTACAAGTAATTAGCAATTAATTAACTTGAAGTAGCCATTTTTGCATGGTGGTGGAGGAGGAGGAGCATGAGGAGGAGGAGCATGAATTTCTGTTGCATTAATAAATCGGGTTTTAACATCATAAAATCTAACATAAGACAGTTAAATTGGAATATTATATCTATCTATTAGTAACAGTGTGTAAAATATGAAATTAAGAATACCTAATTAGGCTAATTAAGTTAATCAATTTAATTAATTAATGTAAAATCAGTAAAATAATGTGATTTAACTTGTCTAGATTGTGGTCGTCAGGTATTTCTACGATTCACAAAGTGAAGTAAAATATTAGTTGATGCTAGGACATGGGTTTACTTATTCAGCCTACATGTTTAATTGTATTCTCACTACCATTTACCTACAAGTATGCTTTGTTTACACAAAACAAAAGGAACTGTAATAATTGGATTGAGTTATATTGATGAGGCACAGCAAATCCATCCACCAAAAAACCCCACCATCTTAGACATTCCTCAACTCCATTAAGGCATTGTCTTCCCTAATGAAGTGAGATAATGATGATGATGATGGCTCTACCACATGTATGATTCAGTATTGCATAACATCTGTTTGCCATAAAAGTTATTTCATGGGTGATTGATTATTTACAATTCAAACTACATTTTACAATTGAACATCACTGCATTGGCTTGATATGCTTTATCCTCACCAGGTAGATCATCTCAGAGATACCTTGCACGTGTCGGTTGACATGTCTCAACATGAACCAGATCAAATTAATTGTTTTAATAAGCACTGTAGATATATTTTATTGTAGTAAGTATTTGCAAACTATATTCGACATGTAACACTGTATAACTTCAAATAGGTTATAAGACAAAACTGTGTCATATTTTGGAAGTAAATCATGCATTACTCATTGTAACACATATTTACCCAAATTTTCCTATCAGAAATTTTCGCTGAAAAGATGATCGCGCAAAATTATTTTAAAAAAGCTTACCCCTAACAAGTTATACATTGTTGGAAAGGTCTGACTTTGAGGAGTTCAAATATGCATGTCTTTTGTTGTAGGGTGAAATTTTGTTTCCATGGTAACCTTTTTCTGGAAGTACTTTTTTCCTACCGTTTTCGACATATTTGGCTCTGTAACTCCTTATGACTTCCCCATATCCCTTTTCTGATAGTATTTTTGGATTCCTCAGACAATTCTCTTTAAGAATATGTATACTTTTATAGGTATAAGATGTCAAATGTAAGAAGAATATTCGATTGAATAAAAACAGTACAATTCCTTGGAAAACTTGGGTTGTAACAGAAAAGGGCCCACCTCATAACGCATGGCCTTAAAATAACCATTATACATACTTCTGTAGCATATGTTTCATGCCCCAATTTAAATACTCCTATCTCAAATTTCTACGCAATTGTCTGTGCATTTCTTCTCCCTTTGAGATTAAAATGAATGAAGGCTTTTATCATAATCTATATTATGCTCAGTAGGCCCACTTATACAGAAATTGAGCAATAATAATTTTAAAATATATGTACTATTTGCACCAAAATATTTATTTTCTGTATTAAAAAAAAAAAATTATCATCAACATGGGCATTAAATGTAGGCCTACGATGTACAACAAAAAAGGGTCAGTCTTTAAATTACATATGGATCTTCCAACATTAATTTTTTTCATCACCTCATGCGAGATAAAGAAGCGAACCTTCAGTTTCCTACAATAACAAATTTTCTACTTTATAGAGCCTTTAAAAAGGAGAAGCCTGTAACTTTAATAGTTTTGATAACCTATCCTATATTGCCCTTGGCTGATTCAGTACATTTTGTCAGTGTTTGACTCACGTTGAAAATTACATTACCCAGGAAGACAGGTTTGGATACGGGGAAAAAAATAGAAAATGTTTGACACCTTCCGTCTAATTCACTTGGCCTTTGTCTGCAATCAATCTAAAGCAAGGCCAGCGACAGAAGGACATTTCTCCAGCAATCATGTGCCTAGCAGTAGGGTGCATGTAGAAGCTGTGTGCCTGTAAGGAATATATACCCTTCATGTTGTCATATTATGGCTATGAGGGAATAAAGAGCAATCCTTTGCAGTGGATTCTTTCACTAAGAAATTCTCGGAAAATAATTTCAAAGCTATGAATAATTTTGTCGCCTTTCCCTACAAAAGAAGCTGTACATTAAAGGTATGCATGCATGGTGTGTATTGATCAACGACCGTCGGGCGTATCAGTACAGCGGTAATTGATTCTAAGTTCCAGGGTGGATAAATGAAAGCGTAAATGAGGTCATGGTGGAATTATTGGATTAGAACATTGCCTGATTGTCGTTATTGTGTTAATTATTTTTCTATCGTCTGCCCAACGCTACATCAGATGTATTCATAAGTAATTGAGATATACAGACAATATCTGTTGATGCACTGTGTGTATAACAAGAGAAGCTAAGTGGGACGTGCTCAATGGTCAAAGTGGAAGTAATTATCACATCAATGTTCAGTTAGTGAAGCATAAAGAATGATTTTTAATGATTTTGGAATATTGAAGTAAATTCATATCAGAACAACAATAGTGTGATTTTCCCTTCACTATATTTCAAAAGTAATTAATGTTCTCAATCATTATTTCTGAGATTTTTTTTAGAATGCAACACTTTGTATGATTCTTATGATTTTCACATCTCAGAGTACAACACTCTATTGATTATAGACTTTAAACTTGCCAAATTTAAGCATCCTCACCGGCAATTCGACTAAGACAATATTTGTCCAAATACCTATCAATCTATCAATGACCTTTCATTTTATTTGGTTAATTATATTCATTACTCTGTATTGTATTTGATTTTGAAAGGGCTGTGATATAGTTTACTATGAAGAGCGCACTAAATGCTATTATTATTATTATTATCATTATTAAATAGGGGTCTTCCCACAAGTCCTCGGTCCCACGAGTCTGAGTATTTTCCCACGAGTCCTCGATCCCACGAGTCCTCAGTCCCACGAGGCCGATTATTTTTCCCACGAGTCCTCGGTCCCACAAGTACTTGGAGCATTTTTTTTTTTTTTAAAGAGTACTCGGTCCCATGAGTCCTCGGTACCACTAGGCCAAGTATTTTATTATGATGAGAGAAAATATGATATGAGAAAAATCGGCCTTGTGGGACCGAGGACTTGTGGGATCGAGGACTCGTGGGACCGAGGACTCGTGGGAAAAATACTTGGCCTCGTGGGAAAATACTTGGACTCGCGGGACCGAGGCCTCGTGGGACCGAGGACTCGTGGACCCTCCCCATTAAATACCTACATGTTAGCTACTATATTAGTGGTTATTTTTGCGGTGGTTTTTATTTTCGAGAATTTCAGGAGTCCATCTTCACAGAAATCTCCACTTCAGGATAAGGCTATTCATAGTAATAATAATAATAATAACACATTTATATAGCACCATCTGTCTAGTTAAACTATTCCGAGGCACATTGTAAAACAAGATGAAAGTGTTAAACTACAAACATACAGTAGTTGCAAGCACATTCTCTTAATCAAGCAGAAGAGGCGCACACTCTACATCTGCCATGTCAAAGTCAAAGAGGAAAGGATTATCGAATGCTAAAAACATCAGACAGTAGAAAACAAAACATATTTTGATAATTATATAGAAAAACTACAAAAAATCTATTTACAGTATAATGTAACATTAATATCAAGTTAGTATGCCTTCACAAAAGAAATGTTTTGAGATTAGATTTAGTAATCAAAACATTTTTTTTAAATTGTGAAATTATCCACTCACAAACTTCTCAAACTAGTCAAAAATGGCAAAAATATCTTGTACATGAAAATATTGGCCTATATTACAGTAATTCCTATGAGTAATTTGAGAAAAATAATTTTTAGCCAAATACTGAAATGGCTAAAATAGTGCTAGTAAATCCATAACATGATTAAACAAATGGCACCTACAAAGGTTATTGCATTTCAAAATATAATGTAAATTCAAGTTCTTGACACTCCTTCAACTAAAATTTGAAATGTTTCACTTACATATGGGCCAATAGATATATAAACCCAAACGGGAGGGAATACATTATGCAGTCACAACACCGTACCAATGACTTGACAGTAATGTAACTTTTTATTTGGTTTAAGGTCATGAGGCTGAGGGGTAAAACGTAGAGTCAATAAGTGTCTATGTCAATTGAATGACAGGTGTTATCCCACACCCCCTTTCATACCCTCTCGCCCCTATCCACCACTTAATCAATTTATCTACATGCACAAATGAAGGGGCTTCACACTTTGAAACTGAAAATGCAAGCATAAATTTTCCAGAGTTTCTGTTACATACTAAATAATGCACAGAAAATACAGGTACTGTATATTGTACCCATTATGGCATATAATTGATTGCAGCTTTGTATGGAATGGATAACTGCTTATTATTGTTCTTGGTCCTCTCACCCACAACCGTTATGGCGACCGGGCTTTTTCTGTCTGTGCCCCCCGTCTATGGAACTCACTTCCTACTCACATTCAGGACTCACCTACCACAGAAACATTTAAGAATAGACTCAAGACATATTTGTTCAATTCAGCTTAGGTTAGGTTATATTATTATTGATATTAAGTGCGTTATAATAAGCTTGTATTAATTAAGGTACATGAATATTCATATTTGTTTTGTAGCTTAATAACTTAATGTTTTGATGTCATATATATGTATGTAATATAGCGCTTTGAAACGTTATGTGTAAAGCGCTTTATAAATTTTATTACTACTATTATTATTATTATTATTATTATTATTATTGATGTTATATTTCACATCAATTTTGTAATTTTTCTAATAGATACACTTATGATAATTTTTTTGTAGAATGATAGCCAGATAAAAAAAAAGTTATGAAAAATAAAGATTGTACAAACCAAAGCTTATATAGATCCCATATGACCCTTAGAAGTAAATGTTTACAGTAATCAAATTAAAGGTAGAATGATATTAACTACACAAAACAGATGAGAAAAGGCAGGCATCACTGACAAATTTGAATAGGTTCAGTACGTTATGCTGATCATGACTATAGCAGTTTGAATAAAAATAATCATTTGAATTGGTAAGTTGTCATTACAAAAAGGAATATGGTCACTGAATATCTTCATATAAAAATTAATCATTTTCTGTATTATCAATTTCATATAACGAAGATCCTTAAATCATTATTTCATTGTTTTGAGAATGGTTAAGTATATATTTAATGCAAATTTGAGGGGAAAATTTTGAACTCATTAAGATTATCTGAAAATTGTATACTGCTATGATTTAATTGTATAATTATGTATTCATGATCCATCACATGTACATGTATGCATGATAATTGAACGACAACAGAGAGGATCGAGAAGAGCAAAATGTAAGGGTGCACAATGCGTGCATCTTTCTCATCGTCTTTAGTGACACCATCACCGGTGTCGATCGTAAACCATTCCCACAGGTGTATCTACTTGAATGTATGACAAAAGCAACCCGTATCATCAATCATATACCCACCTCTCTATAGAACTAGTCTACAGGCACATACCCTGTCAAGCACTTAATGTATATAACAGGGTCTAAATAACAAGACTAAACCGCATCTACGTAGGCCCTGTACTGGTCCAGCTTACTATTGACACAAATAGTGGTGAACTAGGAGATGGCTTTACTCGAGACATGATTTATTATTGATAGAGTGTCAAATAAGAGTCTGTGCGTGCAAACTACTTATGAACCTACATCTTTTAAAGGGATGGATCAGATGGATTGCCCGTGTTGTATCTAATACACCAGTTTACTAACATATTCAAATTTTATGCACACTTTTTATACAAAAGTTGTTCTTGACAACCTGAAAGCTTGCCTGAGGCTTGCCTGACATAGCAACAACTAATGTATGCAAACTGGACTCCATGTCTAGAGCGTTCCCAGCAACGTCATCATTCATCCATGTTGGTGGGCTAAACAATAGAAACATTACCATCAAACCGTGATAAATCATTGTTTTTACGGTACCTTATTGTCTTGCCCACCATGTGACGTCAAGTGAAATCGCTCTATTGTAGTTCATTCTTTTATTACAGGTTGTTTGAATACCTTGTTACTATGTCGCCAGGAAAGAAACATAGATAAATTATAATAACTTAGTAAACTGGTCTATTAAGTTACGATTAAAAAAGACATTGATGAGTATTAATTTTTACACCTCAAACAGGATTTCCATTATTTACTGGGATATATTTAAATGTACTTAAAATCTATGTTGAAAATGTGTGATCTCAATTGATTCAAATTGCAGAAATGAATCATTTTCTGTTTGACAAGGATTAACTTTTAGAATTAGATGAGTTCCGTTTAGAGTGCTTATTTCTATTTCTGCTTACAGTGCAAAAGAGTAATGCTTGGCAATAGGCCTAATGTTTCATATATAGTTTTGCCATAAATATAGGAAAGAAAAGCTATGAATAAATTATAAAATGTGCTATTAATGAATAGTTTCATTTGTAGCAATATTTTCCCCATCAACTAATTAACTGAAGAAAAAATACAGCCAAGTAACCTCAATCAGATATATAAGAAATTGACATTTCTGTATGTCATGACAAAAAAAAGACAGGATAAATGATGAATGATCTTAATTTGCTCTAAATTAAGTATCTCTTGCATGCTCAAAATATCCAATTTCCTCAGTGCAATGCAAGGTGACGGAATAACCACTCTCTTATACCTCATCCATCCACCCCTGATCCCACAAGACCGGTAGAAATGGGAGCACTGTATTACCCCCATTCCTAGGTCATGATTGTTTGATGACAATGATAAGACAGCATGGACTATGTGCCAGGACTGCAAGGCATTCTAACACCCCTATTCAAGCGGGTATAATGACATACAAACACATACATCTGTTCATGACATGGATGCATTCACGTAGAAGGATTCCCCAAGATGCTGATGGATCCTTTACATGGCTGGCGCCTTGTTCGTTTGTTCCACGGAAAAGAGAGGGAGCCCCAAAGAGAGAAAATGGGAGACCGAGAGAGAGGGAGCTAGGAAGACTGGGAGAGAGAGTGAGAGAGAGAGAGTGAGAGAAAGAGAGAGAGAGAGAGAGAGAGAGAGAGAGTGAGACCAAGAGGGATAGTGAGAGAGAGAAGAGAGAGAGAGCTACAGAGTACAAAGTGCAGGAAATGAAAACCACAGTGATCCTTATGCAATAATTTTAGAGCCTTGCACCTCAGAGAAAGAGAGAGAGAGAGAGAGAGAGGGGGGAAAAATAACAGTAGACATAGAGAAAGATAGAGAGTGAGAGGTAGAAACAGATAAATTACATGTATATAGAGAGACAGAGACGAACAGAAGAACTTATGCAGTATATTGCACGTTTCCCCTGAAATGCCTTGATAACTAATAAGATTTTGTTCCTCAACACCACTGCATAGATCTCCTCAGAGACATACAAAAATAAATAAAAGGGGGTAGAATATTTGCAAAGGGCTCAGATTTAATTTCCGTTCACTATCCGTGAAGCTTTCTCCTTACCATGATTCCGTATGAAAGTGTACAAGCAAAGATTATTGATTTTAATTGTGAGACTCTAATTAAATGCTACATGGCATTGAGAACATTACACTTTAGATATTAATAAGCCACAATTCATTCCAAAAGGGACTAAAGCCACTTTTGATGACACTTTGATTTACTGATGCTAGACTACTGTTTAGGTTCCTGTCTTCAAACAAAAGTTGGATATAACCTGAGTTTTTGCAAGCAACTGCAACATATGTACCATGTAATATCACTTTTTCTCAGAGGCCTTACAAAATCTGGTAAACAAACACATTGAGATTTCATCCCTTTTAGAATGAGATATCATAAACAGTGGACATCTTTCTTGTTTTTACTACGACAGACCCAAAATGGTGTATCTCAAACCTCGGTCACAAATCCCATTACAACAAAATCAACTTAATTGTATTAGTATGTTACTTTATGTATTTCAAATATGTTTCTGAAATGTGCATTCTTTCATGAACGAACATTTGTTCAAATTCATGTCAATTCTATCTTAACCTCTCTGATATTAATGGTAGAAGAATGCATACATGTACATTTTTAACAATGTTGAAGTTTCAAACATGGTGTACCCTTATTCAGCTTCATAATCAATAGATGCAAGATTACTTAAAATATAACGAATGATTGCCATGGAAACAGATGTCCCATCAAGCGCTGCATCGCTATTGTGATAGTAACGATCTGAAGATGATAATGAGAATCATATATTCATCCAAAGCTCGATAAAAAACCCTTAGCATAACCGAGTGGCTGACAGTAAAGGCATAATTTTTGAAAATCATAAATTCATTTCTTGCATTAACAATGAGATCTACAAGAAGACTTTAATGATATACTTAAAAGTGGAAATATTTGCAATGGGCTATATTATTTACAGAAAAAAATGTTGGTATTTGACTATGTTGTTTGATTCAGGTACGTTTTTTTTTTTTTTTTCAGTCTTTTGTTTTAACAGAAATGAGATAAGCTCTCTGAAATTGATCAAATACTCAACAGTTTCTACTATGTCATAACTGATTGTTTTCAACTCATGAAACCATGAAAAGACAAAATGTTAGTTTTATTTTTACTTTGCATGTTCTATTGCTTAAACGTTAATGCAAATAATAGGAGGCTATAACCATTTAAACCTTCACAAATTGTATTCTCTTCTTGTAATTAACCATACCAAAATGTTAAATAGAAAATAAAGTACAGAATTGATATATTGAGATAGCATTGGAAGGAAAAATTAATTCTTTATCCAATATCATGATGGAATGGAGTACAAAATCAAGTCACTTTCATCCACTACCACACAGATTCCTTGCTTAAATTGTTTATTTTACAATGCAACTGCAATAAAACCAGAAAAACCAGTATAACCTAGCATCTCCCCTTACTTTATTTTTTAATTGCACTACCTAAGTTCACAACTACCCCATTCTTCATTTTTTTTTCCATTCTTGTCAAGGTCTCATGATATATGCCCACCAGAATGATTACAAATTGATGTTAATTATAATATCTACCACATTCATGTGGCACAAAGATAGTACACGGGTATCAATTCACTTCCATCATTCTTGATTTCTGATATAAAACCAATTATGAACCAATTAAATGAAATTATTTAGGAATATATTTATGTAAATCGTTAACATACTCAAGTAGATTCTCAACTTGGAATAAGGATAAATATTAACTTACCAAATTGGACTTCGGACCGTTTCTCTGAAATTGATAAATGGATAAGAATTGCTTGTTTGTTAGTTTCAGAAGTCATGAATGTATTATTTGTTGAAATGCTTTTTGCAATATTTAAAATATTCATTTAAATCTCAGAGTAGAATCATTTTTCAAAAGATTTAATTGGTGTTTAGGCTAAAATAATAATAATAGTAATAAAAATATTAACAGTAATAATAATGTGATTTGTATTGCGCACGTATCCACTCTGTAGAGTGCTCAAGACGCATCATATTATTATTACCCGGCTTAGCTAGGCTACCCTGAAGGGCGCTCTCAGCATTCAAGGAATTTCTTCCTACCGGTACCCATTCACCTCACTTGGGTCAAGTAAGTGGAAAGACTTGAATAAGCTTTATTTAAATACATTCAAATTTTGGATCTGTTATAAATCATGCACATCTTACTTTATTAAAAACAGTTTATGTATTATCCTCACTTGGTATTTTTAGATTAACTACATTTGATCACTTTTAGGATAAAATAAGGGGAAATGAGCAATAGTGAGCATTGTTGAATTACAGTTGTATTTTTAAGCAATCTCACAGCATCCGCATCTCACTGTATTGCAAACAGGTTTTATTTTTTATTTTTTTTTTTTTTATCTCGACTATATGAGCTATTAACAATACCGAGTGAGTCAGAAAAAACTTTACACCTAGAAAAATGGTCCTAAAAATAAAACCAATTTATGAACCGCAAATTATTATACATATTCTGAAAGAGTAACTCCTTCCGCATCTTTTGGTATCAATTTTGTGCGTTATATCTTTACGCTTGGATGAACGTGACGCATTGTTGGCGAACATGTAAATTTCGAAATGTGCCAGAATGGGAGTAAAATCAAAACAACAAAAAGCTATAAAAAAGCAACTTCATCCTAATTAAAATGGTGTAACTTTTTAACAAGAATGTCTTCCGCTTAATTCCTTGGCAGGGGTGATGTTACACATATTGACTACATTTTGTATAGCAATGAGATACATCTGTATAGTCAGGCATGAGTGAGCATACGTCAAAGACAAAATAATCACTTTCCAAAGTATTAAGAGGCCTTTTTAGGTCTGTCAGTGACAGTTTACTTTTTGATGTGTTACATTCATTCATGGACTAATTGATGAATCAATTTAATTTTTACACAGAATCTAGTCGATAACTGTAGTAACACTCTCGCCAAGTTATTAGGCTCAAAACATTTTTGTTAAAAAGTTATGCTATTTTATTCATGATGGAGTTGCTTTTTTGTCAGCTTTTGTTGTTTCAATTGCATCCCCACCCTTTCACAATTCAAAATTTACATGTTCGCAAACAATGCATCGTGTTCATCCAAGCGTAAAGACATACCGCACAAAAATGATACCAGAAGATGCGAGAGGAGTTACTCTTTCAGATTATGTATAATAATTTGGGGTTCATAAATTTGTTTTCTTTTTATTGACAATTTTCTAGGTGTAAAGTGTTTTTTTACTCATTCGGTAGTTTGAGTAGTTTCTGGCATTTGATAGAAACTTTTTACGTTTAACGACATCTGAAGGGATACAATCATAGCTTAGAAATTATTTTGAGTTCTGGTACCAATAAAAATGAAGTTTCTAAAAAAAAACATCCTTGTTACTCAGTGATGAATGTTATTTAAAAGTTATGTGCCTGGAAAATACATGTAGGTAATATTAAGTTGAACAAAAATGTATTTTGTAATGACTGTCATGTTTTTTGCAATTTTCAGTTAATTTTCATTTTTTATCAACATTTGACAAGTTTTCTATCTATGCCCTCACCAGGCATGCATCACTATGATGGAATTGTAACGATTCACAATGATTGATAAACTCTCTTAAAATTACCATGAGCATTCATTTACTTTCTATTATTTTATCTTAATTATAATATGTCTGTAAAGCGCCTAGAAACATATGTTTTAGGCACTATGTAAATCAAGAATATTATTATTATTATTGTTATCATCAAGATATGTGATAAAAGCCTTCTATGCCCTTGCTCAGTATGTATTACTATGATGACATTGTATCAATTCATAGTGATTAATAAAGACATGTGAAATGACTATGAACCAGGCATAGCTTACTTTGATAGTAATACTTCATAAATACGGCATTATACGGTATTACCTTATTGTAACAATTCAAAATGATTTTTAAAGATGCAATCTCTCAAAATTGGCTTTATGAGAACTCAGTTTTTAAATGACCATGAGATACCTACATATATGATGTTTGGAAAGGAAATGAGAGTTTCTAGCCGAGGAAATTATTTCTCTGTATCATTCGCCCTTTAATTGCAAGACCAAACAGGAGTAAACTAGCAACAAAAAAAAGGAAATTTGATCAGTCCGAAAAAGAGATGACCCTTCTTTCCCCAAACCCTCAAGCATTGGCTATAACACCCTGATGTCTTTTTAATCAAATGACGCAAAATCGTTCAAACCCGTCATTGATTTTGCCCATGAGCTTGTTTCCGTGAAAAGAGCGAGAAGTTGATGAAAATATATTCTTTGCTTTCCCATTTCTCCTTCAAGGATAAAGGATAGGAATGGTCGGAATGGTTTTTAATTTCCCTTTGCTATGCAGAAACTAGTCTACTCTTTGCACCCTTTGACAGATGGACAGCATTTGGTGATGGATACTGCTCAACAGCAATCAAATATCCCACGCGATTGTCTAGCTTCACCAACTGATGGATCCCCAATCTTAGGCTCAAGTCTTGACGGCCGGCAACGAGGGACCGAGCTATCGTTAGACTGACGAATGGATCGGGCGGCTTTCTTTTCGATCAGGGACTTGTCACCGAGAATAATCACTCAATTAAAGGGCTGATCGTGACCCCGTATCATATTACTCTCATTTTCTAAATGGGGAGATAGAGAAGGGTATTGGAGACGTTATGGGTGTTAAATGCCGGTCTGCCTGAAACCTGTTCAGTAAAGATATTGAAAGGGCGGGACTTAGAGGGTAAGAAGGGGTTTTCTTGACGCTGTTTTCCCCACGAAAATATTCACCGTTCAAGCATTTGAGCTTCTGCTCCAATAAATGTTGTTATATAACAGTCACAAAATTTATAAAAGCAGTCAGTATCCTACATTAACTCTTGAGATCTTGCTGAATTATTGTATTAATTTATGTTTTACAGCTGATAATGTTTAGGTAAAACAAAAATTTTCACCTTATATAGATTGAGAATATGTAAAAGGCTTTTACCCATTTTCTCCTCCAATACAACCATATGGTGATATAATGATTCAAGCTTACACTATACATGTAGCTGGCATTTATTTTTTTATTATTTATTCATTTATTCCTCTTTCAATATTTTCATATTTACAATGATATTGCAATTTACATATTTACAACATAATAAATTTTACAAAACTATAACAATGTGAAATTGAAAGAGAAGGAGACCGGCTAATAAGCAGAGCTTGTAGACTGAAAGCCTCCTTTAAAATAACACAATATTTTTATGAATTATTACTTAACTACACATAAAAAAAAGACAAACATTGATTGAGTATTTACACAGATCATACTCAAAAGAGTGGTAAATATATACAGAGAAAAATAATTAATAAATATGTAACATAGAAATACAATAACCTAGTATGTATTTAAAAGAAAACTTTTAAACCTTCCTTTGAAAATTTGTATTGAATTACATTGTATAATCTCATTTGAAAGAGAATTCCATAGCTCGGGACCAGTCAAAACAAATGTCTTTTGTGCAAACGATGTTCTATTCAAAGTAAATGAAAGGAGCTTGCCTATCGTGTGAAATGGTTATGAATCGAATCATTTTTTACGAACATTTTAGTAAAAGGCAATGGTAATTGTTTATTGACAAACTTGTACATTAACTGTCCGAGCTGAAAAGTATACAAATCCTTAATTTTCAAAACTTTATTTGTCAGAAACAGGTTATTTGTATGTGCCCGGAATTCTGCATTATTAATAACACATTACTTTACATGAGTTCTTGTCATTTACATGCATGAGCAAAATTGTTTCTATTAAGGATCAATTATTTGTATAATTGAGGACAGATTTTGATAAACAAAAATCTTACCCCTCAATTATTCTTGGCATGGAGGAAAACATGTATGTATGTACAGTATAATTGAAGATATGTGTATAGCATGTTGAGCTAAATGTGTACCATTGCAAATAACTTGGGTAAATGTTTTTAATTTTCTGTAAATGCCTAAGTTTGCTTTTTCTGAAATAGTGCATTCAGAATGATAATACTAGATTATCTGTTCACTGTGTTATTATTCTTGCTGCCCCCACAATAATTACCAAGGACCTATTTTGTTTGATAGCCATCTTTGTTTAGTTTTCAAAATTTATATTGATTTAACTTTTAAAAAGTCACATTTCAGAAGACATATATTTTCCCAATTAAAAAAAATACAAGTATATCTCCTTCCCCATATATTTCATTGACTCTTCATCTTTATCACTCTCTCTCTCTCTCTCTCTTTCTCTCTCTCCCCCCTCTCTCTCTCTCTCTCTCTCTCCTTACCTCACCCTCTTCACATCTTTCATTATGTTCTACAATGTAGCTCTCACTTACTACAGAAATTTATGGTTATTTATTTAAGGCTATTTTTAAACCACAAATAAGAAACAAAAAGAAGTATAACATTAGTAAATGGAGGAAGTGTATATTTAAAGTGTTTGACCCAGTTGCAAAAAGAGTTCCCATTAAAGTAACCTTGCCGGATTCAAGATATCATAGTTCATTCTTTAATAACAGTTTGTTTGAACACCTTATTACTAATATGTGAAATTTAAAGTCTGTGAACATATTATAAAACTGGCCTATTCCATTAAATTGTATGCACATATTCTTTACAGAATATAAAGATTACTGACAACCATAAAGCTTTTCAGAAGCTGGACTGGTATAACAACAAGTAGTGTACGCATATTTGATTAATGGAATAGCCTATACCTCATTATTAGTTCTCCATGAAAACAATCATACATTTTAGACAGCTTATTGCCTTGAATAATTTTTGTTTTAATTTCAATTGACAATAAAAAAAATAAAATAACCACTGACAATGTGTATGGGCCAACTCATCAGAATTGTTAGTATCTCACCTTGCAGAGACGAATTTGAGACGTCTCAGCAACGGAAAATGTATCAGAGACGTCTCCACAACAAATTTCTTAAGCGGTCTCAAAGTAGTCCCAAATCTGTCTCCCCAAAGTGAGATACCACCATATGTACCCAGCATAAACAATTAAGGTGTAACCTAAATGTTTAGAAGAATATGGCCTGTATTCACAAAGGTGGCCTAAAGTTAAGCCTAGCTTAAATCTGTGGTTTAAATATGGCTAGCGAGTACGGAAAACTTTTGATTTTAATTGTTTCACTACCAAAAATCTTGATAAATCAAACATCTACTTTTTGAGATTATGTCCCATTTTGCTAGCCATACTTAAACCACAGATTTAAGCTAGGCTTAACTTTAGGCCACCTTTGTGAATACTGGCCAATGGGTGTAACCTAATTATTTAGAAGAATATTGGTGTAACCTAATTATTTAGAAGAATATGGGTGTAACCTAATTATTTAGAAGAATATAGGGCACCACGTGTGATAATATTGACATGGCTGCATTGCACACACATAACTATATTCCAAACAAATGCTCCGATTTCCATTCACCTACGACCAAGATTTAAAGAAAAATCAATGGCTGACCCAGAAAACCCAGTGGCTGTGAGATGAATGGGGTAACAAGTCCAATAAAATTTATTTATGGTGAATAATTGCTCTCCAACCGCGATAGGAATTGAATCAATTGAATAAACATGATAGGTCACACCAACATTCAATTTATGTTGGGTAAGAGGTGCTAGTAGCACAGGTTATATGTTCAGAATAGGAAATGGACATATCAATTAGAAGGTAATCTTTTTAAAGGCTGAATAGGTGAATATTTTGTTCCAAATAGAACAATTCAATTCATTGAAATCATTGGGAACGCTTATTTTTCAATATTTGTTGCCATCTATCATTAAAACTATTTAAATTGACATTATATCTTGTGTGAAATCAATGAATAGGAAATGGACATTTGAAAGTGGTATTTACACAATTTTATACTGAAAAGTTGTATATTCTGTTCGAAATAAAGCCATTCAATTTCACTAAAATTAAACTCTCAAAAACATCTTATTGTTCAAAATTTGCTGCAATCAAAGACATATCTTGTCCAAATAAACATGTTAAATCTGTTAACTTTCTCACAAGGAAATTTAATCCTTCTATTCCTGCATTTTTTTTTTTTTACATCATAGGTATTCAGCATTCTTGACATGTATTCTATTTGAAGGGATATGAACATGTACTAGTAATCTTCATGAACTGAATTACTATGCCCTGGACAAAGTACCCCCAGGACAACAACCTCTCAGATATATCTTCTCAGAAAACTATCCTCAAAAACCACCAACTCCCCGTTAGGATCATCCAAGGGGTATTTATCCTAAGGGTAAGGGGTATTGTCTACTGGGGGTAATTGTCCTGGGATAGTTTTCCGGGAGGTAGTTGTACAATAAATCTGGGAGTTAGTTGTCCAAGGACAGTTAGCTGGGGTTAGTTGTCCTTACATTTTCTAAAGTGTAATGAAATATTAAAAAATTCACAAATATCTCACTCATAATACAATGTCAATACTTTAGTATTGACCTCGTGGACCAAACTGCCATATTTTGGTGAAAATTTTGCAACCTTGTCAATGTTGTTTTATCTGAGGTTTTTCTCCTTTTTGCAATAACTTTCAGCTCCAAAATTAAGTAGTAGCATATGTCTATGTCATTATAAGACACACTGAATAGGTTTTGGATAAATTTCAAATCAAAATCATGAAAAAAAAAATTTAAACATCACTTATTTTTTTGCCCTTTCCCGCCCAAAAACGTGCAGGGAAATTTTCAGAAAGTGGACTTTAAAAAATAATATTTCATCCAAGAAGAAAGAAAGAAAACTCAAAACATCAGGGATAGTGAAAGGAACATCCGACCACTCAGTTATTGAAGAAAGATAAGTGAAAATGTTATTTTAAAAAGTGAAAAATTAAGTTTGTTTTCTGAAAGTTTTCTTACTGAGTCTTGTCATTAGTCCCAGATGGTTCAGATGCTTGTGTGAAATATCTGGGATATTTCTCATGCGGTTCAGGGACATCAAATGACCCGTTTGTGTTTCTGTTAAAAATTCTTTTTCTTCATATTAAGAATTGGGTCACAATATTTTTCTCATGGGGCACAACATTTTAAAAGCAATCATAGGCCTACAATTTTCTGGAATCTATGCCCTATTCTCTTCGAACACCATGCACTATTATTTTTTTTTTTTTATAATGTTGACCCAATGTCCTTTCTAATCCTAAGCCATATAAGAGTAGGTCTATGTGTGACTGGTTACTAGAGTACATCACCTAAGCAAAGCAAATTCAACACCCCAAAATTCAATGTAGAGTCTATGTATAAACTTTTTCCTGAAAAAAACTGTTTATGATGCCTTAAGCAGTTTTTCATTTCTTTCTGTGGATACAGATTAAAAAGAACACTGTTTTTAAACAAAGCAGAAGATGACATTTTGACAGAGCAGTAAAATAGAGGCATCTTTGTTAGATGGTAACTTATTATTTACTTGAAAAATAAGGGCACATGTCTTCAGCAGTAAAGCTCAGTTTACTAATCAAACCTCAGTTTGATTACTGTATCTTATGTAAAAACAAATATCTTTATCAAAGAGTTTTTAAAGACAATAGTGAGGAGCACATGCGAAGAATATATGATTCAATAATAATTTCATAAAATGCTGCGAAGACGCTTCCATCCCACGTTCCCTGCCTAGCGGCTGGGTCGGCGGCGGGGCAAGTGAATGTATGTGTACCGCACGCAATACATTCCCCATATACACACGTGCGGCATAGATGTCGCATGCACCTGCTGACTATGAACACATTACCTACCGAAAACCGGTCAGTGATAAAAGAATCAAAATAACATGATTTGATCTCAAATTTACCTCCATACGGCGGGAGACTGGGGCTCTCCTCCTGTTCCACACGCTGAAAATCCTTGTTAGAAGGCCTGCCAGGCATATTGTTCCTTACTTTCAGCTCTAACTCCATATATTTTACCTCAAAAATCCTCCACGGCTACAGTAAATTCTCATGACTCCATTGGAATAATCCCACTATGCACAATATTGTTACTGGCGCCGCATCGAAGCTAGAGCTAGCGCAGAAGTTTTCACGCACATTCTGTAGTCTGCTAGAGCTAGATCAC
Organism: Paracentrotus lividus; assembly: GCA_940671915.1. Classification (NCBI taxonomy): domain Eukaryota; kingdom Metazoa; phylum Echinodermata; class Echinoidea; order Camarodonta; family Echinidae; genus Paracentrotus; species Paracentrotus lividus. Next base: position 14,075,504 of record CALNVZ010000649.1, on the reverse strand, counting down.
ATGTACCGGTACAATACAAAGGAAGTATGGCGATATGATGTACATAATTTTTTTTTTTTAAAACTCATGCATGCCAATGCTGTAGAATATTATGTGTATTATTTTCACCGATAATATTTTCTATGTATTTTTTTTTAATGTAATTAGACTAAACCCACTTTGACTAATGCCCGATTGGTCTCATCCAACATGGCCTTATTCCGTTTCGTCTAAAACCAGTTCGTCTAATTACCTTTTGGTCTAATTACCACTTGGCGTAATTCCTAGTTGTCTCTCGTCTAATGTCCATTTCGTCTAATGTCCACTTGGTCTATCACCACTTATAACAATTCTTATAACAAACTGGTAATAGACCAAATCCATTAAGGAATTAGACGAAAATGCTATTTGGCTATTAGAAGAATTTGGCGATTAGATCAAGTGAGAATTAGACCAGGCATCTATTAGGCCGATGGGAAATAAGACTAAATCACTTTTGGACCCAATGGTTTTAGCCCATGTGGCATTAGACAGGCGTGGATCCCCCCCCCCTGGAAAAAAAAAGGGGAAAAAAAACCAAGAAGAAGAAGAAAAAAAAGCGAAGTAAAAATAGACGAGCGGGCCGATTGACCCCAACCTTACCCCTATAGCTGATACATGATGACCTCTTTGATAGTCGAAGACCAAAAAAAAAAGAACACCTACCTATTTGAAAGCACTCCTTGACATAAATGAATCAGCTAGATAACTCCTGTAATGTATTTTTTTAATTCATGTTCATAGTGCTTAGAAACACCAGTATGAAGCGCTATATAAATGTAATTATTATTATTATTATTATTATTATTATTAGTGCAGTCGATCATTAATCTCCTGATATTAGAGAGTAGCTAATGACCAGACCCAGTCATATTTTTTTTAACAAGGGGGAGACCAATATATATAATACGAAAACATAATATTTTATGCGTTTTCATGTGGTAATAAATCCTCATATCAGGAACACAATGTAATGACTCTTTGGGGAAGTGTTGTGAGCGAAAGCGTCAACGATATTGTAGCGTAGGCGGCCTAAAGTGACCATAGAGCATTTAAGTTTAAGATTAATTTATTAGCGCCCCCTATATCTTGATCTTAAGACCACTTTGGCGCCCCTAAGTTTAAAATCAATTTAGCGACCCTTATGTTCAAGATCGATCTGACGCCCTCTAATTTTAAGACCAATTTGGTGCCCCCATATTTAAGACCATTTTTTAAATTTTTTTATTATTGTTTAAAACAATTATTTTGTAATTTTTGGTGTTAATGATAGTGAGGATATTAAAGCGCTTTATATACATGTAAACATTTCCTAAAGAACTATATGTTTTATTATTTGGCATTCATTAAAAAAGTGTATTTTTTATAAAGAGAAATGACATCGCAATGTGACCTATGAAAGTTGCCAAAGTGTACATCACCGATTCGTGATCATGTCAACAGTCAAACCAACGGCGTAAATCCGTGTCAAGGGTTGGGGGATGAGCGAAAAAATTTGCCAACTTTTCGCGATCTTGTTTGGCATACACAAGGTCACGGTGCAAAAAGGGGCACTTTTTCTGAAAAGGGGGGCACTTGAGATCAGAGGCAATAGGCCTAAAGAGAAATGTATTCGGAGAGGGAGAGTGTGCAAAGAAAATTTTTCTTTAAATGTATGCTTTTAAAAATCTTAATGGCTTGGCATTTTACTGTTTTCATTTAGTAATGGAAAAAAATGTATGCGAGCGCCATGCGTGAGCCGAAAATTTTGAGCTAAAAATTAGAGATAATAATGCACTATACAGTGTGTCCCAGAAAGAACTATACACTTTTGAAATGGCTACCAAATACTAAATATGTGGTTCTTGAGGGGACAATAATAATGTAGATAAAGCTCATATCCTCAACTATAATTCAACACCAAAAAGTCCGAAAATGATGCATGCATCAATGAGCAACGCCCACCTATGTGAAGGACACAAAAGGGTGCTTTCGCTGGACTACGGAGGAGATAATCTAGAACGTTAGCATTATGAAAGGCTTTATTTTCAAAATAGCTCAAACCCCAAACTCCTGCATACTGTTAGTAGGCCTACAGGAAAAGGAGTGTGTAAAACTGGTATTTGCTAGAAACGGCTGGCAAGCGTTTAAATTACAAGTTTTCGTGTGCACAAACGAGGGTTTCCCTTTTGGGGAAATGTCCGTTCTCCCAAAACGTAGAACGTATAGGTTCTCAGCGGAGAGTCAGTTATAAGTCAATAAGCGAGCGCTTTGATAGGAATGTATACAGGCATTGCCCCCTTTGCTAAAACATAAAAGAAGCATACTTTGAGTTGACTAATCATAATGACAGGGCGGTAGGTTATTTCTTTTCATATCAGCAATGATTTTAGGTCAGCTGTTATATCCGCATAGACGCATTTCGAAATAAAACCTTGGTATGAAAAAAGAAGGAACTAGGTATCCCAGTAAAGTAGGGGAGACCGGGGACAAATGTAACACGGGCAATTGTAACAGAGGCTCCCATTCTAGCAGAAACACGCTATAAACTCAAAATTTGTAGAGAACATGCGCATTTAATCGCTCCACATGCTGTATGAGTGTTAGCAGATTTAACGGTTCGTGAAACTTTCTACAGCGGAAAAACCGTTTTTTGAGCATAAAAGTAATATTTCACATTACCATTGTTTTTCTTCTGGACAAATATGTGGATGAGCTACGGCTGTCATTTTTGTATATTTAGAAATTATGTTCTTAGGCCATATTTTGCTAAAGTTTCAACGACGAATACTGAAGCTAAGATAGAAAAAAATTCTCTCCAAATATGGTCACCTCTGCCAGGGGCAATTGTACAAGCTGTTACAATTGCCCCTGTTTCTGTTAAAGTAACTCCCGTAGGAACTCGGTAAAGCAGATTTCCGCTGAATCAACACCAAGCTATTAATAACCAATCAGGGCCGCGGAGCGTTTTTGGAAGTGGAGGGCTGAGCGGAAAGTGGGAGGGGAGTGGGGGAGGGGGGGGGGCTGAACAGACTAAAAATCACAAATGTATGGTCATTTCTCCGTTTTTTGTACACGTTCGCTGACGAAGCCCTCCAGGCCTCCGTGGCCCTGCAAATTACATAAAAAACATTACAATTGTCCCGGAATTTGTTGCTTCCTTGTAAACATAATATTAAAAAACATAATCAGAAACCTCTGAACCATGGAGCTAGTATTTAGAGACGTCTCCGCGACAATTTATTAAAAAAAATCCGTCTCCGAAATTCAGGAGACGTCTCGGAGAACGTCTCTAATACTATTCATCCGTCGGGAGACAAGATTCCTATTCTGTCGCGGAGACGTCTCCGCGAAGTGAGATAGCACCCTTAGCTCAAGCATCATAACTTTGAATGTTATTTTCAATTATAATGCTTTACAAAAACAAAAGGTAACAACATCTATAACCTCCGACATGAAAATTAGGGTGTATCTCACTTCGCGGAACGTTCTCCACGACAGAATAGAAATTTTCGTCTCGCGATGGATAAATAATATTAGAAACGTATCCGAGACGTCTCGGAGACGGATTTTTTTTCATAAATTGTGGCGGAGACGTCTCGGAGACGTCTCCGCGATATTGGAGACGTTTTTAATACATTCTGTCCGTCGCCGAAAACAAAATTTTCTATTCTATCGCGGAGACGTCTCCGCAAAGTGAGATACCAGAGCCTCAAGTTTTTTTTCTTGTTGTTGTTGTTGTTTTTTTTTTAAATAATTTATATTACTTTACTGGAAAAGAAAAAAGTAAAAAATATGAAGAGAGTGACCATTACGTTCTTTTAATGCCAAGATTGTAAATAGGAGTAGACTTGGATATAAAAGAAAAATAGCAAAGAAAAGCCTCGTTGATAAGCTCAAGTATCAGAACTTTATAACTTTGAATGTATTGTCGATTATTATGCTTTACAAAACAAAAGGTAACCATACCTATAATCTCAGACATGAAATTCATAACTTTGAACATATCTGTTTAATACGTTTTGTTAGAAATGCAATGAATATTGATATTTCGAAAAAAAAGTGCCTTTAGTTTGTTTATCATTTGTTTCACTGTAATCAGAGCCTCAAGTTTGTTATTCTTGTTTTTTTTATAATTTATATCACTTACTAGAGAATTCAGAACTTCATAACTTTGAATGTAATAATCAACTATAGTTCTATTTTTTACAAGGACAAAGTAACCTTATCTATGAGCTCAAACATGAGGATAAATAAACTGTGAACATATGATTTTATTTCATTTTATTCGTCGAGTGTTCATGGATAACCATAAAAGAAACACTGACAGGATAGCCCATGAAAACAAAAAGACTATTTAAATGGGGTCATATAAAATGGGAAGAGAATAGGGACCCCCCCCCTCCGACTTGTTTTTTTCTTATTAAAAACGCACATATTAAAAGAGAGAAAGAAGAAAGAGGAAGGGAAGAAAAGGGAGAGGCGGAGAGAGAGAGAGAGGAGGGGGGGAGGCAGATAGGAAGTAAAAAGTAAAGAGGGAGTGAATGAAAGAAAAAGATAAGATAGAGAAAGAGACAGAGGAGAGAGAGAGGGAGGGATGGCAGCCCCCATAAAAAAATAAAAATATATTTTAATATGATACCCTGAAATATATGTCCAATACGTTTTGTTAAAAAGGCAAAGACATATTGATTTTGCCAGAAGAAAAAATGGCGTAAATTTTGAAGATTGATTTACAAAAAAAAAAAAAGCTGTAATTTTTACTTCTTCTCAGAAATGTATCACTTTATTTTGCAAGAATGCGTTATAGTCAAAAGGCGTAAGCCTAACATAAAAGTGTTATCAACAGTTGTCAGTTAAAGAGATATTGTGTAGGTACAAAGTAGATAAAGAACAAAAATATGATTAATGAAGGTTTATAATTCTACAGTTAAAGGGTGAAGCCACAACAACCTAAAAAAAAAACATTAAAAAAAACATAAAAAAAACTATCATAACTTTTGTCCCATTTTCATGCATATCAACAAATGGAAAATGTAATATAATGGGTCAGCATTGTATGTTTCATTATAATTAGTTTATGTGGTAAAGATGTTTATTTGTCATGTGCATAGCTTTGATAAAGAAACAAAATGTTTACAAGTTCATGTGTTACAATTGCCCCGCACGTCTGTTACAATTGCCCCTCGTCACGGGCAATTGTAACACTCGACCTCTTGTTTGAAATGTTCATGGCTTCAAAATGACTTGTTTTACTTAACCCAACCTATTCATATGTCAAGCTAAGATATGCATATTCATTTATTTAGTTTTAAGCAAGTATTTAGCTTCAATAAAGCTGATAGGTCAAATTTGGAAAAAACTGTTACAATTGCCCCAAGGTCTCCCCTAGCCTTTTGATTGAATTCGTATTGCAAAAATAGACGTTACAATATCTCACAAGCCAAAGGGAACATGTGCGGTTACCATTGGAAACTTTTATTCAAATGTTATTGAAAGAAGATAGAAAACGAGGATTTGCAGGCATTTGAAAATAGTGCCCTCTTTTATGCTAACGTTCTAGATAAGCTCCCCGTAGTCCAGCGAAAGCTCACTAGTGAGTTACCTAGTTTTTTTTTCATACCAAGGTTTTTATTGTGACAAATGCATCTATGCGTATAACAGCTGACCTAAAACATTGCTTGATATGAAAAGAATAACCTACCGCCCAACCTTTGTGATTAGTCAAATCAAAGTATGCTTCTTTATGTTTTAGCAAAGGGGAAATGCCTGTATACATTCCTATCAAAGCGCTCGCTTATTATAACCTGACTTACGTTCTCAGCTGAGAACCTAGATACGTTCTCAGTGAGAACACTAGATACGTTCCTACGTTTCGGGAGAACGTACATTTCCCCAAAAATGCGTTGTAGATTTTGACAACGGGAGTTATCTCTTGTAGCTAGGGGAAACCCTCGTTTGTGCACACGAAAACTTGTAATTTAAACGCTTGCCAGCCGTTTCTAGCAAATACCAGTTTACACACTCTTTTTCCTGTACTAACAGTATGCAGGAGTTTGGGGTTTGAGCTATTTTGAAAATAAAGTCATTCATAAAGCTAACGTTCTAGATTAGCCTCCCCGTAGTCCAGCGAAAGCTCCCTACTAGTAACAAGGCTACGCAGGAATTCGCTATGCATTTACCACCCACATATGGGCGGCCAAAAGGGTCAGCATGAAATAATGACGTGAATCAGCTAACAAAGACAAAATAAATCAAGATATGGTTAACCTTTTTTTTTCATAATTATATTATTGATGTTTTTTGTTTTGTATCTTGGTGTATTTTGTCTTTGTTAGCCGATTCACCCCTTTATTTATTTTGCCCCTTTTGGCCGCCCATATGTGGGTGGTAAATGCATAGCGAATTCCTGTGTAGCCTCGTTTTTATGTCCTTCACAAAAGTGGGCATTGCTCATTGAAGCATGCATCATTTTAGGACATTTTGGTGTCAAATGATAGTTGAGGATATGAGTTTATCTACATATAAATATTTCCCTCCAAGAACCATATATTTATTATTTTGTAGCCATTTCAAAAGTGTATAGTTCTTTCTGGGACACACTGTAGACTTTTATTTAGTATCCGCGAGCCGAAAATTTTGAGCTAACAATTTTGAGCAAATTGTGCATGATAATTAATATATAGACCCTATTTAGTATCCATTTTTAAGATACATCTTAAATGTTTTGTTAAATAATAGCGCTAGAAAACAGATTCACAATCTTTGCTGTGAAATGTTTGTGGGCTGCAGGCATTAAGCTCTCCCCCCAACCTAGCCCGCACACAACTTCACCAATACTTGTGATTGTGGACAACACCATTAACCAAGATTTGTCTTCAGCAGATGGCATTGGGTCCAACATTTTCAGACATACCAGAGGCGGATCCTGGGCCCTACCCCCTAGCAACAAAAAAAAAAAAGCCACCCCCTCCCCCCCCCCGCTTATCCCAAGGCCAGCGTGACGTGAAAAAAAAAAATGATGTACTTTTTGCTCCCCGAGGTAGACAGAGCAGGAAACTTTGGGTTTAAAAGACATAAGGGACCTTTTGTTATAAAATCACTTTAAAAGTACTTTTAAAAGAGTACTTTTAAAAAGTACTTTTACCAATAACACAATATCTGTGTTTTTTCCCCCTTCATTTCTTTCTTGAAAAGTGTGTGTGGGGGGGGTGTTTGTACAGGCCCTCCCCCTCCTCGGCCTATGTCTTAAATAAAATATCCTGGGTCGTTATCGATTACGCAGTATCTCATGAAATTCATATTATAACGACCGCTTTATTTCAATAATCTTAAGGCTTTTTGAAGTAAAATACATGATTGTGCTGACCGGTTTTCTCACTTTCAAAATGTCAAAATATATAAATGTTGAATAAATTGCGTCGATCTCGGGAAAGGGTTTATGCAGAATAAGGGACGCTTAAAATATTTTGTTTTAAAAGCTCTTGAAGTACTAGTCACCCGAGTAGGCTATTATTTCAGAAGCGTTATGAAGTCATATTCACCCTCCTATTTGATATGACCTCTCAGATTTAAGCCGTGAGGGACAGTTAAATCAATTTTGAGTAGGAATACGATATCATAACGACACTCAGAAATGGCGGTCAAATTTCAAACAACTCATTGTTATGACTATCGATTCAGCGACCATTTGCTCTCGTTTAGATAGCAAACAATGGTTCCTCCTTTGGAAATGAGGATGCATTGATTTGAAGAGTTAATGATATTCATAACATTTACGATTCCAAGATAATCTGTTATCATTTCAGTTTGTTATTGAAACTGAAAGGTCAAACTTAAGGAAGGATGAATAATTCATTATTATTATATTATTATTTTGATTAAATATCATCATCGGTCGAGCTTTCTCCAAAGATTGGCCATTCCTCAAAACGTTTTCAATCAATAACATTGAAATTAATGTTTCATCTGGCTTGGAGTAGACTATTTCAAAAGTAATTACAAATTCCATTCTGAAGTTGGATTACGTACGCGCATGTCCCCCCCCCCCCTTCCGTATATATTTTAGCGGCTCAGGTCGGTGAAAAAAAATCCCGAAATTCATTAAGGTATGGGTCTTTTAGCATTTCATTCCCGTAACTATTGTTAATTAGGGGTAGTTTCAGGCCCGTAATTCCACTGCAAAAACTGGGGTGTTAAATTTAACACCAGTGGTGTTAAATCTAACACTGGCCCGGAATCCACACCCATTGGTGTTATATTAACACTAGTTTTGGTGTTTAAATACATTACTTAAACTATTGGGTGTTATTTGAACACCACATTCTGGTGTTAATTTGACACTTTTTATAGTATTGATTTGATTCTTGTTAGTGTTTATTTATCACCAGTCGGTGTGGACGGATATATATTCCAGGGCCATTGTTAAATAACACCACCTTTCGGTGTTAAAAATATTCATAAACTAAAGCTAAATATGCTGCTTTATTTGTGTTTATGATATCTATATAATTAAAATATATCAAATGATATTTACTTGTACCTGCAACAATTCCAACAAAGTGGTTTTTCAGAATTTGTATTAACACCAAGTGGTGCTAGAGAGCAATCTCATTCCAAAATCTAACACCACAAGTTTAACACCAGCTTGGTGTTGCATATTTAACACCAGCGTTTTTGAAGTGTAGGATTCTCATGGAGGTTCGAATTTTGGAAAGTGGACCTTTCTTAATTTGAGCATAAGCAATGATCAAGGATCAGTGAAAGGGATTTTCTAACTGGGCTGTGCCCTGCTGCGAGCGCGAAGTAGGAGACGGACATTTTAATTTTTAATGACCTGAATGCAGTAAAATTTTCTCACATTTTGCCAAAAATGAGTTTGCGGGATTTGGAAGAATGCAAGCTACATTGTATCTTGCCTTACAAACCGATGCACAGTGGGCCAGAACGCCTTCAAACCATGACAAAATTATTTACTCATTGAAAAGGGTTAATAAAATTACTGTAAACTGGTTACTATTGGTTTTTGGACCCGTGGAATCCGATGGGCATATTTTCAAATCCATATGACGTCAGCAAAATACTGTTTTCTGATTGGACAATGCAAACGTGTAGTGTTACACGTTGAAAAATTATATTTCACTTTGACAAATTGGCTTTTTAGAGGGTTTCTTGACCCAGGGAACACAATCATCGCATATTTGACTTGTTTTGACGTCATCAAAACACTGTTTTCTGATTGGATGAGGCGCATAGTTCATTTGATCTTACATAAACTTTAATATGTATTTGAAAAGGGTTAATAAAGTTAATCTAGATTGGGTTGTATGTGTTTTTAGACCCGTAGAATCCAATGGGTGCAATTTCAAATCCATGTGACGTCAGCAAAATACTGTTTTCTGATTGGACAATGCAAATATGCATTGCTACACGTTGAACAATTATATATCGCATTGACAAATACCTATAAAAGGGTTTCTCGACCCAAGGAACACATTCAACGCATATTCGACTTGCTCTGACGTCATAAAAACGTTGTTTTCTGATTGGATAAGGCGCAAGTTCATTTTATCTTACAAACATTTCCAGATTTTTAGGTTGTAATTATATTCGTGGAGTATTTTAACCTAAGGAACACGTTTATTGTAAATTTCAATTCCTCTGACTTCATAATTATTTTTATTTTTATTTATTGTGTTTTTTGGGGTTTTTTTATAAGGTATATATTCATTTTAACCCAAATAATTGTTCATTAGTTTGATAATAAAAGTGGGACATTAAGGGTTACAGGACATAAGGAACACAGAAGAACACAATTCAAATTGCTCTGATCTCATTCAAAAAGTGCCCCAAAATCATCAACATTATGTTATCTGATTGGAATAGACACACATTCATTGTGTAGACCTTAAGAGCTTTTCTAGGATTTCCTGGGCAGAAGTAAACTCAGTTATAGAAGTGAATCAATCGCTCTCCCCTTTTCTTCTTAAAAAGCGAGGAACGTTAATCTTTTTAAAAAAGAATCCTTATTCAAATATAATGTGAAAAGAATCATATTTGAAATTTGAAAAAACGTCAGCAGGAGTTTCACATTAACAGCATTGTTATTTTCATAACGTTTTTATAGGTGAAATATCGTATAGCCTATTTCTAAAACTCGCCGTGCAATCAGGCTTATTCATGAATTGAAAACTATTCTTAATGATGGTTTCTTCGTCTACACAATTGAAAAATAAAAAGCTATCGTTTACAGTGTTTATTTTTCATTCTTAATTACGCCATCTACGTTGAGATTTGTGTAGAAACAATATGTGCAAGCGTACAAAGTCCAATATTTCCCAAAATAATCCGTGTACGTTTTTTGAAAAACGCCTGGGAAATACTCATTAGCAACTATTAGCAGCAAAAAATTACATCTTTGGAAAGCTGAGATGTTGGTCAAAACTGTGTAAGTATAGTCGCCCCTGGAATCGCCTGGAATCTAAACTAAAAAGTTACTTTTCCAAAAAAATTCAAATTTTCGACGATTTTTGTGAATTTTAGTGCTTATATCTCCAAAAATTATACTTTCTTTAAAATTTCAATTATATTTCCTAAATGGGTCACTAATAATCAAGAAATGCGTAAAGTATCAGCCTAATTGATGGACGCTTTATATTTCTATAAAAGCTTTTTGTGAATTTGCCTTTTTCTCACATTTTTGAGCAATTTTTGGATTATACCATATTCAAATGGGTAAATAACACCTTAAAAACTCGCTAAATTTAAAAATATTAATGATTCAATAAAATTTAGGATGTTTTCTTCCCAAAACATGTGAAAAAATGAAAAAATTTCACATTCACTTTTTTGAATTTTGGCACAGTTTGGACAGATTCTGGCCCACTGTGCGATGGTTGGTAAGAATTTCATTTAATTGCCTTTGTAAAGTTCCATTCATCCAATCTCTGATTAAATGTGAATAAAAAGGGTCTTCCCTTGTTGCAGGAATCCTGTGCGATTCATGTTACTTTGATTTGCGCAAATGGGTTTTGACTTTTTCTAAATCCTCTTGTTACGATGGGGGTTTCAAATGAAACACGTTTCAAATATGAAGTCTCTTTTTCTGTCTCATGGTAAAGCCAAAAATATACGTTGAATACTGATCATCTTCAATATTTGTTCTCCACAATTTTTTCTGACCTTTTGTGCTAAAAAACTACAAAGACATTGCTTATAAACCTTTTCGAATGGCAGGTTAAAATTGACCGTCCGGACACCCAATAACTGGGTATATAATTTAAATAATACTGGTGGTTTCTTAACGTGTGCTGCTCAAACAGGGTTCCCAGCATTTCAAGTAAACAAAATTCCCTGATTTTTCCCTGATAATTATTTAAGTCCATTTCCAGTTTCGCGTGTTTTCTTTGTTGTTGCAGTGAACTATTTGCAGTAAAAAAAACACACTAATTTGACTGACTACCGAACTTTTGTTTTTGGGCCAGCAAAATTCATTGATTTTGAAGCATTATTATAAAATTCCCGGACTGGAAAAAAGTAAAATAATTTTCCCTGATGGGCTGGGAACCCTGTCAAACCTCTCTTCGTGGCTAGTTAGTTGCAGTGGACTGGTCTGCTGAGACGAGGCATTTCAAGTTCTAAAGACTTGTACCAGGACCTACAGGAGCTTTGAGTGTCATGCATAAAGAAACCATCATTTTTATATGTCAAAAGATTTAATTCTTTACCTCTACACACTCGTTCAGGTGGCATACCGACACAGATCGACAAAATCCCTATTCCTCTCATCTTCTCTCCTTGCAACATGGCCACAGTAATTACAGGTAAAAGAATCATACAGTCTACTCCCATTATAATGAGCGTGAATAAAACAAAAATTATATAATAATGTGGCAATTGTCCAAGTCCTAAACATGTGCCTGCAGTACAAAAAAATATTCTATCCTCACGAGCTATTTACATGACTTGGGCCTTAGCAATTTTATATGAGTGGATTGGTTTCATTAGGGTATACACCAGAATAATTTCCTTTCACTTGAAAGGTTATTTATGAAATATTTTCCTTCAAAACACAATTTGGATGTCATTCTTTTTACCCAAAGCGTCTTACTTCAAGAAATCATAAGTGATGGAAATGTGCAGATCAATAAACGTTATTTGGAAGTCTACAATTTGTGCTCCATTATTGCCCCTCTCTCTCTCTATCTCTCTCACTCTCTCATCTGACACAGATTATGTAATCTTTTGCTGCATATTTATCTTCACGCTTTCGTTCAGAACAAAATCACAGTAACAAAGGTTTTAGAGATATATAACTTTTTAATATACATACATGTACATCAATTGATTTTGATATTCTGACGAAAGTGTTAGCAAATCACTGTAAACATAGTAATTATCAAGAAGTACAAACAATTGTTCACTATGTCCAGCTTGTGATAGAAGAATGTTGAAGAGAGTGAACCATAAGCTTATTTTAATAACCCATTAAATTGATAATGCCTATTTTTTGTTTGTCTTCTTTCGAATAAACTACACTATCCATTACCCCTACTCTGCATGAGTAATTGTAAATTGGTTTTCCTGAGTTTATTTCCATCGAGTACCTACATGACCACACAGATTTTCATAATTATTGAATTCTCGGTAAATTATTCAATCTTAACATCTATGCATGAGTGTTTAAATTAGCACATTCAATAGAGTGCTTGAAGGCAATCTAAGCAGATTTTTTTCGGGGTACATAAACTTCAGTCCTCTGTATTTAGTATGTAGCCATAAGGAATTGTTCTCTCTCGAGCATCTATGCAGCTTTTTTTTCTAGCTGCAAAACTCTTTAGTCTACATGAATGTACTCTATAGGTTTCCCGTGTAAAGTGTCACATGTTGAAAAGGTCAGTATTTTTTCAGATCTTTGTCACGTAGCATCTTCATATAATGATCATTCCTTTCTTGTTAACTTCAGTCTATGCGGTCTCCAGTCTGCAAGAGCATGTAGCGATTGACAAACTGTTTGACTTGTACTCTTTCTAGTGTCTTCATAGCTTTCCAGAGTAACTTTGACACCTGTTGAATCTTTAGCCTTTGTTTAGTCTTTATCACGTCAGTCTACATATTTGCTTATCAACATCGCTTTCATGTAACTTCAGTCTCCATTGTCTATGGTCTGCATGGATATGCGTGTGTAGCCATTGAAGAACAATTAGAATTTTGCTACTTCTAGTGTCTTCATAGCTTTCCAGTGTAACTGTGACACCTGTTGAATCTTTAGCCTTTGTTTAGTCTTTATCATGTCAGTCTACATACTTGCTTATCAACATCGCTTTCCTATAACTTCAGTCTCCACCATCTATGGTCTGCATGGGTGTGTAGCTATTGAAGAACCATTCGACTTTAACTACTTCTAGTGTCTTCATAGCTTTTAGTGCACCTTCACCTCATGCTGAAGTATTTAGCCTTTGGTTAACTTTAGATATTTATCATGACGTCTTTGTATTATCATCATTGCTTTCTTTTTAACTTCAATCTCCACTGTCTTTCGTCTGCATGAGAGTGTATCCATTGACAAACTGTTCTACGTGTTCTCCTTCCAGTGTCTTCATAGCCTTCCAATGTAGCTGCATGGCCTTACCTTGGCTCCCCTCAGGATGGGTGATCTCATGACGGATGTACGCCAACCATAGACCTGTCATAGAAGTCAATTAAAGATTAATTCACATTCCAATTAAATTCTGTCACATTAGATAAAATGTACCTGTCACATGAAAAAGACTATCAATTCATATTCTGATCAAATTCAGTTTCTGTCCAGTTTCATGTTGATTATTCCCTGCCTTCGTTCTGGCAGGTATATTTTTTGTAAGAATTAATTCAGGAAATGTATACAGTATCCAATCAGTTGTTATTTCATAAAGAATTTATGTCGCAACATTATCGGCCCGCTTTCTTCAGATTTTATTCTCTTGTCATAAAATTTACACGGTCGCACATGTTTTGTTTTGTTTTTTACGGTTGGTCAGGTAAACGGACACCAATATATATATTTTTATTTGCGCCTATTCATTTCCCCCTGAATTTGTACCTTTTGGATGCGTTTATGTATTTTCGTATTCCCTTAGAATTTCTGTAACAAATATGAATTTTTCTGAATGGTTGGCAGCTCTGCTACATCAATTGTTGGTTGTTTAGGAAAGTAAGGATGTTAAGAGATGGCCTACAGAGGATAGTCAGAAACTTGTTCAGATTTGTACTGGCTTAATGCATGATGCATATAAGATGGGTATCAGCATATATCGATAAGATGGGGAAAAAAGTTCAATCATCACCACAAGTTCCGACAACCTCTAATAGTAATCTTCATTCAGTCTCCTCTTAACATTCCACTTTTTCCATAGAAACCATTCTGGCAGGTATTATTTTCACCTGGATAGAGTGTAGCAAATGCATATTACTGCCTGCCAAATAGCTTAAGTGCAGAGTTTGACCCCATGACCTTTACAGCTATACAGCTGTTCAAGGATCAGAGATGTCACAGGCTAGTTAGTCTGAAGGATGGATTGTAAGGATTTGACATGTCAAATCTCCACGACTGGATTAGAAAGGGATCAAAGACTTGATCTACCTTGCTATGGACACATGTGTGTGGTATTGAAACTTCCCCCAAGTCGCTTTTAGACCAATCGTGAATCGTAAAGTGTACAGCGGTCTTTAATTTAATATAAATAATGGATACATCCATGTCATCTGTGGCAAAATAAAATTGTTGTCATTTCCAAATATCATGATGAGCATAGATTCAAACTAATGTTTTTCTATTTGATCAAGATTTGAATACTGTGAAGTTATGTTCTGTTACCCCTCTTCAATTTGAAGGTGAGCGCTTGGGGGGGGGGGGGTCATGTCAGTAGACCATTAACTCATGTCATGCGCTAGCAAGGTGTGATATTTCATCTTGTCAAGCATTGACCAAATAAATAGTGAGGGGAGAGAGAGAGAGATAAAGGTAACATACCTGGTGAAGTCTCGCCAAATTCTTTCAGAGCATCATCATAGGCTTCAGAGATCTTCTTTACTTTAGGAGTAGGCTAGTGGAAGATACAATATATAAATGAAGCGCTCATAAAAAGCTTTTTTCTATGTCAAACACATGTGATTAAGGTTGACCGAAAAATGAGAGGGACAGAGGAATGACAGCAAAGATGTGTACATAGCAAACAGAATTAAAAGGAACAAATTTTCAAACAGAAAATACAGAAAGGAATTTAAAAGAGGGGAAAAGAGAAAGAAAGATAAAATAAAATTTGAAAAAGAAAGGGGAAATCAAGTTATTATATCTATGTCATGTGAGAAACAATAGTAACACCAGAAATTTTGGTGTTTTTACCTCCCTACAGCAATTGTTGGATGTTGGAGGAAAGTAGGGATGTCGAGAGATGGCCTAAAGAGGGTAGTCAGAAACCTGTTCAGATTTGTACTGGCTTAATGCATGATGCATATAAGATGGGTATCAGCATATATCGATAAGATGGGGAAAAAAGTTCAATCATCACCACAAGATCTGACAACCTCTAATAGTAATCTTCATTCAGTCTCCTCTTGACATTCCACTCTTTCCATAGAAATCAGTCTCAGAAATTGGGGAGTTTAGCATGAATTAATAATAATAAAATAATAATGGTGGCTTCATATATAGCGCTCAGGTCCGTCATGCATGACGCTCATGGCGCTTTACAAAGAATTTTTGTATACATTATTACCCCGGTCATAGCTGAGCAGCCAAGTATGTAGCACTCAAGCATATCGGGTACCCATTTTGCACCTGGATCGGGAGGAGCATTGTAGACAAAACGCCCATGCCCCAGGACGTAAGTGTCATACCGGGGTTTGAACCTATGGTCCTTGCTTTCTCAGTCCAGTGATATGACCACTAGACTATGACACTTCTACATTGGATGATTGGGACAGGGGCTTTATGCCACAGTAATATAGTTAACTTTTTCTGTCCCTGGAGTTCCAATGGTCGATATTTCTTATTTTGTATTGTTTATACTGAAATGTATTGTTCTTTGTATTTTTCTTTGCCGAATAAATAATAATAATCGCTAGAGGGTATTCATTTGTCTTGCAATAATGAACTTATTTAGTCTTAATAATAATAATAATAATAATAACTAACAGGATAGCTAAAATGATATATAGTATAAAGATTTTACCTGTGCCTCTTCCATTGCAATGTATTTGGTGAAGAATTCCTCACTCAAGGGCTTCTCAGATGCCATCCTGAAAAAAAAAAAAAATATATATATATATACACTTTGATTATTGTATGAAATAAGAGGAAAATTTCTACTTGTTATAATGAAAGAACAAGGAACTAGGAAAATCTTGATGTGACCAGATGGTTGTGGAAAAAAACAAACAAACAAACATGCCAAACACACAAAGAAGGGTTTCATACAAATATGACCGCAGCAGTTACCTTGGTACATGAGGTATCTTATTATATCTAGATTTCCCTGTACTTAAAGGGACTTACAATTGATAAACCATGGGGAAATTGCCTTATCTCCGACGAAATGATAACATTGCATGGACAGCCTGAAGGGTGTTACGTAATCTTCACCAATAACGAGTCTGGTCTGGGAAGAGAGCGACCTTGGAAATAGAGCATTATACAAGTCCTCTCTTTGAAATTATGCGATGAGACCCATTGAGAGTCTAGAAACTAAGGATTGTTGAGGAATTTGAGAACCCGAAGCTATTGATCAACTGAATTCGGTCAACTTCGTAATGTTCACTGTCGGAATGTTAATCTCCAGTAGGCTGACCCATGCGTGAGCCTCACTTTCGATTGTGTACGAGTCAATGGAGCTCAAGAAAAGCGCGCATTCCCCTTTAAATAACCATAAATCAAGTGACACAATGTATGTGCTAGATATAGGGGTTTTCGGAGTGTATGATTAGATTGTTTGGTTTGGAGGCCAAATAAGGAATCATTTAGGAAGGATTGGCGGCTGAGTACAATCAAGTTTTGTTACGTTAAAATCATGTGAAAAAATCCACATATCTATGATCTTTGATTGCGAGGACCCGTGTCAGATATAATAAAGTACCGTGTTAAACCCATTTCAGCATTGGATGCTAAGATGAGGGAAAATTAATATCATCATTCACAGGTCCTCGACATTAAAAATAAAAATTATGAAAAATGTGACAGTGCCTTGTATGTCCTCTGCATTTTTAACCAATATTGCCAGAATTTGACCTTTCTGCCTTGACTTTTGACATCATTTCTCAAAAACATAGCTTGTCTTTCCAATGAAAACCATCTATTTAGAAGTTTTTATCAAAAAGGGTTCTCAGGATTGATCCCGGGGACTCGACCTTTGACATACGTTCTCATAATTCAAATACCACCAGTTTTTCAAAATATTTGAAATGATTTTGTGAAATATTACCTCTTGTAGAGTTTCCTTGCCTTCCCCATTCCTTTGACGAGTGCTGTCCATTCTAGATAGCGAATCTTCAACGGTAGAGCGACGACCCGATGCTCTTTTAATCCCCACTGCAAACAGAAACAAGATCAACCACCAGTTGAAAGTATTTTCATCAAATACAGTTAAATGTACGCATGTACAATCATTTTAAACTCTAAATTTCTTTGATTTTCAACTAAAATTAATCAATAAACAAATTTCTAAGTTGTCCTGGATGTATTTATAAAAGAATTGAGAGGATCTTTACTCAGACAAATTAAAGTACCGTGAATATCCCATTTCATCATGAAGGAATCAGATGAGGGAAAATTTGTGTCATCATAGTAAAGTTCATCAGAACACAGAAGGAATTCTCCATATACTTTTCATTCATGATTAAGTGTGCTGTCTAATACCTATACCACTCTTCACCTACACTTTGCTTTCATTTACAGGAAACAGGGGGAATGAAAGGAGAGTATAAGAAGAATAGAATGGCGAAATTAGGAAAAATACAAAGACTGGAAAAGGAAAAAAAGAAGAGCAAAAGAGAAAGTTTCTATTTTCAAATGCAAATAAATTCAGAATTTAAATCAAGGGAATATCACCCTAGTATAAAGCCAACCACAGAACTTACCTCAAATAGGTTTTGAATCGTTTCAGGATCATTTGTCAAACACCATTCAAGCCCAATATTCCAGAGGTCAAGGGCACTCTGACAGAGATGCACAGAAAGAAAGAAAGAGCTTGAAATGTTTATTCAATTACAAGAGATATCAATAGGGAATTAATTGTGCCAATGTTCATAGCACAACTCAGGGCCTTGTTGCCAGTCCATGGTGGTGTTTCACCAAGTCATTTGTAAAGTTACAAATGGCTTTATGAACGACTGGAACATGTTCCGAGGTGCTATACTAATCGCATTCTCATTCATTTAGAACATGAACTGATCACCAGTCATTTTTTTTTGTAAAGTTGTTTGTAACTTTCGTTTGACTTAGTAAAACACCACCCAGGCTTTCAGATAGACCACCAAACTGACGTTCTATTAGAGTCAGGTAGTTGATCAGGTATTGTGCTAGAGTATCCTGCATGACTGACCTCGGCACTTACAAGAAGCCAGACCTCTTAAGAAGCATCCAGTGACACAATCTGAAAACTCCTCATTACAGTCTAGTAGATATGTCTCTAAACCGTTGATCCCTCCATACAAGAGCAAAGTATTCTTAGAATTGTTGTAAATCACAAGCCTCTTTAAATGAGAGGGGGGGGGGGGGAAAGAATTCTTCTAGGCATTTAATTTCTGTATCAATTTTTTTTTTCCCTCATCTCAAGAAGTGTTTGATTGGCATAACTCTAGCAATCAGACAGAGAGAGAATGAATAATAAATCCACTCCCACCATAATAAGCATGGATAGAAACATAAGCACATGAGCATTCGCCTATAACAAGACTTTGCTGTAACAAATTAATTGAACCGGAGCATCTTGTATTGACAGGATCGGACTGTTTTGTGACGAAAGAATCATTGTTTGATTACATTACTATATCAACAAATGGTCTGTGCTGGAACTAGGATGGTCAGAAAACATGTTCAGATTTGTACTGGCTTAATGCATGATGCATATAAGATGGATATCAGCATATATCGATAAGATGGGGAAAAAAGTTCAATCATCACCACAAGATCTGACCGAAATTCCAATTCCTAACAAATTCCTTGTTACTTTCTTCTGATTGAGGATTTCTGCAAGTCTGCTTCATGTTCTGTTGACATCTTCTATAACTCTAGATATTGGCCTTTTTTCTCCCTCTTTTTTCTTCTTCATAATTTCTTGTAAGGGACTGCATCAATAATAGACTATAGAAAGAAAGAAATAAGAATTTTTAAAAAATGGTCAGGTTTGTGAATGCAGACCTTTCTGCAATACCAACATATTTTACAGAGTTTTTTCTTTAATCCTTTAAAAACAAACAAAAATAAAAAAGTTAAAGATAAAGATATAGAGCGAGATACATACCTTTGCTCTGACATGGGAGATAGCACTGTCAAATACCTCTCTGACCTTTAACCTATGACTTTCTTCATCTCCTAAAAGACAAAAAACAAGGAGTAAGTTAAAACTAGTCTTTCATTTAATTTAGATTTAAAAAAAACAACATAATCTTACCAATCCAAACGAACCAAACACTTGCCATATGTCGTAATATAGCATTTTGTTGGTACGATGACTATTTTGACCAAGATAGAATTTTTTTTTAAAATCCCAATATTACTAAATAGCTATTCCTGTTACAGCAAGCACAATTACAGGATTTCGTTACAAAGAGGTGATTCTTGCGGTCCCACTTCCAAACTTGTAAGATGGTCTCTTTTGCTTTTATGTTCAGTAAAACAGGATTTCATTATAAGTAAGTACTTGGCATGGGAAAAACAATCTATGTCATGATGGTAGAGGATGGGACCAGGGCATAAGATGACCCTGACACCGAAGGTTCATCATGTTAATCTTCCTCCTGGTTGCATTCATCTCAAAAACATGGGGGAGTTTCAGAGATGCCAAGAAAAGGAGGTTTATATATTATCAAAATGTAACTATAACATGAAATTTGAATTGTATTATATGTGATTAATGGTATACAATGTACATGTATATATATTTTCAAATCGTATATTGACTTTATTTTGGTATCTATTGAAATGTATACTTGTATTTGACATGGTGTATTCATGTACAAGTTAACTATTTAAACTGTGACACATGAAATAAAATGTACTATTTTTCTTTTTCTGAAAAAAAATCGGAAAGCTCACAATATATTTTTTTGTGTCAGCTTTCCTGTAACAATCAAAGTCACACATATACCGTTTACCTTTCTCTTCTGTCTGTATAACCAACATCAACCTCTTAACCCATAAGGTCAATGACCTCTGATGAACTTCAGTTGACCTAAGACTGACCTCCAGTGCCCTCTCCTTCAAATCCAGCTCCTTCAAAACATCCACCTGCATCAGGGAAAAACAAAAACATGATTAATAATCATAAGCACTTGCCATTTATCTACAATTCACTGAAATGCACAAGGAAAGATAGAGGGACTTACGTCTTTCTCATTTTTGTAGAGTCAGATTAATGCTTATGTAGAAATAAATTTGAACTTTTTTTCTTTTCCTCATAAAATTTGGCATGCTCTTTTCAAAACCCTATTTGGTAATAGCTTGCATTCAAACAAGAACTCATTCAGATTTGTACTGGCTTAATTTCACATGGTTATCAGCATATATCGATAAGCTGGGGAAAAAAGATAAAATCATCACCATGAGTCTCATATTATGAAATGCGTACAGAACCTTTTTTTTTAAAATCAATGCCACACTATGAAATGATAAATTGCTGCCAACTGTATTTGTCAACCACACATAAGTCATCTTTTCCAGCTGTGACAGCTAAACTGGAATGGTATACCCAATGCTGAAAAGGGAGGCAGGCAGTCACAGTTAATCAATTCAGAAATCACCCAAACTCATTCTTGTTCAATTAATATATTCATCACTATTTTTCAGTTTCTGGTTGGTAATTCCATTCAAGTGTATATAATATCAGTTGTGTCCTATCGTTCCATTTATGCACTCTGTGTTGTTACATTGCTAATTCCTGTTAGAACATGTTCCAGACCAGGCTAATTGCCTAACAAAAGCTCTTTAAATGTGCACATGTTTAAAATTGAGACAATAGAACTGCCTTGTTGTAAAAATTATTGTATCTGTGCTCGTTACAATGAGAGTAGAATGTAAGATGTGGTAGACAAAAGGGATCTATTATCATCGTTGTGATTCAAAGACTTACCCATTTCTCATACATGTCTTCTGTAAGGCTACTCTTCTCTTCTGCTAAATCAAACACTGCCAACACCTTCTCTGCTCTCTAAAAAATATACAGAGTAAAAAATCATAAGATTCATTTGTGAATTGCTATAAAAAAAAATATCAAGAAATCTGTGTTTCATAACGATGCATCTATAACGATTTACAATCCTACAAAAGATCTTCCTGAAAATTTTCACAAATGTATCACAAGCAACCAAACAATATTTATTAAGAGGAATAGTAAAATGACCCAGGAATCAAAGATTGGTTATAGGGAAATAGTATACTGGAGAGTAAGATGAATTAGAGAAACTACATAATACAAGAAAGTGCTTTAGGTACCTAAACAAAAGATAAAGCCGCGGCCCACTGCGTGAACGCCGCATAGGGGCGCTTTATACCGGATGTACTAATCCCCTCCAATTAACCCTAAAAGGGCCGGGGGGGGGGGGGGGGGGGGGGGGGGGGGGCCTAATCAGCCCCCCCTCGACATTTCGCGCGGTCGTGTCGCTGAAAAAAAAATTCGCGCTCCGCGCATTTAAGACTTTTTTCTCTAACATCCTACGCAACTTTTAAAACTATTTGGAAAAAAATTGAGCGTACGGTTCGGAAGTTGCGCAACATTATGTAATGCAGCGCAGACTCAAAAACCAGAGATTTTCTGTATTTGTGTACAAAACATATGGGAAATGGATTTCATGCTAAAATCACATTTCTGTATTTAAAATATGGTTATTAGCCATTATTTAAGTTGATATTGCTCTAATCATTAGAGATAACCAATGACCAAAGTATTCCAAACAAGAAAACAATAAAATATATAAGTCGAAAAACATAGATATACATAAGAAATTCCCAAAACAATAAAATACATAAGAAATTGAATTAGATACCAGAATTTTTTTCATGTACAATTGTTAGGAATGCTACAAAGAATAATTACACCAAGAATTAGCATTCTACGAGCCTTATTTAATGATTTAGAGCATAAAGTATAATTTCATGCATAAATTAGCATAATTAATTAATATAAATTAAAAAGACATTATTTTGGAAAAACGAACTATACAGTCTTGTAGATTACATCGCACACTACAATTGTGCAAATTTTCGCGGAGATCGTGCGATTGGCGGCCGAGATCTGAAGGGGGGGCCTAATCAGCCCCCCTTGGCTGTGAGATGGCAAAAATAACCCGGCCTTTTTAGGGTTAAGTCGATGGAAGAACGATAGGGGAACGGTATAGCCCGCCTGTAAGCCCGTTGTAAGGGCGTTCACGCAGTGGGCCACGGCTTTATCTTTTGGTAAGGTACCCAACTACAAAATATCATTCCATACACTTCAGAAACATTTGATTTACATCTAGGTAAAAATCATTGAACTTCATGTCCCAGGTTTTTTATTTTGCAAGGCTTCAGTTATTTAACCCTAATAGTCATGGGTATTTTGAGTCTTGTCAGTTCGGGGGGGGGGGGGGGAGAGATAACAGGTTTATTGCCCCCCCCCCCCCCCCCCCCCCCCCCCCCCGAAATATTAGGGTTAAAACATATTTGTGGGTTGCCTGACACACTGTACATCACATGGATTCTGTGACAGTCACATGGTAAGGCAATCACAGATTTAATATAGCATCCATCCCTTAATGAGCTTACCAATTGAACATGGTCGCTCAGTTACACATAGGATGCTAGGTCCCTATACATACTTTACTTCAAGAGCAAATCTGAACCTTCTTTTTACTGTATTATCTAGAGTTCAAGTGATGATGAAGAAATAATAAGGAAATAATGGAAAACAAAAGCAAAAACAAAACAAACAAAACACTGAATCTTCAAAGCCAAGAAGAATAATTTCTCATTTTTTATATAGGTAGGGGCAGTTATCCTGGTGCGTTTGGCCATGAAAACAAATTGACACATAATGGAGAATCTTGCATGAAGGCCCACTGAGCTCAGCATTGAACCAGTAACTACATGCAGCTGTAGGCCTTGTTGGTGGTGAAGAGCCATCATTGTGAAAGTTGTTTTCATGACTGTAAGGTTTGTAAAGTTACATCAGCCTGCCCCCACCAATGAGGTTGACATCACCCATCACCTATTTGTAGTTACCTTGGTGCTGAGGTCTTCTGAACCATCTAGTTCTAGTCTTTCCAAGCAGGTATCCGTATAGTGAGCCCATATCTCAATGCCCGAGACCCTCTCCACTGCTTGGTCAAAGATGCTATGGCAGTGTACCTCAGACAACCACACCTCATCCTCAGTACCTGTGACAATATATTTGCAGATGCACATTTTATAATAAATCGAATTTAGATTTCCAGCCAAATTGTAAGCATGGCATACTGGCATAAAATTTGAAATATAACTGTACATCAAAAGTTATTTGTCAGGATTTTATTCACTGGAAAAAGCATGAAACTTTATAGGACACAACAGCGAAATATAGCACAATACATATTCCAGACTACTATGACTGAGCACTCTCTCTAGGTATTTCCTTGTAGTCTAGAAGTTTCATCATCACAATGCAATATCTTTAATAACAATATAAATTTCTATCAACACTGTCTGCAACGCCCTTATGAATTCATTGAGGGTTCACAAACCTCTGGGGCATACATTGTGTGAGAACTCATTCAGATTTGTACTGGCTTAATTTCACATGGTTATCAGCATATATCGATAAGCTGGGGAAAAAAGATAAAAATCATCACCATGAGTCTCAATATGCATGCACAACATAGCTTACACCTTTCTAGCACTTTGCGATTACTAGGCATATCTGCTCTAGCCCTTTTAAGGTTAAATAATCATAAGTTCCTATTTTCATTTTCATAAACTATCTGTTTGGTGGTTTGACTGAACGAGGCTTTAGGTTACTATCTTACCCGATTCTGCAAGATGTCTCCTTGCAAGAGCCTTCCATGTCAGGTCATTATCTGGACAGTCACGTTCAAGGCTACCAAAACAAAAAACAAAAAAACAATTTTTGAATTAGAATTTCAACAACAAAATAAATTCAAATCTGTTCCCCTTCTCAGAACCAAGTCAAAACTCTTGTTGTACTGAACAAATAGGCACTTTGGTTATGTGTATATATTTGAAAATTGGGAGAATTGCCTCGTTATATAACGAAATCTCGTCCTATCTGTCCTCATTTTAACAGGAGTGGACAGCATAGAATCTCTTCTGCAATGTAAAGCAATGTTCAAATCTCAATAGTGAGTTCAGATGTTGAAAGTCATAAATCTCTCAGACACCATATGAATTCAAAGGTTGCTAATAAATACTCATTCTCATAAGCTTTGTAACAAAAAAAACAAAAAAAAACATGACAACAAACATTTGTATTCTAAAGGGAATGTATAACTTTATTGAAGGTTGCAAACATCTGAGCTGTTGGGTCCTACATGCTGTTAGTGCATGTTATAGTCTATCAAGGTGAAACTCTGAAAATCTCGTTTCAATAGGTTCCTTACATGCTACACAGCAAGTAAAAAAGTGCAAGTGACCAGAAATACCAAATTACTTCTCTTCTATACACTGCAGTGTTATTCTAAGAGTCATCCTGTATGCTTATGAAATGGTTATATTCAGTCATCAATATCTCGGCAAATTTAACAACCGATTGGCTTCAAAAATTTCAGGTGATTCCCTTCTGACCTAAAGGTTTGCAATTATGATTACAGCATTACGTGGAAGAGTGATCTTTCTTACAGATCTTGAATGAAGTAAATCGATCCCTGTAGTAGCCATTGTTTTTCGTTGTCAAAAAGTACATCGGCTCATTTTCCATTTAACCCCTTGGGGACTGAGCCCGAATATATTCGGGCTGGGGTCTATGGGAAACGTGTGTTATAGCAAAATTAGCTCGTCTCCAACAGGTTAAAACAAGTGTTACCAGGCATGAATCACTATAAAGCAGGACAAATAAGTTGCTGCAAAGTATGATTCAATTTCACAAGATCCTAAAATTTCATTATCCAAAGACATGAAAGAATTTGCTCAGATTTGTATTGGCTTGACGAATCAAACTGGGCATCAGCATCGTCGATAAGATGGGGAAAAAAGATTAAATCATCACAGCAAAGATCTTTCAATGTATCATAACTTATCCCTCCCCCACTGACAACCAACATGAGTAGGGAGCAGGGAGGGGTGTCAGGGGTTTTGTAGAGTCAGCAAACGGAATAACAAATACTTACTCTTGATAGATGGTATCTTCCAGGTGGGAGGTGAAGTCAAAACATCTGACAATAGGAAGAAATGCCAGTCTGAAGCCAATATCATCTGCACAAATAATAATAGATAAGTTATTGCAATCATTTTTGGATTTGAATTACACTATTATCCTGGTCATCGTATTCAGGCTTGCTAAGATAGAATGTGTACTTATTCTCCACTCCCTGGGAGCACACCAGCCAGGCACAACTAGGTGCGCACAATGCTGATCACACACAATATCATTTGCATCCTACCAGGTAAACATTTCAACCTGGGTGGGGAGAGGCATGTACATAAAAATACCATCAGCGTTTACTCTCAATTCACTAGAAATCACTAACGGAATAGCACACGATCTGACTAACAAACTTCTATATGCAATGCAGAAAATGTGAGATTATAAATTTGAATCAGTTTCACACCAATTCTTTGTTTTGTACCAAAACTAGATAATCTTTCAATTTATTTTGTTATGCCATGGGTAAATAGTACATATTGAAAGTTTATGGTATGTAGGAAGAACATGTTCAGATTTGGTTTGGCTTATTTCCTTTGAGTTGTATCAGCATATATCGATAAGCTGGGGAAAAAAGAATAAATTAATCATCACCACAAGTTCTTCCAAAATGAAATTAAACACATCTCTTTTTTATATTAGAAACCATTTCTCTTTTCAATTATCAAATTATCTTTTATTAAAAAAACAAACAAACAAACAAACAAAAAAACAAAAACAAAAACAAAAACGTATTTCAGGTGTTGGAAGCTGCTGGAATATATTTCTTCCAAAATGGCACAAATCCCTATTTTCTTCACACAAAGCTGACTGTAGAAGGATAGGTAAAGCAACCCTGGGTAAAGGACATTTTTCCTTCAAATGATTCCAGGATGCCTGAAAACATAGCCCGTCACATTTCTTTGTAGAATATTATTTAGAACATTGAGGGAGAACCCATAGAGCTAAAGGATGGTGGTGGGGGGGGGGGGGGGGGGGGAGAGAAAGGTACAGTTTTGGCTCCTTACCTGGGATTTCTTTGATAGCCGTACTGTAAACCCGACTGGCCAGTTCTCCTCTCATGAGGGCATCCTCTATCTCGGACTCCTCAGGTTCCATCATGGTTTGCTTTAGAAGCAACATTCTCTTCCTCAGCTGAAGACAAAAATGGAGATACGGTTTGATTTTACCTGATTACCAGATGTCCATATGTCAGTCAAATTGATTGCAAGGTTTAAAGACTAGGTCGTGAGCTCCCATGGGTAATTTGACACCATGGATGCTTACCTAGTAACAGGTGTTTTGTGTCACCTGATTTTTATCGCCTTATGTAATGCCTTGTTATTCTACCCATCCCTCCATCTGGTAAAGTCAATCTCAGTTTCCATAGCCCGAGAATGCCCGAAGCTGTCAAGGGTGGGAAAGGCCATCTTGCTGTGGTCCAGAAATTTAGCTTCAAGACAGGTATTTCCAATGCTTTTCACAAAGTCTGGGGTCAGCAAATTACGATCCACTCCCCATGAAAGCTGGAAACACTATGGCCCGAATTCACAAACGTGGTTTAGTTAGTCCATGGTCTAAATCAATTGTTTAACCCTAAAAAGGCCGGGTTATTTTTGCCATCTCACAGCCGGGGGGGGGGCTCATTAGGCCCCCCCTTGAGATCTCGGCCGCCGATCGCGTGAGCGCCGCGAAAATTTGCACAATAGTAGTATGCGATGTAATCTACAAGACTGTATAGTTTGTTTTTCCAAAATAATGTCTTTTTAATTTATATTAATTAATTATGCTAATTTATGCATGAAATCATACTTTTTGCTCTAAATCATTAAATAAAGCTCCTAGAATTCTAATTCTTGGTGGAAATATTGTTGTAGCATTCCTAACGATTGTACGAGAAAAAAAATTCCGGTATCAAATTCAATTTCTTATGTATTTTATTGTTTTGGGAATTTCTTATGTATTTCTTTGTTTTTCGACTTATGTATTTTAAAGTTTTTTTTTTGTTTGGAAAACTTTGGTCATTATTCATCTCTGAATATTACAGCAATATCAACTAATATAATGGCTATTAATCATATTTTAAATACTGAAATGTGCATTTTAGCATGAAAAGCCATTTCCCAATGTTTTGTACACAAATACAGAAAATTTCCGGTTTTTTGAGTCTGCGCTGCATTACATAATGTTGCGCAATTTCCGAACCGTACGCTCATTTTGTTCAAATTATTTAAAAGTTGCATAAGATGTAAGGGAATAAATTCATAAATGCGCGGAGCGCAAATTTTTTTTTCGGCGACATGACCGCGCGAAAAGTCGAGGGGGGGGGCTGATTAGGCCCCCCCCCCCCCCCCCCGGCCCTTCTAGGTTAAACCACGGATTTAGACCATGGTCTAAATTTTGGCATTCACAAACCACCTGATTTAGACCATGGACTAACTAAACCACGTTTGTGAATTCGGGCCAAAGTCTTTAAATCCCTGCCAGTTTACGAACATCCTTTGTCAAGGCATTAATTTACATCTGCCACAATCGACCCAAGTGAGGTACATTGGTACAGGAAGGAAGAAATTCCTTGAATGCTTAGAATGCTCTATCAGCTAGCTGCAGTAACGATCCAAAATGGGTGTAGTATGCTATACACAAGTAACATTATCATATTTGCCGACCTATGTATCAACCTATGTTTGAGAAAACAGGAAATTCCAGCCATAAGAGTAGGCCTACTGCTTTATATGCTAAAGAATTTTATTTATCTTTACGTAAAATATTTGCAGGTTTTTTATTCAAAACAATACATTTTTTAAATACTTTAATTTAGTGGTCTACCTCCATATTAATCCTATAATAAATTATCTTTTTTGGCATTTGTTTCATTTGAAATATAAGAAATGATTCTTTTACAAAATATCATTTGAATCTAGGACTTGTTCAGATTTGGTTTGGCTTATTTCCTTAGAGTTATATCAGCATATATCGATAAGCTGGGGAAAAAAGAATAATTACAATCATCACCACAAGTTCTCATTAAAAAAAAAAGCCATATTGGGTTTGACTGACTTAATATTTCTACCGTGGAAGAACATTACAGTGAAACTGGAAGTGCTAATATTTCAAGTGATTGAAGGCTTCGGCTGCATATTTATACGTTGTTAAATTTGAATTTTGACGTTTCGCAATGTTGGTGGTAAGTATGTATTTGTTCTCCGACTCACTGAAGTAAAACCCTTGCCAAACAAACGGCTTATACAATAGATTATATACAACATACCTTATCTGCATGCAGAAGCTCCATTCTGAAGTACTGTATAAACAAAGGAAATAATAATAATTATCTATTAAAGGAATATCATATAACAACAAACATTATTTTTTGGTTCCATTCAGTCAAAAATCATGATTTATTCAATTTATTCAAGCTTGTTCAGATTTGTACTGGCTTAATTTCACATTGTTATCAGCATATATCGATAAGCTGGGGAAAAAAGATAAAATCATCACCACAAGCTTCAAAACATAAGGTCTCAGAAATGTTATATGTACATATTTTACAGGCATTATAGTCAAATAGAAAGCCAACAGACATAACATCTTCCATGCCGCATCATATTTGACCTGTTAACAACATATTTAAATTTTATGCATACTTTTGAAACAATGACAACCTGACAGCATAAATAGATTTGTCAGATAAAGCAAAAAATAAGGCATGCAAACTTGATAACAGGAATTGTTCATCCGTTAAAAATGGATTATTTAATTATGTTGTAAATAGGTCTCCAGGAAAAAAAAAACCAAAAAAACTTTGAATAACTTAAAGGCTTAGTAAAGTGGGGGTTTATTCAGTTACGCAGGATTTGTGATCAGTTCTTATGCTAAATGATTGTGAATGTGATAAGTATAGCACCCAAGAACATGTTCCAGGTAAACTTTGTGAAAAATCTCCTGGGTGGTGTTTCACTAAGTTATTCGTAAAACTACGATTTCTTCATGAACGACTGTTGATCTGTTTTTGTGCAAAACGAAGAATGTGAAAAGTTTAGCACCAAGGAAAAAATTGTCCCAGTGATTTCTTAATTTTACAAACAACTTGGTGAAACACCTTTCTTTCTTAAAGTTACCAACGACTTCATGAACAGCTGGTACATGTTGTTGACTGCTTTAGTAATCACATGCTTTATAATTTAGTGCAGGAAGTAATCACCAGTCGTTCGTAACTTATTAACTACTTGGTGACACACAGACCTGGGGCATGTAGATCTGCTGAGAGAAATCTTCTCCAATGTTCTGTCAGCCGCACTAAGTTCTATGGTGATCGTTCATTTGCTCATGCTGCCCCTCTACTTTGGAATGATATCCCTTCTAACTTGAAAAATTCTTCCTCAGTATCTCAGTTTAAGGCACTTCTCAAAACACACTTATTCAAAAAAAAAAAATTTCTTGTGAATCAGTTTGACCAATTTCCCAGTCTTTTCTTCCCTTTTCTTTCCCTCTTCTTTTCGTAAAAGCGCATAGAGACGCCTAAAATTGGAAGTGATACGCGCTTTATAAGAACCGTACTATTATTATTATTATTATGTAACAGAAAGATTTACCATCATTTACAAATCAATAGTAGCAAATCAAGATGCTTGTGGCATGGACTTCTTAGATAAAAGTGTTACTGTGAAGCAATCAAAAATGGTTATTCACAATTTGCAATTGATCGTTAAATCTGAATGTTACACGGCATTGGTCTATTTAAGTAGCAACTGACCTCAGTCCATAATTTCTGGACCTTTGGATGGTGCCTGAGAGAGCGGAGGAAGAGAGCCCGAGCATTTTCACCAGAATTATTCTCCTCCAGTTGGAACTTTGCAGCCATGATCCACAGTCCTAAAAGAATCAAGATGGAATAAGCATTGAGAATTGAAAGAGAGAAACAGTGTTTATGGAAACAATAATGTATCCAGCTAACAGCCACACGAGGGCCCACATTGTCCATAAACAACGGATACTCAAGTGGGCAAAAATAATAAATTAGTCATGAAATCGGCAAGGCCGTTTCTGTGCTGTCCATGCAATCAAGATCGAGTTCTGATCATCAAATGCAACCGGACTAACTCGAACCGTGCATTGTACAATAAACCCAAGGTCTTCAGCCTTGAGCTACACAAGCCACACAGGACTACACACCATGATAATCCATCCACATGAGAACATTCCACTCACCCCCGGGTTCTATATGTGGTCTTGAAAGGCTTTTCGAAAAACCAGCAAATTCAGTTTTATCTAAATGCAACCTCAAAACGTTGTGACTTTAATATCCAAAGTTTCCAAGTGAAAGACTTTCCAAAGAAATATGCCATTTCTAATTTTTTTTTTCTTGCCTAACAAGGCACAAGTAATTTTTCATCACACACATGTATGTCTAGTCCCTGTATGCATATTTGTATAAAGATTGCAAGCAATTGTTCAGATTTGTACTGGCTTAGTTTCACATAGTCATCAGCATATATCGATAAGCTGGGGAAAAAAGATAAAATCATCACCACAAGCTTGCAAAAACTACCGACTCCATTTAAAAAGATTTGTCTCTAAAATGTAACTTCAATAAAAAGAAGGAATTCTTGAGGGTGTATCACGTTTGCTCTACTGTAAATTTCATACACTAATCAAATGACTAACTTCAACCCTGGACTGAACACTATACCCAACCTAAACCCAACATAAAAACCTATTGCAACCATAACCATACATCTAAGACAAAATAAATTCTGGAGCAATTGTCGGAAAACTCTTATCCTGTGTACAGCAAAAGACAATTTTCATCTTGAAATTTCAATCTCTCCATGTCAAACTTGATTAGGTGATTGGTTTGTACAGTTGATTACTCATTTTGAAATTTCATTCTCTTGTAGATATACTATAGTCTGACGTTTGGTTTGAAGTTAAACATTTTAAACACAGCTACACACAAAATGACAATACCTACCTGGATTATTAGAATGTATCTTCAGCATTCTGGTGTAGAGTCGATTCATCTCCAAGTATCGCGCCTGTCATGCACAAATACAAACAAGAATTTGATTCTTTCTAAATTTCATTGATACTGAAGACTTTCCCTAACAACATGTAGAGTAGTATATAAGTATAATTACAATCACTCCTTGTTAACTATCCACATTCCACATTCAGTTTGACAATGGCCTATAGACAGGGCAGACCAGATTTTTGCCCCTTCCCCCAAAAAAGCTACCGCAATGAAAATACAAACTACCATAAACTTTGTGGTGTTGAAAGGGTCACAGCAGGAGAGAATGGTTTTAAATTTAGCACCACTTGCAAATAAAATGATTTCCACTTCGTATTTTCTAAGTCAACTGCAAGTTTGTCTAATTTCTTTCATATTTTTGTATATTCAAAATCACTACTCAAATCCTACTAGGGCATTTTGAGGAGGAAAAAAAAAAAAAAAAAAAAAAAACCTTACCCATTTTTTGCAGAACTGTAGATGGGACATCCACACTTTCAGGTCATCTGGAAACTTGGTACAAGCTCTCTGGAACCAAAATAACAAGACTTTACCAAATCAATCTCATTTCTTGTCCACAATCACAGACACTATCATTTTTATTTTCAATCAGAGTAGTTCGACACTTGAATTTAAAATGAATTTTTAATGTTATGTGAAGAATCAAGCATGCAACTATCTAATTTCTTCTCTTCATATTTGATTAAATTACCAGTATTTCATGTGGCAAACCTACAGTCCCAAACATGTACTATATAACTGGTTATTTTCATGCATTTCCAGTTCTAAAAATTAGGCTATTCATAGTAATTCAATAAAAACAATAATAAAAGCAATAAAACATCATAATTATCCACTCCCAAATTTCCCAAACTTGTCCAAAATGGTGAAAATATCTGTATATGAAAATTTTGTCTTAAAGTACTTGGGTCAAACGATGGCCTGAAACAAAATTGGTTTCAGAATCTCCTGAATCTTTAATTTGTCAGGGCAAACGTGATGCTCAAAATTCTTCCTGAGCTATGACAGTTTGTCTTATAACTCAAATTGTTGCTACAAATATCCTTGACAATTAAAATGTTAAATAATACCGAATGAAATGAAAAGTGATTTGAGCATCGCAGTCGGATATTATTTGAAAAATAGTTCGAAAGTTACAGACAATTTGGTGAAACACCTCCATTCCCTGATACCACCTAAACACCCCGTTCCCCCATACCACCTTAACACCCCCATTCCCCCATACTACCTACCCGGAAGAAGCGATGTATACGAGTGATAATTGCATTCTCAACTTCCTCCTTCTTGTGAAAGTAATTGTTTCTCTGAAAATAAGAATACAATACGCTCATTAGGCTGTAAAAAAATTAATAATTGAACATAAGGAAACTTGGTTGATTGATGCTTTAACTCGATATGAAACACATGTGTAAGATTAAAAGTCCAAATGCACAAGGCCCTAGTCATGTTCTGGATTTTCTGTGGAATACCTGGGGAAAGATTTACCATAACTATAGTCTAGGTTCACGGTTTGCATTGAGAATAAGATGTGTTAAATCCCAACTACAGAGCAATTGTTGCTGGAACATATCATCTGTTGGGAGCCATAAGGGCGTTATTGCATCTTATAGATGTTCCGTTGAGAGCCATAAGGGCGCTATTACTGTACAAAGTCAATGGTAATAGCGCCCCTCTGGCTCCAAACGGAACATCCTTGATCTGCAATAGCGCCCTTCTGGCTCCAAGCCGACGATATGGTCATTTCTCACTATTACATCAAATTCCCATCCTCTTCTATTTCTTTCACTTACCTCTCTTCTCTTCTTGATTAGTGCCAAAATGTTGATCTCGTACTGAAAAAAAAAAAGAAGAGAAAATATAAATCAGCCCACTGGATAACTTAATTTTTTAACATATGGTCTAAAAAGAAAATATACTAAAATCCTTGTTTCTTTTTCAAAATGTTGATCTCGTACTGAAAACATAGAAAATATAAATCAGCCCACAGGATAACTTAATGTTTTAACATATGTTCTAAAAAGACAATTTACAAAAATCCTGTTTCTTTTTCACCCCCCCCCCCTGAAATATCTCACCTTGCTTTAGGAATTGCAAACATTCTTAAATAATTTGGTACAGCCAATCACATGACAAGAGGGGAATAACTCAATTAAACAAAGCAAATACATAGAACACATACATTTAGTAGATTTAAGAATTACTGATATTACTTAATTTCATAAAAAAAAAAAAAAAGGAATGAATAATTCCCAAATATGAATATTTGAATGCCTACATTGTTGTCACACCTGAATGTATCTCAGAAAATCTTCCTTCCGCTTTTTCAGTCTTCCTAGGCGGTATTCATGAGCTGTCCTCTTCTTCACAATGGCTCTGAAATCAAAGGCAAATTGAGGAACATTTATTATTTCTGATTCACTAAAAAATTACCACACAAGCTCACACCTCCAGTTAAGAACTCATCTTGGTGTATTCCTGAGGGACTGTTTCACACCATTTACAGGGAAACATGCATCATATAAAACAATTACTTGAAAAATTGATAAAAAAATGATTTGGGATTTATAGTTTACCCTTTTGAACATATGCCCTTGTAGTTACTTGTTCTTTTCATGCCATAGAATTTTAGGCAAATCAGGAAAAAAATGTGAATGTGGCCTGAAATTTACTTTAACACCTACAAGAGAAGAAAAAGTGTAAATTTATTGGTATATTTTTCATAACTTTTGGAGGTCAAAAACCTTTTTAAAAAGTCACGAAGGAGGGGGGGGGGGGGGGGGGGAAATGAATGAATGAATACAATGGTGTATATTCAAGGGCATGCCTTGCCGCGCATAGCAGCGCATTGCACTTCCTTTTCTTTTTTAACACAATCCCAGTCATTGTATTTTGTGTGTGTTATATATATGCTGTTGCTGCAGAACACAATCTTCACATTGTAAAATCTCTGGTAACATAGGCCTAATGAGTTTTTTATTCAAGCACCATTCTATTTCTAATTTTATAAGCTTTCCAGTGGTGCTCAACTTGTGTGGATTCCTTGAAAATTGTAAAGAAACCGATCTCCCTACTCAAACGTCCCTTTGTACAGAACAAAATCTGCACATTTTCCCATGTAAATCGAAATATCTCTTTCATTATTTTACATAAAGAGCCGATTTAAGCACCATTCTTTTTCTTATTTCATAAGCTTACCAATGGTACCAAATAAACCCCTCACAAAAAGTTCCGCACATCGACTTTGGGCCATGATAACTTTTCAGGTAGACTCTATGCATTAGTTATTGCAGACATTAATACCATTGGAAAGATAATGTATTCCCCTTCTTATTGATATTGTGTCATGCTTCAATGCACAGGATATCAGAATATGGAGAAAAGTAAAGTCAAATGTTGTACAATTTATTGATCAAATTGAATTTCCGCAACTCTACTCTAGGCCGGCGCTAGTGCAGTTAAGCATCCCGCCGCGAGGCTTGCTGCTACGTGAAGGGATAGGGTGGACGGCGACCCCCACGCACTAGGGTTAGGGTAGGGTGGTGGGGTAGGGGGTGCCAGGTAAAAATGGCAGAGGTAATAATGGCAGAGGTAAAAAGATGAATCCTCGACCGCGCGCGGTCGAAATATATGCCTCCGCCATTGCCAGATCAGAAAAATATCGCACATTCATCTATTCATTTTGGGCTTTCCTGATGAATTTTTTAACCTTGACCTTTTGACCCTTGTGACCCAAACCTAATCAGACCAATATTCCCTCTGGTGATAGATACTACCCTTAAATTTGAAGTTTATATCTTAATTGGTTCCCGAGATATCGCGATGACAAACTCAATACATGGATTTTTCACATCTTGACCTCTGTGACCCTTGACCTTTGACCTATATATCCATAATCTAATCAGATCATCTACCTATGGCGGTAATACTACACCTAGTTTGAAGCTCATACCTCATATGGTTCTTAAAGATATCGGCGATAACAAACTCAATACATAGAATTTTCACTATTGACCTCTGTGACCTTGACCTTTGACCTACATAACTCAAAAAATAAAATCAGATCATCTTCCTATGGTGGTACATACTACACCTAAGTTTGAAGCTCATATCTCAAATGGTTCTAAAGATATCGTGATAACGAACTCAAAAACATAGAATTTCCACTATATTTGACCTCCGGACCTTGACCTTTGACCTACATACTCCAAAAATCTAATCAGATCATCTTCCTATGTGATAACATACTATCAAGTTTGAAGTTGAATATCTCAAATGGTTCTTGAGATATGCGATAACGAGCAAGGCGGACGTCGAACGGACGGACGGACAACCCGAAAACATGATGCCTCCGGCACCACCTTCGCGTGGCGGAGGCCAT
>CALNVZ010000649.1:13982070-14039511 GCA_940671915.1 Paracentrotus lividus | reverse complement strand
TTCCGCAACTCTACTCTAGGCCGGCGTAGTGCAGTTGCATCCCGCCGCGAGGCTGCTGCTACAGTGAAAGGATAGGTGGACGGCGACCCCCACGACTAGGTTAGGTAGGGTGGTGAGGTAGGGTGCCAGGTAAAAATGGCAGAGGTATAATGTGCAGAGGTAAAAGATGAATCCTCGACCGCGCGCGGTCGAAAATATATTGCCTCCGCCATTGCAGATCAGAAAATATCGCACATTCATCTATTCATTTTGCTTTCTTGAATGACATTTTTTACCTTGACCTTTGACCCTTGTGCCCCCAAACCTAATCAGACTAAATTCCCTCTGGTGATAGATACTACCCTTAAATTTTGAAGTTTATATCTTAATATGGTTCCCGAGATATCGCGATGACAAACTCAATACATGGATTTTCAACATTTGACCTCTGTGACCCTTGACCTTTGACTATATATCCATAATCTAATCAGATCATCTACCTATGGCGGTAATACTACCACCTAGTTTGAAGCTCATACCTCATATGGTTCTTAAGATATCGCGAGTAACAAACTCAATACATAGAATTTCACTATTTGACCTCTGTGACCTTGACCTTTGACCTACATACTCAAAAAATAAAATCAGATCATCTTCCTATGTGGCATACTACACCTAAGTTTTGAAGCTCATATCTCAAATGGTTCTAAAAGATATGTGATAACGAACTCAAAAACATAGAATTTCACTATATTTTGACCTCCGGACCTTGACCTTTGACCTACATACTCCAAAATCTAATCAGTCATTTCCTATGTGATCATACTATCCCAAGTTTGAAGTTGATATCTCAAATGGTTTCTGAGATATCGCGATAACGAGCAAGCGGGACGTCGGACGACGGACGGACAACCCAAAAATGATGCCCCCGGCACCACCTTCGGTGGCGGAGGCAAAAATGCAGAGGCAAAAAGGCAAGAGGTAAAATGGCAGAGGGTAACAAAATGGCAGAGGTATAAATGGCAGAGTCATAAATGGCAGAGGCAAAATGGCAGAGGAAAATGGCAGAGGTAAAATCGCAGAGGCAAAAATGGTCAGTAGGGTAAAAATGGCAGAGGTAAATGGCAGAGGTAAATGGCAGAGGTAAAAATGCAGAGGTAAATGGCAGAGGTAAAAATGGCAGAGGTAAAATGGCAGTGAGGCTAAAATGGCGAGGTAAATGGCAGAGGTAAAATGCAGAGGCGGTAAAAATGGCAGAGGTAAAAATGGCAGAGGTAAAAATGGCAGAGATGAAAATGCCAGAAGTAAAATGGAATGTCTTTCGCAATCCAATAGCCATAGCAAAACCCATGCTCATAATTATGGCAAATTCCCTTTAGGAAAGGGGGTAAAACATTCATAAAGAAAACTGAGAAGGGATTTTCAAATTTAAATGCTGGACTGCCTGGAGGGTCCTTATCTTTAGAATTGACTGACTTTCATTTGTAGGATTACTATCTGCTATGAGATATTGCTATACCAAAGTGAACGATTGTTTTATTTACATTTTTACATTTTAACTGTACATGTTATAACAAATTATAAATAAATTACGACGTCAGTGTGGAAATGCCATCTTAAAATAGGTGTGCACGTTTTTGTTTAACGGACAAACAACAACATGTCTTAACAAAAGTAATTCTTTATTATTTTTACCTCATGAGAGAAAAATAGAATAATATTACCAATACGATTTTGATGTAACACATGCAGTAATGACTATAAAAATTGCCAATACTTTGATACTGCAATAGCTAATAATCAGCTAGTCCAAATGAAGGCAGTCAATTTAAAAGTTAAGAACACCTCCAACAATGATATTTTATAATCCCTTCTTATAACTACATGTAGCTTTCTTTGTTAACTATTTACCCCTTTTGGTATCTCACTTCGCGGAAACACATTTGAGACGGATTTGTCAACATGGTTTTGCCATTATAGCTCGTCTCCTTAGTCTCCTCTTTCTCCTTAATTTTCAGACACGTTTCTAGTAGGTCCAACTCTTTATACGTGAAACAAAGGATTCCATCGCGGAGATGTCTCCGCGACAGAATCATTTCCGCGACGGATAAAAAAGTATTAGAGACGTCTCCGATGTCGCGGAGATGTAGCAGAGACGTCTCCAATGTCGCGGAGATGTAGCAGAGACGTCTCCGAGACGTCTCCGATACATTTTTCATAAACTGTAACAAAGCAATTTAAAAAAAACGTGTTTTGATACAATTTTTTTTAAACTGTCGCAGAGACGTCGTGGAGACATCTCTGCGACGTCTCCGCAACATCGGATTTTTTTTTATCTGTCGCGAAGGCGTTTCCGAGAAGTGAGATACCACTCAAGGGAATTGGCCATGTTTTATTCATGGGATTTGCTACGACAATTTAATTGCGTAAGACCTGACATTTTACCTCTGCCATTTTTACCTCTGCCATTTTTACCTCCGCCATTTTTACCTCTGCCATTTTTACCTCTGCGAATTTTTACTATTACCTCTGCCATTTTTACCTCTGCCATTTTTACTTCTGCCATACCTCTGCCATTTTTACCTCTGCCACTATTACCTCTGCCATTATTATCTCTGCCATTTTTGCCTCTGCCATTTTTACCTCTGCCATTTTTACACCGAACCGGGTAGGGTGGTGTGTAGTGGATACCAAACTGCACTAGCGCCCTTTAGGCCCATATAACTTTTGAGGTAGATCTACTTTCTATTTTCGGTTATCACTCCATAGATCTAGGCATAACTAGATTTCTAAATATTTAATTCCGCAACTGTAACCGCTCCGTCTTCATGGTCTTTAATAATCGAAGAATTTCTTTCTAGACATTTTGCCATTTTAGGGAGGTGAGTTCTTCTGATAAATAATTAGTTTCGGTACTAAAAACAGGCCGTTATCACAACTAAGTTAGACACTAAATAAATAATTCTGAAATTGTATTCGCTCCATCTTTATTTCATGACGTTACTAACGTTACTGGCCATGCGTTTTAAGTTGGGCCCATGTTGTGTGACACACTCAATATTTGTACTAATCGTGCGCATTTCCGAGACAGTTGGCTGTAAACTTTTTTAAAATTTAGTAACCCACAAAAGTATACATTTTCGGAAAGCTGAATGTCTGGGGTTCAGAAATGTGCCTTTAAATACTATGGGTGGCGCCCATGAAAGTTATGACCTTTAAAGCCTGAAAATTCATGAAAAAAGATGGTTTGGGAAAAAAAATTGCCAAAAAAAATACTGCTTACCCTACAACATTAGTACTGCAGATTTGAAACCGTCACATTTAGAGCTTTCCAAACATGTTACCTTTCTATACCTCTGTGAGTTTACCGCATTTTGTCCAGGCTGGAAAGATGACTTCGAAAATTTCAATTTTTAAAGAAAATGTACCTTTTTTTGCCATGTTCTACGTACTGTACTCGCTGTTTAAGATATAGACATTAATGAAGAATCCTATATAGTTGTAAGGCAGAGAGAAGTAGCAAAGTAGTACTGACATGTAAGTCCCTTTATCTTGGTAAACATTAACCATAATGTCCTATATATAAGAGCCTTTTAGCTACATTAAGAAATTGTCATTCATAGTACAGTCACAATGTACTAGTGTACAACACTAACTGTTATAACTACTTTTATGGATCATAAACTAGCTAAATTACATTTTGAGTGTTTCGAAGGTGTGAATGCATTTCAATTAAAAAAATACATCTCTGAACATGATTAACTCTTTTTTACAGCACATGTACCATATTTGCTGCGGTCC
Source organism: Paracentrotus lividus (assembly GCA_940671915.1). Classification (NCBI taxonomy): domain Eukaryota; kingdom Metazoa; phylum Echinodermata; class Echinoidea; order Camarodonta; family Echinidae; genus Paracentrotus; species Paracentrotus lividus. Next base: position 14,035,731 of record CALNVZ010000649.1, on the reverse strand, counting down.
TCCTGCGCGGCTCCTCCTCCACCCCTGACTCTCGATAATTAACAGTTAATTTAAAAGACAATGATGAAAATTTTAACATTTTTCAAAACATGTATTTTGTTGCCCTACCTGAGGAGCTTTAATTTAAAGACAAATTCAGCTATTATAGCTTGTATAGTTTTTAAGTAAATCAATAAACGAAATCAAATTTGAGGAGCAATGTCGCAACTCCACCTTTTTTAAAGGCCCAACTCAAAACGCGCACATGGCCATTGAGATCTAAATGTAAACTTAATGTAAGTTTCTGAACAACGTTTCAGAAGGTCTGTCTAACATCAGTTCTTGTGTGTGCTAATTTGATATGTAGTCGGATTCAAGTTGAAGTAGACTCTATTCCATTTTTTTCTCCGTTTAGAATCCTAAAGATATAAACATTCAATATAAACACACATTCAAATATTTTTCGTTTTTTAGATATTAGAATCATAAAGAATATAAACATGTCAATATAAACACATCTAAATTATACAAGTACAATTGTGTGTTCAGTCTGAAATACAGTGCATATGGCCATGCGTTTTAAGTTGGTCCGTTGTGTGACACACTCAAAATTTTTTACTAATTCGTGCGCATTTCATGAAAGTGGCTGCTTTAACTTTTTAAAAAATTATATATTAACCCACATAAGTATACTTTTCGGAAGCTGATTGTCTGAGATCAGAAATGTGCTTAAATTACATAAGGTGGCTCGCCCTTGAAAAGGTATGAAATTTCTTAAAGCCTGAAAAATTCTGAAAAAAGATGTCTTGGAAAAAAAATTGCAAAAAATACTGCTTACCCTACCATTATTTACTGCAGATTGAACTCGTCACATTTAGAGCTTTCCAAACATGTATAAATTTCTAACCTGGTGAGTTTACCGCATTTTTGCTCCAGGCTGGAAAGATGACTTCGAAAATTTCAATTTTTTAAGAAATTACCTTGTTGCCGTGTTCTAAGTTACTGTAACTCACTGTTTAAGATTCTAGACATGTAAATGAAGATCCTATATAAGTTGTAAGTAGAGAGAAGTAGCAAAGTAGTACTGCATGTGAAGTCCCTTTATCTTTGCGTAAACATTAACCATAATGTCCTATATAAGAGCCCCTTTAGCTCATAAAGAAATTGTCATCATATAGTACAGTCAAAATGTACTAAAGTGTACAACACTAAACTGTTATGACTACTTTTATGGTCATAAACAAGCTAAAATACATGTTGCAAGTGTTTTTGGAAGGTGAATGCATTTCAATTGAAAAAAAAATACATCTCGCGAACACTGATTTAACTCATGTTTTACAGCACATTTGTTACCATATTTTGCTGGCGGCTCCTCCTGCGCGGCTCCTCCTCCACCCCTGACTCTCATGTAATTAACAGTTAATTAAAAGACAATGATGAAATTTAACTATTTTTTAAAATATGTAGTTTTGTTGCCCTACATGAGAGCTTTAATTTAAACCAAATTCAGTATATAGCTTTGAATAGTTTTTAAGCAAATCAATAAACAAAATCCAATTGAGGAGCAGATTCACAACTCCACCTTTTTAAGGGCCCAACTCAAAACGCATGGCCATAATTACATGCTGAATTTCTGAAATCTAACTTAACAGTTAGTCTGATAATTAATTTCGATAAAATATGAATTTGAGGCTGGAGTTGTTAAACATTTAAATCTAGATCTACATTTGACTTGCCTGTTGAGTCAAGAGCCAGTCATATTTCATTGATTTTTTGTAATTCAAATTTTAATGAGTGAACAAATTTCAAAAAGTGAAATGTGTGCTCACTAACGTTATTATTTTTCCTGTTAATTTTAACTCACTTTATTTCAGGTTTTGAGAAGAGTCCAACCCGTTCAAGTTGTTCGAGCTCTGGAAGTGTTTCTTCAATACTTTGATGGACAAATTCTGCCATCTTCAGGAGATTTCACTGCCACTAATGAACCAGGACGACTACAAAAAGCTGCTGATAGTTACCACGTGGTGGACGCAATGCATGCAGCATTATCGCATATATATATGCATGCACGGCGCGTGTACACGCGGTATGTACACGCGGTATAGGTGCATGCGTACCGGTATCGGCAGAGAGAATATAAAGGAGAGGTGCGAGTTCGCCTGTATGCACGTAAGACGGTGTAGTATTGGAAATACATGTGTTATTCAATCAGTCTAGCGTATGCACTGAGGAAAATTTCAAGAGTTTAAAATGCTTGCTTATATATTAGATAATTTATTTAAATTTGACAATTTTTTTTTAAAATTTAATACAACGACATATAATGGGAATCGCGAAATCACTGTAAAATATTCTGTACGTATATGCAGGGAGGTGGTTCCACCTCCCTGGTATATGAGGCTACTGTACACCACCCATTGGAGGGCAACTATTCATAGGCACTGACTTTTTTAGGGGGTCGTCAAGAGTTTAAAATGATTGATTAATTACATTAGAAAATTTATTTATAAAATCAAAATTTCCAATCATTTCAAGAAAATATACGGGGAAAATCATCCATTTTGAAAATTGTTGTTTTACGTTTAAAACATATTATGCCCGGCTACAATGCTTACAAGGATGCATAGGCATTTTTGGTAGGTTTTCTTGGAAATCAAGGTTATGAGGATGCATCTCGAACTTCTCAACCATGCTCTCATCCAAAAATCAAGAATTAAAAAGGTAGAATAATATATGAAATATGACATAAGAAGGAGGAAAAAAATAAATCCGTTTTCGCGAGGCATTATTTAGACCGTATAAAAATTTGAGTTGCTCAGTCGCTCAGTCGCTCGATCGAAAATCTGCAGTACTACACCTAGTGCTCGGAGCTCCACTTCTTCCCCACTATTATATTCTTTGGTATCGGTCAGCTGATCTTTGCGATGCATGCTGGTTAGTGCAATGTCCGAAAATTGACCTATAACGATCTGCCCTTATGGGGGCCCTTATTATTGTTTTAGGTTCCTGTGATAATGATTGGCTCCATATTAATATGACATGTTAATCAGAAAAAAATAGAACCTAGAAAAATGTCAATAAAAAAAAAAAAACCCAGATTATTATACATATTCTAAAAGAGTATCTCAGTCTCTCTGGAACAATTTTTGGGTGGGTAAGTCTTTACGCTTGGACGAACACGACGCATTGTTTGCGAACATGTAAATTTCGAATTGTGCAAGAGTGGGGATAAAGTTGAAACAGCAAAAGCTGACAAAAAAAATTCCATCCTGAATAAAATAGCATAACTTCTTAGGCCCGAATTCACAGCTGCGGGTTAACTTTAGCCTAGGCTAAATTTAACCCATGGGTTAATTTATGATATGACGCGATTTAACCCACCGCTGTGAATTTGGGCCTTAATGTTTTAAGTCAAATAACTTGGCAAGGGGGCTGTTCTAGTTATCGACTAGATTCTGTGTAAAAATTAGATTAATTTTATCAAGTAATCCATGAATGAGTACACATCAAAGAGTAAATTGTAACTTACAGACCTAAGAAAGCCTCTTAATACTTTTGAAAAGTGCTTATTTTCTCGTTGACGTGTGCTTTATGCTTAACTCTACAGAGCTATCTCATTTTCACAGAAAATGCAGTCGAAATGTGTAAAAATACCCCCGCCAATTTATTTAGCGCAAGATATTTTCGTTAAAAAGTAATGCTATTCTAATCATGGATGGAGTTGCCTTTTTTTTTTTTTTTTATAGTTTTCGCACAATTCGAAATTTACATGTTTCCTAACAATGTGCTGGCACCAGAAGATGCGGGAGGAGTTACTCCTTCAGAATAAATATAATAATTTGGGGTTGATAAATTGGTTTTTCTTTTTATTGACATTTTTTTTAGGTGTTAAGTTTTTCTAACTCACTCGGAAATACGAAATACCGTGTTAATTTTTCAAATTATTCTCCTCATGAATATAAAATCATGCGAAATTTTATGTGAAATCAAACCTATAAAATTGATGTTTTGTTGGTCAGAATCATCGTAATCTGGTTACAAGAAAGAAAAAGCGGGCGAGCGCGAAGCGCGAGCAGATTGATCCGAATGATCTGAAAACGGGACAATTTTATGGATTTCCTAAGAACACGTTGTATAACTCCTTGGAAAAATGATGCGAGCGCGAAGCTTGAGCGTAAATTTAGAGATCAGTATACAGACCAAAGTCTAGGATCAATTTGGCCTCCATAAATAAAAACTAATATGTTGCCCCGTTAGTTTCAGGTCAAATTTGGAGCCCCTAAGTTTAAGCTCAATTTGGCGCAAATTTGATTTAAGGCCGATTTGGCGCTCCCTAAATTTTAAATTGAATTGGCGCCATTCATGTTTTAGGTCAATTTGATGCTCCGGGGTTTAAAATCAATTTTTGTGCTCCAATTAGTTTCACCCCATTTCTCCTTCCTTTTTCTCTCTCTCTTTCTCTCTTTCCTTCTCCTTCCCCCCCCCCTTTCCCTTTCTCTTTTTTTTTTCTCTCTCCTTTCTTCTTCGATCTTTCCTTTTTTCTTTCCCTTTTCCCTCCCTCTTTTTCGGCGCCTCACCCCCTGCGCACCCACCCGGGGGGCCCGGGCCCCGAGGTCCCCCCAAAATACACGCATGATCACACAATTTCAACATAATAATATTATATAAAAGCACATAATAAATAACATAAATGTAACATATCACTGACCATATATGATTCAGATATTATTTGAAATATAATAAAATCGACAAAAGTAATTACAAGACAAATTGGAGGGGATGTAATTATAAGGAAGCCTGCAAAATAGCTATATAACACATAATTATACTAATAGTTTCGGATCACATTTAAACTATCTCCGATCAATTTGACATTTCTCAACAAGCATTTTTGTCCGAATCTGATCGCGATTAAAATCTAAACGTTATTCAATCGATAGCTCCGTCCATGTGGTATCGTAAATTGAATGAACATAAACGAATCGTTGCAAAGAGTCTAAAATTGACCAGAAAAACCTATATTATTTAAAAAAAAAAAAAATTGTAATGGATAGATTTATGCACATATTCGTTTCCTTGATCTCGAAATATAGGGGATGATTGTCACACCACCCCACACAACCGAAATAATTGGGGTGCATCCCCATCCCTGATCAACACCCATGTCATGCATGTAAAGTAAACAAGTTTAACATTAATACAGCGGATTGCCCACTTAAGGGGTATTAACCGCTGTTCTTCACGGGGTCCTTGGTCTATACATATACAGTCAAAGTACTTAAGATCAAAGTAGGACCATAATAATAATAACTACTACTTACAAAGCGCTAAAAATTTCAGCGCTTTACAATAATATTAAACCATTGACTGTTTTCGAGGTTCATTGATTTATGCTATTAATGAGTTTCAGAACCGTATATGTCACCGGGAAATGTCAACACAATGATGCCAGATCTAATGGCGAAGGCACATGTACAACGCATGACCAGCGCACAGTATGCGCTGGGTGTGCGTTACTCGTGCGTCGAGCGTGCGGGACCAACGCTATGCATTCGTTGCGCATTTAGTATGTGTTGTCTATGTATCCGCTCTGGCTTGCGTTCTGTACATGTGTCTGCCGCATTACCATTCTGGTAAGGGCTGGTTCTGGCACACAAATACCCATTATTATTATGTGCAGTAATTTGGTAAACATAATCTCAGCAAAAATGGTCATAGACATTGTATACTAATAATTACCGATATGAAACTTTGGTAAAATAATATGATCTACGTGTAAACATTATGGATAAATTTAAAGTGCATTGAATCTATAGAACAACAATAATTATAATATATTTATAATTTTCTATAGAATCTCTGAATGTGTTTTATATACAGCGCGTCCAGAAAAGCGAAATCCATTTCCAGTTGAAAGTAAGCAATAATGTTATCATATAAAAGTTCATTGCCGGAGGCATCATGATTTCTGTTTGTCCGTCCTTCCCGTTTCTCTTTATCGCGATATCTTCAAGAAACACTAACGATATCAACTTCAAAATTAAAAGGTAGTAGGCCTATTAGATTTTGGAGTATGTAGGTCAAGGGTCACCGAGGCCAAATAGTGAAATACCACATTGAGTTCGTTATCGCGATAGAGATATGAGCTTCAAACTTAGGGGTAGTATGTATCGCCAGAGGAAGATGGTCTGATTAGATCATGGATAATGTCGGTCAAAGGTTAATGGTCGCAGGGTCAAAATGTGAAAATCCATGTGTTGAGATATAAACTTCATTTTTAAGCCCGCCTCACACTGTGCGATTTGCTGCGATGCGATTTTTGGAACAATGGCAATTTTCCTTAAAGTGATATTTTCCAACATGCAAGATTATCTTATGCGATGCAGAAAATGTGTAAGAACAATGTTAGTGAAATTTTGTTCCAATGCGAGCAGTTAATTGGGAGTAAATGTAAAATTAGCTTAAAATCAAGGTCGCTGTGACGTCACTGCGATATGGAACAATTTGATTTTATACAGAAGAGGGGGTTCGCAATCTCCGTGAATTACAATTTCATTATTCACATGAATATCAACAACTTTGGACATCATTAATTTCCTTGTTTGAATGTCCATATCAAAATAATATAACAGTTTTCTCAAAAATCGCATCGCAGCAAATCGCACAGTGTGAGGCGGGCTTAAGGTTTATATTTTATCGCCATAGGAAGATAGTCTTATTAGATCAATAATCAAGGGTCACAAAGGTCGAGATTTTGGGAAGGACAATGATCTGGTTAGGTTTGGGGTCACAGTTATGGTCTAAGGTCAAGGTCAAAGATGTCTTTGTATAGAGAAATGAAGAGTCGAATACTGTGCCTCCGTCATTCGCCAGATCAGCATGGCTGAGTGAGGCATATTATTTCGACCTCGCGCGGTCGAGGATACACCTATTGTTTCTACGTTCTTTTGACACCTAATTATAAAATACAAGGAACCCGTAATTTGGATGAATAAATATTTTGAAATTTAAATGTCGTTCCGATTTGCGCAAATGAAAGCACTGGCATCGGACGGATTCCTGCATGCAGGGACGACAGTTTGTATTCACTACCAACTGACCAATAAGAGATTTGATGAATCAGTAGCGGATCCAATCGGGGTGCAGGGGACGCGCGCTCCATCTAATTTGAAAACCACTCATTGACTGTATACAAGTCATGTTAAAATTGGAAAATTTCGGGCCTGGCTCTCTATCCTGAAATCCTGGATCCGCATCTGTGAATGGGAGTTTACAAAGGACATAAAAAGAAAATGCTGATGAACCATCCCTTTTTCGGCAATATATCTCGCAGCTTTCTAAATCCCGCCCACTCAGGTTATGCAGATTTCAATTTACAATCTAACTTTAAAATTTTCAGGAATGTGGTGCTCTTTTAAATTGTTTAGGTGTCATCAGAAAATAGAAAGATCAATTTTAAAATGATGCCTTTTTTTTCTTGCATTCACAGAGAAAAACGTGTGGCAATTTGGGTTCCGATTTATCTGGGACACCGTGCTGATAAAAAAAAAGTATAGGGCCTACTGACCATGAATCCATAGGCCTATATAAGTAGAAATTGTAAGAATGGGAACCAAGATAAACTTTGCCTAACAAAATAAGGAGGCAAATTCTCAATTAATTGATGTAGATTTCTCGATTTTACCTTACAAAGGCATTCAAATAATTTTCTATGATAAGTTTATGATATTTCTTTCAAAGAAATTTACTTCTTTTCCTATATCATAATATTTTGTTTTAAAATTCTCTGTGTTCAAGACTGGGTAGTAAATAAATGTCATGCCTAGGCCCTATCTTTCAGGCAGGGGATATCAATTTGTATTCGTGCATCTTGATCAACGAGTCTTATTCCAATGTGAGTGATGTTGAAGTGCATGTTATCCTGCCATTGTAACATGGGATTGGACTCGCCAATATGGCCGATCTGGTAGAAATTATTCTTGAAGTCAACCCAATAACGATTGGTCCCAGTATTGTTACAAATCATCAGCGGATCTTTTTTAGAGGTTACGGTATCAATGAGGAATGCGGATCGTGATAGTAACATGCCTTTAGCGCCGCCCGGACATATACCTGTAAAAACAACGAAAACGTACGAAACAATAATTCAATAATATATCCTCTCCATGGATCATGAAATAAAACAAAGGAGTAAATTATGAGAAAAACTGACATTACAAAGGCAAATTTTTGCGACTCCGAATCTCTGGAGTCGCGGAGACGTCTCCCAAGTCTCCGTGGCCTCTTGGAGATATCTCCGACGTCTCATGAGTCGGGGGAAAATCAAAAACATTTTCTTCCCACACTCTTAAAAATCACGGGTCAAAACTGACCCTTTTCGAGTCACTTATGACCCGGAATCGGAGTCCGTTGGGGCGCACAAGGAAAAGGAAAACGAGTTATTAACATATTGACCCTTTTCCGGATCAGCTTTCTATAGTGACCCGGAACTTGTTTGTATTATTTCCGGGTCAGTTTGACCAGGAATCCGAATCTGTTGGGGCGCACTCCGGGTCAATGTGACCCGAATGACATTTCTACATAGTAAGCATTCATTTTATGCGGCGGTGCACAATGCACGCACAGATCGTGGGTCAAGTCTGCGATTCTTGAGTTTCTGTAGTATTGGAAAAACTTCCTGCACGTAGTACAGGCAACGTGCCTGCATGGTACACACGCTGCACGACTTTTCTACGAAATCCATCGTAGGGAGTAGCACGTCGAAGGTACGGCGAGTTGTGACCGCCGCATAAGTTCTGCAGCTCCTCGGCTGACTCATTTCCGTGTCACATTGACCCGGAAAGTGTCGAATAACACGGAAAATGGTCAGAATTCTGACCCGAGGTTTTAAGAGTGCAGCGAGGCTGATGCGACTGATCCATCGGGAAAGTCTGTGGAGTCAGATGATTATTATGTTGTCTTACTTCAGTTGCTTGGTTTTTATATTTTGTATTCCATACAATACGAATGATCGGGTGCCTTGCCAGTATGATTATATTGAGAGCCTAGACAACTTAGTTATGGGGTATCAACATTTATATCAAGAAAATCCACAAGCAAAAATCTAAAAAGGATAATTGACTTCCATACGACCCAATATCTTACTTACGGATTCCAATCATTTTCGTTGAGGGATATTCTAAACGAAGCCGATCCATAAGAAAGATATCCACTGCGTCGCTTCTCAAGCTAAAAGCAATACGGGTTTGCGATGGCTCTATCTTGATTGGTGGCCATTCCATGCGACTGTAGTGGTCATGCACATGCACAGGACTTAGCTGCAGGTCACATAGATCTGCGTATTAAATGCACCACGAGAAATGCAAAATATAAACGGGAGGCCTACCCGGAGTTTTTTTTTCCAGAAAAATGATTATTATCTCTAGTTGAAGCAAAACAAAACAAAACAAAAACAAACATAAAAACAAACAATAAACAATACAAAACAAAACAAAAGAAATAAAGGGGAATATATCAGTATCTACATTGGTCTTGTAAGAAACCCGGGGCATATCAGGAAATGTTCATCTCATACACAGGAGTTAGATATTTGTTAAAGTATGAATTAATCATGTTAGATTAATATCTGTGACTAATTCAATATCTGAATGAAAAATGAACAGAAGAATGACCTATTATACATTCGCAGTTGGGTGTACTGTAACCAAAGGGCAATCACACCCTGCTACATAGCCTTGCGACGAGTAACATCGGTTCCTCCATTCTGACACGGATCTACATTCATCAAAACAAGAATTAAAAGGAGATGGTAGAAAAGTAAAGAAATTTGAATGTCAATTTTTTATTATTATGAATATAATACATATTAAGTAATAATTCACACTCCTTCACTTCTCGTATCTTTTAGTACACTAGTTAAAAAAAAGAAAAAACAAAAAATAACAGACAAAAACAGAAGTTGATGTCAGCGAGGCGCCATACTAAAATGTAATTTAAAATACAGTTTTGCTGTAAATTTCTCCCTTAAGAATAAGTTGAGAAGAGAAAAATATCATAGAGTTTATAGTAGCATACGTATTTGGTTAAAACAGAACAAAATGTGTTACTCCTAGATGTATATTTTGTATTTCTCACGTAATTATTTGCAGGGAGAAAATTACAACAAAACTGTTTTTTGAATTACATTTTTATGGCACTCTGCTGACAGCAGATTTCCTGTAAAAATACATAATATTTTTTACAGTGTAACACTGTAAAAAAATTAAACACAGCAAAGTGTATGTCAGCAGAGTCGCCTAGGGCATACGAAAATGTAATTTGAAATAAAACGTTTTGCTGTAAATTTCTCCTCTAATAATTAATGAAAAGAGAAGAAAAAATATCGTTAGAGTTCTTAGCTGACATATTTGGTTTTAAAACGGAACAAATGTGTTACTTCGACTGATAGTATTATTGTATTTATCACGTAATTATTTGCAAGGTTGAAATTTACAACAAAACTGTTTTTTTAAATTACATTTTTTATGGCGACTCTGCTGAGCAGCTGATTTGCTGTAAATACAAATATTTTTTACAGTGTACACTGTAAAAAAATAATACAGCAAAGTGGATGTCAGCAGAGTCGCCATGCGAAAATGTAATTTGAAAATAACAAGTTTTGCTGTAAATTTCTCCTCTAATAATTAATGAAAGAGAAGAAAAAATATCGTTAGATTTTTAGCTGACATATTTGGTTAAAACGGAACAACATGTGTTACTCCTGATGTATATTTTGTATCTCACGCTTAATTAATTGCGTAGGGAAATTTACAACAATTTTTTAAATTACATTTTTATTGGGACTCTGCTGACAGCAGATTTGCCTGTAAGAATACTAATAAACATTTTTTACAGTGTAGGTGAGACACAACGGCCCCCTTTACTTTAGCTCGGTTAGGCCTACTCTGACTGCTCGGGCTGGTCCGAAGGTCCCATCGAAAATTTAACCTTCAATTCCAACCCTGCTATAAATACGAGACGCCTCCAGCTTATATGTTTACTCTGTGAAGAGCAAGATAAGCCGAATCAAGTTAATCCCGCTGAAATGTTCTTGAAACTCATCAAGAGAATATTTCGTCCTGATATAGATATTTGTTCGAGCTCAGTGTGCGATATCAGTATCACAACTCCGCCAGCATATCAATGGTATTATTTACAACATACATATTAAACTATTTGAATAGTTTATATTATAGGCCAAACATAGGGTTATCTAGTCCATTTATTATGCAATAATACCAATAAATCGTTAACAATGGCCCTGGTCTTAATCTTGTAGCAAAAATGGAGAAAAAGAAAAGAACAAGATGCTTATGGACGTTGCCTAAAAGGGAACATTCCGATGTCCGCGGGTCGCATAGTCCGCGGGTCCGTTAGTCCGATAGTCCGCGGGGGTGGATGTTCGTTATTCCGAAGTTCGAATATCCAAAGATTGCTTATTCCAAAATAGAATAAGTTCTGTTAGTCCGAAAAATGAAAAGGTTCATTAGTTCCGAAAATGAAAATATGGTTCGTTAATCAGAAAATGAAATAAGGTTCGTAGTCGAAACTGAAATATTCTGTGGCGAAGCCGGGAAAACCGAAAGGGCAGCGTGGTGGAGGGGGGGGGGGTAGAATCACCTTGTTGTTCAATTGTTATGAGGGTGGGTGGTGGTGATCTATCGTTACCATGCAGGGCGTTTAGTACGCAGAATTCTTTCGAAGGGGTGATCATCAAAGATGCTGCTTTTGCCCCCATCCCCGCTGAGACTATTATTGCATATATATCCTATTATGAATTACCAAAACCGTTTTTGTTACTAAATTAAGTTTATTTCATTTCGGAAAAACGAACCTTATTTCGTTTTCGGATTTAACGAACCTTCGAATAACGAACCCTATTCTATTGTTCGGATTAACGAACCTTCGGATAATACGATCATCACCCCGCGTGACTATCGGACCCGCGGACTAACGGACGCGCCTGACTATCCGGCTGTAGCCGCTTAAAACTACACACTGTAAAAAATATTTGTATTTTTACAGCACATAATTGCTGTCATATCATGCTATGATCGCCATAAAAAAAGAAAAAAAAAATGTATATTTTAAAACAATTGTGTAAATTGGCTCCTGCAAAATATATACGATGAGAAAACTAAAATATACATCAGAAAGTAACACATTTGTTCCGTTTTAACCAAATATGTTAAGCTATAGAACTCTAATTATTTTTTTTTTTTCTCTTTCTTTAATTATTTAGAGGAGAAATTTACAACAAAACTGTTATCTTAAATTACACTTTTGTGGTTATATGGCGAACTCTGCTGACATCACTTTTTATTTTCTCTGTATTTTTTTTTACAGTTATACATGTATATTCATGTTTAACAGTGGTTTCACAGATATGTCCATAACGACATTCATGCAGTAATACAAGATCAATGAAGATTTGCCAGAAAGCTTGAAGAGTAAAAAATTGAAAGGATTGTCTCCTCGACTATTTCCCCCTTATATATCATATCTAACGGGGATGGGAAATAAAACAATTAATTTTGACTTTGGGTAAACCATATAAAAAGGATTTTTTATCTTACAACAAACAGAAGGTGAAAAAGTACCGCCAACTATATTTTTATTTGAAAGAGCATGATAAGCAAGAGACCTGACGTATCTTATGCCTCTTACGTTTACAAGGTACTCTCTCTGTCACTTCCTGCTTCATGTTATTTGTGAGAAAAAAATTTTTCATACAAATGTGTGTTAATCAAAAGAAAACCAAGACTATCTGATAAGAACTTAGAAGATAACTGACAATATCTGTGCAGTATTAGTGTACGGCCAAACAGTAAAGTCCCGGGCAAAATTTATCATAGCTGAGTTCAAAGTCGTCAGAAATTACACATACCAAAATTGACACTTCACATCTTGTTTTATAATGGCTCTGAGGTAATACTGATTGCTGGATCGATTGAAGTAATACATTTCCATAATCAATATTCTTGGTTAATAATTTTATGAGATCATATTGCCCATTTCAATTGGAGTCGACCGTGGTTTTGTTCTCCTATAATGAAAAAGCATTACGATGTTGACCCCTTTTCGTTTAGTTTCCTTTGTTTTTCTTCATTATAGTTGTTGTTGGTGCATATTATATTTACGGCGCTTTTCATTCATTATATGAATATTTACGCCTTATCATTTGCGGTTTTTTTCCTTTTCTTTCTTTTTTTAGGAAAATCATTATAAAATGAGGTTTCCTGTTGAAAAATTATTTTTTTTGCGGTGTTTTTTCTTTTTCTTTCTTTTTTACGAAAATAAATAATATATAATGAGGGTTTTCCTGTTTAAAAGATTTTTTTTTTTAATACAAAGCCTTGCTTGATCAAGTCGATGATAATTAAGAAATTCAAAATATCTGTCGTATATGTGTCTAATAAAATACCCACCTCGTTGTTGTAAAGCAAAAAAGAATTATATAAATATAAATAAAATAAATAAAAAGAAGTGAAAACATAGTATAGTTTACCAGACGGAACGAAGAGAAGAAAGAAAGGGTCATAAACTCCAATCCTGCGCCCGTACCGCAGATGCGGGGGTTACGTCTGCAGGCCCGTAACTAGGATTTTTACGGGGGGGGGGGGGGTTCGAAATCTGAAAAAGTGGACCTTTTTCAAGAATTTTTTTTTTCGAGCGCGAAGCGCGAGCCATAAATTTGAGTTTAAACTTGGAGTTAACTATGCATCATCATGATTATAGACTCTGATTCAGTATCCGCGAGCACGAAGCTCAAAACTGGGGTTAATTGTGCATTATAGACCCTATTTATAGTATCTGCGAGCGCGAAGCGCGAGCTGAAAATTTTAGGAATCTTAATGCTTCATTTTTAATTTTAGTAATGGTATAAAGGAATGCGAGCGCGAAGCGCGCAGCCTAAATTTTGAGATAAAAAATTGGAGTTTATTGTGCAATATAGAGCCTTTTTAGTATCCGCGAGCTCGAAGTTTTGAGCTAAAAATGCTACCTTATAGACTCTTTTTAGGTTCCTGTTGAAGATACAAAATAATCTTGGCCTCATTAATTATCTTAGCTTAAACCACCCCCAATTCAGCCCACATAACACAATTTACACCAAATCTCCCTTTGACAAGGTTTGCTGTCAGCCAAGAGGGCACTGGGTCCAACCTTTTTTTTATATACTTATTGTTTGTTAAGTTTACAGTGCGAGGTCGCATAGCGACCGAGCAGGCAAAATTCGGGGTTTTAAAAGAGATAATTATGAAGTAAAGAAAGGGGCACTTTTTGGTATTGTAAGTGACACCTTTGAAGAAATTGTCCATTGGATTTTTAAAGAGTATGAAAGGCTTCTGTTTAGTCTAAAGGGGACATTTTTAAGCTAAGAAAAGGGGCACTCTGCCCCCTGCCCCCCCCCCCGGATCAACCGCCTCTGTTTGAACCCAATATCCTCAAACGCGAAGCGAGAGGAGAAAACTTTGAGCTCAGAATTGTAGTTTATTGTGCATTATGGACCCTATTTAGTACTCGCGAGCGCGAAGCGCGAGCCGAAAATTTGGGATTTTAAAAGACATATGGAGTAACAAAGGGCCGTTTTTAGTATTAAAAGTGCCCCTTTTAATCAGAAATTGTCCACGGGTCTTTTCAAAACTCTGAAAGGCTTCTTTTTAGTATAAAGATGACACTTTTTAGCTTAGAAAAGGGACACATTTTGGTCATGAATAGGGGTACTAAAGTGGGGGTCACTGTGCCCCCTGCCCCCCTCCCGGATTCCTAAAATTGAAGATAACAATCATTTAAAACTATAAAAATCGAACACAAATGCAAACGAAAACATTCCTGCGAAAAGGTTTAAGTGTAATTCCTGCGTAATTTGTTCTGAAAAACATGATTATTATCCCCAAAATACAAAGTTGCAAGCGTGAAGCGCGAGCGAAAGATTTTACATGTAGGGGGCTGAAAGCAAAGTGTTTTAATCGTCCTTTCTTGTATTTCTATATCTGCTGCATTTCTGCCAACAAGTGGGGTTTTTATTTATTTATTTATTTTTGGTCAAGCGGACCCTGCTCGCCTGCGGGGGGGGGGGGTTCGTTCGAACCCCCCCCCTAGTTACGGGCCTGACTAGGTGTTTCCTTGCTAATAACTTTTAACACCCGACCCCGGGGATATGAACGAAGCATAATATGCTTCCTCGTCGTCTGACAAGTATGAATCAGACATAATGGCCTACCAGAGCTAAGTAAACCACTAAATATGTTTATTGAAAGTACATACAGTGGTGGCCAAAATTATTAGAACACCTGAACCTACACAAAGTCTATGGGATTATCAATGCCCTAGTTCATTTGCCGAAATCAGATTAAAGATATCTTTTGTGTGCCACGAGCTTTCGTGACTTTTTAGCATAGGGTCTTAATATACGTATATGTTGATACCAAATTTATATAGTTTCGATCATCTGGTAATGCGCAGCATTAAAAATAGCTGCGCTATGCGCTTTTGGTTTCCCCATAGACTTGTGTATTAAACATGTAGTCCAAGTGCAAAAAAGTACAATGCCAATTACATATGCCGATTGCTCAAAAATTATTTGAGGTAGAAGTATGAAACTCAGCAGGCTTATTTATTCTAATATACCTCAAATACATGCTAAGTTTCAGCAAATTTGGTCGAATGTGGAGGGTGGATTCGCCCCCACCCTTGGTGGTTAGATGACCAAAATAACCATGCCCATTGAAGGTTAAGACTATTTTTTTTTAAAATTTAACAAAGACGCTCCTTGTAAATGTATATTTTTCAAAAGGAAATGTCATGAGCAATTCAAATATGTTGAATATTAAGGGTCATTGGAACAATGGACTTAAATAGGGGCACTGAATTAAAAAATTGGGACCCTTCAAAAATAATTAAAAAATCCCCACATAAGATGTAACTACTTCACCCTGTGTTGTTATGAATGCCATTTTTGACATCCTCAGGAAATTTCCTTTCAGAATATATATACTTTTGTAGGAAGAGGCTTAAAATGTTTAACGTTATGACACTTTGATCCTGAAAAGGGCAAGACATTTAAATTTTTGAATTGGTGGTGTAACATAAAAAAGGGCGACTTGGGGGCGAGTTCCCAACGCATGGCTTTGTTATTTAGTTTTTAAAGCATAATGATGATATTCAGAGACATTCCAACCATTTTATAGGTATTTACATGGTTAAATTAATGAAAATTATCCAAATCATTTAAATATGCTTGGTGTTCTAATAATTTTGGCCACCACTGTATATGGATACACACAACCTGTAGCAATGTTAATACGATAGATATAAATTTAGTATAATATATATTAGGATAGGTGGTGCAAATTTCCCGCCAAAATGAACTGGGGCTTACCTCGGCAAGTTGTTCTGCTCGGCTAGTAATCCAAAAATTTCCAGAACAGAATACCGCAAAATCCAGAACAAAAGTATCCAAATATAATATCCGAAATTTCCAAAAGAATCAATTATAAAATCAGAGTAATTTGGCAAAAGAAAATAGAAAATCCAACGAGAAGCGCCAAAAGACGCCAACTCGGAGACGTCGTAAAAACACGTCCGTCTCGCTTGGAATCTCGCTTGTAACCCTAATCTTTTAAGTTGATCCCCATGCAATTACATTACCTTGATATGTCACGTTCATGGCCATTTATATGATGTTAACTTCACTTAGCAAATTTCTTATTCATTGTTCGTATATGCATTCTTTTGTTTTAAATACTTTTTGAAGTTTGATGAAGTTCATGAAATTGCAATTTAAAGCACTAAAACAAGTTAAGGTCAAAGTTCAAATAACATGACGATAAAAAACCTGGAAATAGCTGAAACTATGTATTGTTTGGACTTTTCACCTCATTTATAGGTCATAGGTCAATGAAAACGAACATTTTTTGGTTCATGGGAACATGTAGAACACATTTACAGTGTTTAATTAAAAATATATTAAGTAACACGGCCCAATAAGGTCAAGACAAAAAACTTTGGCCAAAACGTCTTTCTTGAACTTTGACCTGTTGGTCGTATAAGCTTAACTTTGTTGGCAACTAACTTGAATATGTTTTCCATGATGCCATTAACTAAAAAATAGAGTTCGACATATTTTTAGTTGACACATTGGACCTAGAAATAATGTCAAAGTTCATAGAGAATTCGGTTTTTGCCAAATTAATGCCATTTCCAGGTTGTTATTCATCATATAAATTGACCTGTTACCTATTTTCAAGGTCGTAAGGGTCACCAGAATATGGCAACAATATTAGGCTAGTATGATTCACGTTTTCATCTTGATTAGTTTTTATTAATATTGTCTATGGATACGTTCTGTCTGATCGCCGTTCAACTTGACTCTATTATGCATTCAATTATGCATAAATAAACTAATTTGCATATTGCTCAAAACTGACTAGTCGGGTGAAAAAATGATAATTGACTTAATTGCTAGTTATAACATTACCTACAATTTGATACCAAATTTGACACAATTTGAGCAAAATTATGTTTATGTTAATGAAGCCTGACCTTCATTACGCTTGGATGAATATACGGCGCATTGTTTGTGAATTCAATTCATTTCCAAATGAAATAAAACTTGGAAATTCAGAGGTCATGGGAAGAAGGGCAAACCGAGATAATATTAAGCTTGATGGTACTGATATAAACGATCGTAAACGATCATAACAGTTATGCAAACTCATTTAATTCATTTTTTACGAATATCGGCCCTGATCCTGCCAGCAAAATTAATAGCCCTAATGTCAACTTTAAAAGCTTTCTCCCCGACAGAAACCAAGATTCTATTTTCTTTAACCCAACAGACCTCACAGAAATTATAGATATTACCTATTCCTTAAGTAACTCAAAATCACACGGTTATGACAGAATAAGCATTGTCTCTCCTGGTAAAGAAATAATTCACGAACTTGCAATGCCTTTAAAAGGAAGGTCTGGACCCAAAATAAGTTGATATTACACTCTAAAAACTGAGGTGCTAATTTATGGGTGCTCGTATAGGGCCTGCACTTGAAGTGCTAAATCAGCACCTGAAGTGCTGTTTTAGCACTTACCCAAGTGTTAATTTATCAACAAAAAATGTTCATGGTCGGTATGGGATTCGAACCGGGTTCACGTAGACATGGAAGAGTACCGCTGACGTTACCAATAGACTAACGGAGATCTCGCTAACTGGCTTTAGTTATGACAGCATAGTAGATGACTATGGCAAATTTGAAGAAAGTTCATCATGCAACAATATGATCTGATAGCAACCGTGAGATGTGAATTGGTCTAACGTGCTCGTCAGCGCTTCTCATGCAGTGGACCCATGTTCGAATCCCGAAGTCACGCCGTTTTTGCCAATTTTTGCTGAAATTTCAGCTCACGCGAAAGTGCCAAAACAGCACTTTGAGTGCAGTTAAACAGCACTTTGAGTGCACTCACTATGCAAGCACTTAAAAAGTGCTGATTTCAGCCCTTGAAGAGCTAAAAACAGCACTTCAGTTTTTAGAGTGTATAAGAAGCAGAAAAATTTGGAAAACAGATTAAAACAAGTTTGAAGAAAATCGGACTAATAATAATATTAAATAATAATAATAAATAAGAAATTTATTATGATGCACAAAAAATTGATCGCTATACCAAATTGGCAACACCTGTGATGTCATAACTTGCCATGCATTTTCTATATTGTTTTATGATAACTTTTAACTTCATTTGTTAAGAAACTGTTTCCCTCATAACTTTGGCCAAGATATATTGATGGCAATATGTTATTGCATCTATGTATTTTCATAAAATGAGAATTATAATGACATTTAAAAAGAAAAGTGATATTTTTCATGTAATTCATCATGAATATCTTTTTTCTATACTGAAAACATATTAAAATCTTTGTTTTTTGTATTTCTAGATGGGGTGCTGATTTTATAATATATGTATAGATGCAATAGCCGTATTGCCATCAATATTTATCTTGGCCAAAGTTATGAGGCAAACAGTTTCTTAACACTAAAGTGAAAATTTATCATACAACCATATAGAAAATGCATGAAAAGTTGTGCCCCTGTGACATCACAGCTTTGTGACAGTGTTGGCACTTTGGTATAGCGATCAATTTTTTGTGCATTGTAAAGATATTCATAACTTTTTTTTTATTATTTGTCCGATTTTCTTCAAACTTTTTTTAAATTCTGTTTGTCTAATTTTTCTGCTTTTTATAAAAGCAATTTATTTTGGGTCCAGACCTTCCCTTTAAGTCATATTATTTTCAATCATTCGTTATCACAAGGCGTTTCCCCCGATTTATTTAAAATAGCCAAAGTTAATTCAATTTTCAAAAAAGATGATCCCCATGAAATTAGTAAAATTTATCTCTTTGCTTCCAAGTGTGTCCAAAGTGTTAGAAAAAATAATTTACAATATTCAATACGTTTTCAGAAAAAATATTTAACGGACCTCGCTTTAATTCAAATTTATGACAAAATTACAAGCGCCATAGCTAATAAAGAATATGTAATCGGAATATTCTGCGATTTAAGTAAAGCTTTCGACACGCTCAATCACTCTACCCTCCTTTCTAAACTTAATCATTATGGGGTTAAAGGGGTACACCACTCTTATGGTTTAATGATTATTTAACAAATAGAAAGCAATATGTAACCTTCAACGGGAACGATTCCGATTTTCTTGTAATGCAATATAGTGTCCCCATGGATCCATTTTTAGGACCATGTTTCTCCTCTACATTAATGACATTATTAATTCTTCTCCCCTACTCTCCTTTGTCCTGTTTGCTGACGACACAAATATATTTTGTTCCCATAAAGAAACAAACATTCTACAAAATATTTTGACTTCTTAAATCATCAAAGTATCTAACTGGTTGAAATCTAATAAACTTTCTCTTAATATAAAAAAAGACTAATTTCATGTATTTTAAACACCATTCTCATAATAATGACCCACAAAATTGAGGATAAACCTTTGGAGAAGAAGACTAGGTCCAATTTTTGTGGAGAAATTTTAGATGACACCTTAACTTGGAAAGATCACATCCACCATGTTAGAATGTGCATTTCTAAAAGCATTGGTATAATTTCAAATTTGTAGTTCCTTCTACCCCTTGCAACTTTATTTCTGCTATACAGTGTGTTCCTAAAAAAAGAGGACCGAAGTTCAAAGGTCAGTCATTCCAAAAGTATATGGTTTATTCTTGTGATTCGTTTACTAAAATATTAAGTAACTCATCAGCTTTAATTTGAGACATTGCTGACGTCCAAAGTGTAATGGGTCACAGAGTTAGGGTCTTTTGAAGGCGATAGGTACAAAACCCGTTTTTTTTCCAAGTTTGTGGTTTTTCGGGTATGAAACAAGCCTTTCTTAAGTAATTGGTGTCATTGGATCTCTTTCAGCAAGTTTCAATGAAATGTCATCTTCTTTGCTAAAGTGGATTTCTCACTGGTAATGAGATGCGTTCTTAATTATGAGTCTCTGGAGTCTCGGAGAGGTCACTGCGACGGATCCTGAGTCTCCAGGAAGTCGCGAGAAAACCAAACAAATGTCAAACATGTTCAATATTTTAGTAGACTTCTTTCAGACGCAAGCAAGTCTCTGTGACGTCTCGGTGGGTTGCCGCGACGTCCCCTAAATATGCACGAAAGTATCCACGACTTCTCAGAAACTTTGTCGGAACTTGCTAGCGATTAAAAGAAATCGAACAGGATTGACAATTTTTTCAGACTTTTGTTCGATTTACCCACGACGCCCTGAAGTCTCAGGAGACGTCACCACGACTCCAGAGGCCCATAATAGTGAACCCATCTCATTGCCAGTGGTCCTTTGGAAATTGAAATTGAATTTCATTGAAACCTTGTGTGAAAAAAATACCCCAAAACGATGAAACCAAAAACTAACAAAAATTTTGTTTCGTACCCCAAAAACCAAAAACTTGGAAAAAACGGGTTTTGTACCTATTACCTTCAAAGGACCCTAACTCTGTGACCCATTACAATTTAGACGTCAGCAATGTCTCAAATTAAAGCTGATGAGTTACTTATTATTCTAGTAACAAATCACAAGAATAAACCATATACTTTTGGAATGACTGACCTTTGAACTTCGGTCCTCTTTTTTTAGGAACACACTGTATACAATACCTTATTCTCACCCTATATAACATATTGTAATATCGTATGGGCCAAACTACAGAAGAGAGCCATCCGCATTTGTACAGGATCAAAATTTATTTCGTGATTGACTTTTGACCAATCCTGTTGCAACATTTTTAGTATTTGTAATATAATACCACCTATTTCCGGGGTTAAGCTTAAAGGGGAAGGAAACCCTAGGAATTCATTAAATTGTACAAAAACAGGAAAATCAAAGAAGCTGATCAATGAAAATTTGAGAAAAAACGAATGAATAATAAGAAAGTTATAAGCATCTGAATGTTGTGATCACTACTGCTATGGGGATCCTCACATTGGCAACGGGCCCAAGATGTGTGATGTCATACATGAACAACTTCCCCATTACTTTTGTACATATTTCACTCAAATTGTCGTTTTTTATTAATTCCGTTAAAAAATCTGAGATTCTTTTCATGGGAGGACATGTAATACAAGTTCACAAAATATAATCATGTGTGAAGAGTCTGTACTACCATTAGAATGAGGAAAAAGAAGAATTTTTGATATTTTTTTGTATGTCATATGGGAGAGTTGTTCATGTGTGACATCACTGACACATTTTGGGCCTGTTGCCAGTGTGAGGATCTCCATAGCGTTAGTGATCACAACATTCAAATGCACATAACTTTCTTATTATTTATTCAATTGTTCTCAAACTTTCTTTAATCTGTTTCTTTGATTTTTTTTTGTTTCATACAATTCAACTGAATCCTAGGGTTTCATTCTCCTTTAAAAAGCATTTATTAATTGCGGACTTAGTCGGGAAATTGTGGTGCTAAGCATTATCCAATCAATGAAAATGTGGTCATGAATATGCGTATTTATTCGTAAGATTGATAACACAAGAAAAGAGAAAACAATGAATAACACAAGGAAAAAGAGAAAAACAATGAACAACATATTAAGGAAAAAAAGAGAAAAAAATGAAGAACATAAGGAAAAAGAGAAAAACAATGAATAGGCCTATATAACATAGGGAAAGAGAGAGAAATAAAAACAGTGAATAGGTCTAACATAAGAAAAGTTAGAAAAACAATGAAAAACAATGAACTAAGGAAAGAGAGAAAAAAAATGAATAACATAAGGAACAATGAAAAACATAAGGATATAGAGAAACAATGAATAACGTAAAGAAAGATGGAAAAAATGAAAAACACAAGGAAAAAAACAAAAACAATGAATAATGAGGGAAAACAGAAGAAAAACCATGCAAAACATAAGGAAAAAGAAACAAAACAATAAATGACATAGGGAAAGAGAAAAAAATTTAAAACATAAGGAAAAAGAGAAAACAATGAATAACAATAAGGAAAGATAGGAAAACAAGGAATAACATAAGGAAAAGGAGACACAACAAAATATTAATAACATAAGGAAAGAGAAAAAAAAAATAATGGAAAATATAAAGAAAGATAGAAAAACAAGGAGTAACATAAGGAAAAAGAGAAAAACAATGAATAACATAAAGATAGATAGAAAAACAATGAATAACGTAAGGAAAGAGAGAAAAACAGCAATGAATAACATATTAAAGAAAAAGAGAAAACAATGAATAGCATAAGGAAAGATAGAAAAACAAGGATTAACATAAGGAAAAAGAGAAAAACAATGAATAACATAAGGAGAGAGAGAAACAGTGAATAACATGAGGAAAGAGAGAAAAAGCAATGGATAACATATAAAAGAAAAAAAACGAAAACATAAGGATAGATAGAAAAACAATGAATATCATAAAGAAAGAGAGAAAAACAATGAATAACATAAAAATCAGGGAACAATAATGAATAACATAGGCCTAAAGAAAGAGAATGAAATAATTATTCATGATCCATGCAGCAAAGGAATACACAGTGTGAAAAGCATTGGATGTTTTAACCCCGGCTAAGCAAATAGTATGGGGTTAAGAAACACAGTCTGAAAGCAAAAAAAAAAAAAAAAAAAAAAAAGAGATATGGGCATGCGCGTATTCTGGGGGAGCCCTGGGTAGCTAGCTAGGCGCCCAAAAGGGCGCCAAAATGAGCAAAATGTAACTAAAATAAGAAAAAAAAAAGTATAGGAAAATGTTCGTTTATTCCCTATTGACCCCCTAAACCTACCCCTACTGCCTATGTATGACCTTAACCTTAGGAACGACCCGCTTATCGCTCTGCCAGCGTCACGTGTAAAAAATTGAGTGTACCTTTTTGGTCGCCCGGTGTAACGGGAAAAAAATTGGGTGTACCATTCTCGATCCACCACTAGCACTGGGGGCGCCAAAATCAAAATCACATCGGCCCCCCGGGATGCAAAATCTTGGATACGCGCCTAATGGGGTTAAGGATAGTATGGGGTTAATTAAGGATATTAAGGGGTTAAGAAATAGCTAGTCTGAAAAGCATATTTCAAGCGATTCAAGTGGCCTCAGCTCCTTGAAACATACCTTGATACCTTGAAACATACCTTGATGGCCACATCTCACTGTCTACGCGATGAGGGTGTACAGATGAGTGTGGCAGGGTTAAGGAGGCTCTTAGAGCCCATTTAAAAACCCGATTTTGATAGTTGTATCTTAAAGTGTAGGAGTGTTGATGCCTCAACTGTGGACTGTGGGAGTTTATTCCATTGATTGACGACCCTTTGACTAAAGAAATGTTTCCTTATATCCAGTCTAGATCGTTGCTTGGCAAATTTAAGAGATTGCCCTCTAGTTCTGACGTACTCTGCTCTCTGGAAATAATTGTCCGGGTTAGATTTGTCCATTTGTGTTAAGATTCTGTATGTTTGAATGAGGTCTCCCCTTTCCCTCCTCCTTTCCAGTGTGGTAAGATTTAACCTGGCGAGCCTGTCTTCATAGGATAGGTCATGGATATCGGGAATCATTTTCGTCGCTCTAGCTTGGACCTTCTCCAGTATCTTTTTGTCTTTTGCGAGGTATGGGCTCCATGTCTGCATTGCATAATCCAAGTGCGGACGTACAAGAGATTTATAAAGTTTCAGGATCACTTGTCTGTTTTTATAGGCGAAGTTACGCTTGATCATCCCTAGTACCATATTTCCTCTCTTGGCTGCTGCTGCACATTGCGAGGCAACTTTTAGAGACTTGTTGATGAGAATTCCAAGATCTTTTTCTTCTACTGTTTCTTTTAGTTCAGAGCCATTTAGTACATACACTTGGTGGGGGTTGTTGGATCCGAAGTGCATAACACCACACTTGTCAATGTTGAATCTCATCAGCCATTTTGCTGCCCATTGATCCAGGTGGTTAATTGAGTCTTGCATACCTTTTATGTCATCGTCAGTCTTTACAGAATGTATAAGCTTGGTATCATCTGCGAATTTGCTGATGGTCGAGTCATTGTTGATACCAGTATCAATATCATTTACATACATCAGAAAGCAAATTGGTCCCAGTACTGAGCCTTGAACAACGGAGCTTGTATACATGTCTCCAATCGGATTCTGCTCCTTGTGTACTAACTCTTTGTTTACGATCACTGAGCCAACATTTGATCCATTGAAGTAGATTTCCATCGATACCATGAGCACGGATTTTTCTGATTACTCTCTTGTGTGGCACAGTGTCGAACGCTTTTGCTAGATCGAGATATCCGACGTCAACTGGCGTACCCTCGTCCACTCTCTTCGTAATAAGCTCGAGATACTCCAGCAGGTTCGTTGTTGTTGACCTTCCTTTGGTGAAGCCATGTTGGGTGTCATAGATAAGGTTATGTCTATCAACATGCTCAGTAATCTTGTCTCTAATGATGCTTTCCATCACTTTCCCAGCCGTTGAAGTCAGACTGATTGGTCTATAGTTGTTAGGCTTAGATCTTGACCCTTTTTTGAAGATTGGGATAACATGGGCAAGTTTCCAGTCTGTGGGCACTATTCCTTCCTCTAAGGACTTGTTGTATACATAGGCTAGGGGTACACATAATTGGTTTGCCATTGTCTTGAGGATAACTGGAGGTATCTCATCTGGTCCTGCAGCCTTAGTTGGATCAAGCGCTTCCAGTTTCTTTCTGACACATTCTTATGTAATCAAAAAGTCTTTGAGAAACATATCTTCAGGTCCTTGAAATATTGTTTCTGGGATAGGTGCTTCATCTTTCTCATCTGTGAACACCGTCGCAAAAAAGTTGTTGAGGGCATTAGCTGTATCAACTCCTGGGTTAATCGTTTCGCCAGATTCGTTCTTAAGAGGCCCGACAGAATCCTTTACTTTCTGTTTCGTTCTCAGATATGCATAGAAGCTTTTGGTATCTTCCTTTATGTTCTCTGCAAGTCTTTTCTCAAAGTTTCTTTTGGCTGCTTCTACTTCGCGCTTTGCCTCTTTCTGGCACTTCTTATAGTGTTCATATCTTTGAGTCGTCTTCTGGGCTTTGTACCGCTTCCATGCTCTGTGTTTGCGGCGAATCGATTTCTGTGCTCTCCTTGTGAGCCACAGCGTTTTCTTCTTTTTGCGTTGTTGTTTTGTAGGAACATATAGTCATGTATAAGCCTACGTAACACAGTTTTAGTTTCGTCCCACGCTTGATCAGCTGATTTGTTATTTAGTTTGTTATTCCAATCAATCTCCTCTAGTTCACATCTGATTGCGTCAAAGTTGGCAGATTTGTAGTCTCGTTTAGGTACAGTGTCTCTCTGATTGACGAAGTAGTTTGTATCCCATCGTAGCATAGGCCTATTATGGTCACTATTTCCCAAGTGCGCTATAATTTCAACTTCGTCAATTGCACAAGGGTTTGATGAAATCACAAGGTCCAACAATGATTCTTGTCTCGTCGGTGCGGACACATGTTGAGTCCATAGGTTGTCCATAATAACATCCATAAAGGCTTCTGACTTGCCTGAGCCTGCTTGCATCGTTTCCCAATTAATATCACGATAATTGAAGTCGCCCATTATCAAGATGTCCTTCTTTTCATCATTCAGTTGGCTTAAGGCTTTGTTCAAGTTGTCATTCTGTTCATTTGTATTGTTGGGACTTCTGTACACTATACCTAGTAGCAAATCTAGTTCTGTGCCTTGGCTAGTGACATCACACCATAGTGCTTCGTCGTAGATATGCAAAATCTTGGATACGCGCCTAATGGGGTTAAGGATAGTATGGGGTTAAGGATATTAAGGGGTTAAGAAATAGCTAGTCTGAAAAGCATATTACAAGCGATTCAAGTGGCCTCAGCTCAATCATACAATACGGTATAAACCACTTACACTTATGCATGGTCAATTCATAATTGACCTTGCACTGGGAAGTACCTTATTGCAGCAGTTTACTACCAATGGAAAGTAAATGCAGAAAAGTGTCTTCAGCACCTCCACCTAAGTCAAGGTGGCATATAAAAAAATGGTCTAAAAATTATCCTAAACAAAAGTAAAAATTTCTAATAGAAGAATTATATTGCAATGGGACTATATAGTCTAGATTTAAGATTATCTTTATTTATTTTGAGGTAAGTTTAAAGCTTGTTTCGCTAATTGTTATTGAGAAGTTTCCTCAGCAACCAAGAGGGCGACAGGACAGCCATTTTTCAGTACTGACTGATGTTGGTTTGCAGCTGTATGTGGGTATAAACAGGGAAATGTAAGCACTTGCATATCCCTGGTATAAATGTGGGTTTTTGGTCTCTACAAACAAATATTTCATGATTTATATATATTATATCTTTAAAAAAAGGATACATAACAGTAACCTAAGAGTGTTTTTAGGTAGAAGGTCCCACAAATCTATGGTCCCGGCATGTTTTGGGGGGCCCTTTCCCTTGGATTCCATGCTATATCATCAATTTATCCCGGATACTGTTTTCAATAAAACTTGACTATCTTCAGCATTATCTGCGTACGTATGGGCAAATTCGGATAGCGTTTTAAGTAGTGCTCGCAGCTAGCTTCGATCGGCAACGGCTTCATTCATCATTTCAACGTCGTCGGCAAACGCCAAACCCAAGCTTGCATTAGCATCTTTATGCTTGCAATTTCGTCAACTGCCGTAGCTTACAACGAAAACTCGATACCTTATTCAGAAGTGTTCAGTGGCAGTGCTGATGTCTGTGAAACATTTTGAGTGATTTAAGGTATTCTTCCTTCCAAGACAGACAAGTTGTTGCTGAAAAAACCGAGCCTCCACTGGCACTGCACTGACTTGCTGCAC
The DNA here is from genome assembly GCA_940671915.1 of Paracentrotus lividus. Lineage (NCBI taxonomy): Eukaryota > Metazoa > Echinodermata > Echinoidea > Camarodonta > Echinidae > Paracentrotus > Paracentrotus lividus. The sequence continues at coordinate 14,008,371 of CALNVZ010000649.1, read as the reverse complement.
TGCACTGTCGAGCCGTCTGCATGCAGCCATAATATTCATCTGCACAGTATTCCAGATCCAGCCTCAGCTTGCTTGGCCCTCCTCCAGCTGATTTTTTTCTTCATTTTTTCACCACTCAAGTCTCAAGGCAGCTCTCAGCAGTCACACATATTCACTTATTCAGACTAAAAATGCAGATCCAGATCCAGAATGTAAGCTCATTTCGTTGACGTTGTTATTGTAAGTGTAACATAGACAAAAAAAAAAAAAAAAAAAAAAAAAAAACTAACGTAAGTAAAGGCCCTAGCCCACGCTAGCAGCACACTACGTGGACTACTATCGAATTTTCCTACAATGTTAGGTGCATAACAACACTTCTAGATAAATATTTAAGAACAAATGTATATTTTTACGTACCAATTATCCTTCCTTGTTGCCTATAACCTTTTCGGGGGGTCTGTCTCCACTCGATGTCATCAGAAAGGTTTGAAGTTGGATAGAAATCAAATAAATCGCTGGTTCTGCAGATAGGAACTGAAGGTTAGCATTTCTCTCAACTTGTAGAACTCACGTCGTATGAGGGCGCTACGCGATATTAATTCGTGGAGTAGTCGAGTAAGATTACTTCCACCAGCTCACTACCTATCTCTCCTATGAATCGGGCGTGACTTAGCTTTTCTCCAAATCTGAGGGATTTATAGGCCTATCGAACTGACAATGATGTTGAGCATGCACTATCTATTTTTAATAGCCCCCTAAAAAAAAAAAAAAAAATTGGGTGCACATTTATTTCTTCCAAATTTGAAATGATTAACTTTAATAACAATAGAAATACATATATATATTGTATACCCTTCATATATGTCGATCTCCCCCCCCCCCCCCCCCCCCTCAAACAAAAATGGGGCCATAGGAAAAAAATATCGGCCCCAAATTTATTTGCCCCCTATTTCCTTTTTTTTTTTTATTTTCAAAACCCCTCCCCACCCCCCCCCAAAAAAAAAAAATTGTGGGCCAATTTTTTTCATTACTAGAAATTAAAAAAAAAACAACAAACAAAACAGAAAACAAATGGGGCGCCAAAAAATCTGGGGGCTTTTTATTCAGAATTATATTTAAAGAAAAAAAAGTGGGGAGAGGCAAACAATTTTGGGCCATTGAAGAAAAAAATTAATGCCCCAAAACTGTTTGCCTTTCCCATTTGTTTAGTTTTTTTTATTTCGAACAAAAAAAAAAAAAAAAAAAAAAAAAAAGCCCCTAAATTTTTGGCGCCCCATTTTTTTTTGTTTTGTTTTGTTATTTCTAATAATGAAAACAAAATCGACCCTCATTTTTTTTTTGGGGGGGTTTGAAAGTTAAAAAAAAAATGGTCAGTGGCCCCCCCCCCCAAAAAAAAAAAACAATCAAAAATAAAATTGGCCGTCCAAAACCCCAACTGAAGAAAAAAAAATAGCTCCCACTAAAAAAAAGGACAGCCCCAGACATGATCCATCCAGGGGAAAATAAAGCCCACTGTACATACTATAATGTAAACGGTTGCTCAAAAGACTGACAGTCCACCAGATGTCATCGATGTATTACCAAAAAGATCTCTTCATTGATCTCGCCTCAACTAAAACTGATGTCAAATGTACTAGTCTTTCAGTTTTTCTACCCAGTGGTCGATTCAGTAAAAGAACGATGATATGATGTGGGTCAACTCACACGATACACGTAAGTATGATGTGGTACGAGTTTGTTTGAAACGATGCCGATTTTCGTATGGGTGAAGTGATTTTGCGACTTCTAACAATAGCGCCATAGCTACACGTATAATAAGCATTGGAGGCGCTTCGACGTAATCAGCACTCTGTGTCAGACCGCGGTGAGTTTCTCTTTATTTTTCTATCTTTCATAACTTTATGCGCAAGAAATAATTTATTCATACAATATATATATGAGTTATCAAAATTATTACATTCTCTTCCTAAATTCTTAGGCTATAACTAATATTCTGGGTCTACATTTTTTCCTACAACGAAAAGTACCTTATTCAATACGAGGTCAATATACTACTGTATATTGATCTCGTACATATGAGTGCCCTAGCCTTACTGTTAAATTTCACCACTTTAAAAAAAAAAAGTAGATCTAGACAAAGTTAGGCTACGTTATGCAGTTTTATAAAATGGCTCTGTGATTTTACGCATTGTGGTTGGTCAAAACATGTCGCGTGTGATGCTGAGTATTATTGCTGTATTTTTTATGCAAAGCACCAGCGCACGGAAAAAAGTCTACCATACCGCTTTTACAGAAATAGAGAACAATGCATTTTGATCGTTGGGCGCTCTGATTAGCTACTGGTAGCTATCGCGAGGAGCTCCACCTCGCCGGTGCGATGGACGAAGTGCGTTGACCGTTAACTGAAACAACGCCGATTCAGCTGTCCCGATTAATAGACCTCTTTGTCGTGCGCCTTCAACTATTACCAAAAAGGAGACCATTGCAAGGAAATAAACTGCAAGACGCGACTTCAAAAACGGTTTGGGCCGAACCCACTCTTTCCAATATATTTAGAATAAAGAACGAGAAAAATAAAAAAGGAACCTTCAACGAATCCAACTGTCGGACGTCACGCCCAATATTTCAAAACGCATTAAAGAAAATGAGGACTTACCAAAAAAATAAATGACAAATCTAAATTTAATCTGTGACTATTGTCATTGGAAGCACATGGTAGTGTATGTTCATATGCTAATTCATGTGATCATATCGAGCGTCATGCATAAATTACTAAATTATCCGGAAGGAACTGTTCCGTGCAGCGTGCATTTTTCTGCGCAAAAAAAAAAGTGATAACACATGTGGGCGGGTCTTGTTTACGTTTCTTGGATGACGACCGTGAATTGTAGAGTTCAAAAGGTCTGAATCGACCACTTTAGCTTTTGCACTCTAGTTTGAAAAATGAAAAAATATATCATCTTTTCATTCAACAGATATTAGAAGCATAATTATAAATTCTAATAATTTATTATTTTTTTAAAATCACAAACTATGTATTAGTAAAATCGGAAGTTTTATAACACCTACCTTCTTCGCGAGATAGCGCCGTTGGCATAAATTCGAGCCAGGACGGTGAAAAGTCAGCCACGCACCGACGCGCAGGCTGGAAAATCTTTGGCTCACTCGCCGCACTGATTGCACATCGCCAGCACACACAACGGACCTACCGTATGTGTCGTCTCCGTCTCGTCACTCATCACAAGACAAAAATATTCTTTGTCACTGATTGGTCCATGATTTGCAGTATCATGTGTAGTATCTTGATGTAAACTTCTTAGTCGCAGTGTCTTTGTCTAAAAAAAAGTAAGGGTTAACATAATAACTCAGGTACACCTAACGAGGAGCATGGCATATAATCATAGCTCTATAGAAGACCTCCACAAAATCTTGTATATCGGTCCCTCAGTGAGCGATATTGTCCTTTGGGGGGGCCTCTTTCCCTTCGGATCCATGCATATATCATTCAATCCGTCATTTCCTCTCTGTGGTATCACTCTCTCTGGTCCTTTACATACACATAACCACGTGTGCCACTCTCTCTCAATTGTAGCATATACTCACATAGATGTGAGCGGTGAATGTTCGAGATATAGCAAATAAGACGTATTTGTAAAAGTATGTGTCTCAGTCAGCTAGCTTGTCAGGATTCGGTGCGACTAGAGCTTGCATCTATTCTAGTGGTTTCTCAGTCGTACTCTCTTAGCAACATGACGCCAAACGCCAAGCTTGCGCTTCTGAATCCGGCAAGGCCGTGTTTCGACATTTCGAGGCACTTCTAATTAATAATTCTCGCATACATCTGTTTATCGCGAGCTAACTCTCACAATTTCTCTGCGCTCACTGGGCGACGTTTTTCTCTTATCTCTCAAGATCGAAAACATCTACCTCGAATTACACATGTATTACAAAATGAATGGTTCGGCAATTTTAAACCGTGGCAGTGCATGATGTCTGGTTGTAACACTTCTTTCCATGTGATTATTTTGTTCGACAGGGCATTCTATATAAACCTTGCTCATAGGACAGCAAAGTTGTGCTATGAAAATCACTGACGGATGCTTCGAACATTCGTACTCGATGGAGGCACCACAACTGCACCTTACTTGTGGCCTGCTACTCGCTGAGCTCACCGGGCTGTTTCGAGTCGTATCGTCGAGTGCAAACTGTGTACTAAAGCTACTCTAACGCAGATGTCATTCTCATTCTGCACCCTCAGATTTATCGCCCCAGCTTCTCATACACACAGACGCGTCTCTAGCCTCCAGAGTTATTATCTCTATGGCACTCATTGCCTTATCTGCATAGCGCACTCTTAGCATTTGCCGCTCAATCCGAGCCATGACTTTTACTTTCTATCTATATCTTATACTCCCAATCCAGACTTCTCAGAGACATGCCTGACAGCGCGTATACGTCATAACGTTCACGTATGCAATATCTCCAGCTGCTACCTCAGTATGTACAATGAGTCTAAGTAAGTCTCAGATCCATGAATCCCGATGAGATGTATAGCCATTATGCTGTTCTTCAACCTCGTCAACAAAAGGATATACGTGATCAACATAGTAAGAGATGATAACAGAAATACACGATACAACTACAAAATTATCATAACATGTTGAGTCAAATGGTATAGAGTGCTCTAGCACCACTAGCTACTATCCAACTACGTGGGACTACTACATTCGCATCAAGTTGTCTATCCTACAATTCTAAGGATTCAGGCGTAACAACACCCGTTATACTTAGGATGAAATATTTTAAGAACTACAATGTGTTTTAGTTATTTTATAACGTATCTCAATGTTAATATCTCTTCACTTAGATTTGTGTCGTAAATAACACTTCCATTCGGGGGTCTGTCTCCCACATTCTCGAAATACAAAAACCATAGATTAAGTAGGTTTCATTGACGAGTAAAGAATACGATATTCATAAAATGCAGAAATATCAATGTTTAATAGTAATCAACTTTTCTTTGTGGGAAATGTCTGATGTGACATATCGTGTTTAATACAAGGTATTAAATACGTCTCGGTTCTGCATTAGCAATATTGGAACTGAGAGGGACTTATAGCTATTTTACTTTACTGAGAATCTTATATTAGAATCTATCGGCCCAACGTATGAGTGGGCGTCTACGCGATATTAATTCGTGGAGTTAGTCGAAGTTATGAGACGGTGTGCTTGTCCTGCAAAAAAAAAAAAAATCGGATCATGATCGGATCGGAAATTTGGCAGCATGATCGATCGAATCGGATATCGATCGGAAAGAATAATACATTTATAAAGGAAAAAAAACCAAGAGCTCATTAGCGCGAAAAGTTCGCACTCGCCAAAAGCAATGCCTAGGGCCCTAGCCTGCGTGCGCTGCACGCAATGCAGTCCTTTGAATTGAGGCAAACCACAGTGCGATGGTGAGATGTAAACAAAACTCTGACGAAGAACACACACAACATTTGAAAATAGTTTCACTATATAATATATCTACTCGATCGATCGATCAAAAGTAATTGAAAAAGCCCGGCTGGCTCCTAAGTTTTTCTAGTATTAGCACGAAAAATGAAATTTCTTACCAGCACTTAAACTCATGCTTTATTCCATCTAAAAATTAAAATTCTGTAGTCAAAATCGTGAAATATGCGCTCAGAATTCTAAGGCACACTTTGCTGACTCAGCGCGAATACAAATTGCAAGAGAATTAACACAACGATGGAGATTGACATGCATGATACCTATACCACCGCACTCGTATTGAGTGCGCCAGTACATGTAGCTTTGTATGTCGGTGCAAGAGATAATGTACCACACTAAGACAAAACGCACGTGGTCGGTGCGTGTTGTGTTGATCGACAAGAATTTTGCCGTTGGCCCAAGCCTGCACCGCATCTATGTATCGTGTGCAGAGAAACCATCCAACGACGAATGCAAGGTAATGAATCTTGTACATCGACGCTCTTTGTGTACATATCAACTTTCAATCACACGTGCATTCAGGTAAAATCGAAATCATCCACCACACGCGCCTAAAAGGGACTTATAACTACGATAGACATGCAAAAAACATTGCAAAGTCATGTTCAACAACAATCTACATGTATGCAAAAAGAGTCAACGGGTATCAATATTCGTGTTTAATCATGAAAAAAGGTAAAAATTTACGTAAATTCGGCTTTCCTACATAGAGTCTACATAATGCATTGTGAAATGGTGAGCGAATTACTGCATCAGCTCAGCTGAGTGCGAGCCGAGCGACGTACATCATTACCCACGCCGATGAAATCGGCAGTATTGTACAGGGTTCCGTATGTTTGTTTGTTTGTGTACAAGATAACTAGAGAACGGGAGTGAACGGATTTGCACCAAATTTTCAGGGATTGTTAGATAGTGAAAGGAAAGAATCGATTAGATTTATAGTGATGATTGTTGATCCCTGCAGATTCTTTGTAGATTATCATATTGACCTATAGTATAGTATTACAACTACTCTGTCGCGCCACCAAGGCGTGGGTCTGCCGCCTTTGACGCCCTCTAGTGTTTGTTATGATTAATGTTCTTGTGTTTGTGTCTATTTCACACACAATTGAAATGGTCTCATTCATGCTCTCTCAGTATTTCTTCCAAGTCGGAGCTAGACTGCTTGGAACTTTGTAATATTGTTTCAAATAATAGACTGTCTAATATGTAGAGTCATAAGATCTCACGAAGACTTTAGACTAATCAATAGACAGTCTAATATTAGAATGTCCGCCTTGTATGTATGTTAAAGTATGCCTACACATAACATGATTCTCAATGAAGAGTTGAGCTTGTAGCCTAAGTGCCAACTACATAGGGTGTGTAAATTTGCATCAGGTTTTCTTTATATTTTGCAATAGATAATTTGCAAAAACTCAAAATTTGAACTCAAAAAGCCTGTATATTAGATGTATTAGGGTCTATATTCTCAGGGAATTTTTTTTGTTGAAGTTAAATCACAGTCATGAAAAAAGGCACCTAAAACATCCCAGATACATGTACATCTATCTTCCCTCCTTCAACTTGTCAGGAATAAGGCACAGGGTTTGGGGTTACGTGAAGAAGGTTTTACTTCACATAGAACCTAGGGTCAGTGGAATGTTACAATGATATTACGTGATACAATTTTTAATTTGTGATTTTTTTTTCTTCTGCTCTATTGACTTGTAAGATTAAAATCTTTGAAGTACATTTACATATGGGTGATGTTTACAACATAATGTAAAGTATAATGATGGTGGCTTCTTATATACATTGTAGTGCTCAGTCCGTGAAGCATGATGGTTATGGTGTTTACACAATTAACATACCGTATACCCCAGTCAATCTAAGCAGCCAAATATGTAACACTTTTATATTAAGTACCCATTGACATGTACCCCTGGGTAGGAGTGAAGCAAATGTAAATAAAATGCCTTGCCAAAGGACATTCATATAATGTGCCATGGATCAAACCTATGACCTTTGCATCCCAGTCGAGTGATACAATCACTAGACTATGACACTTCTACATGTACGTGCTTGTGTAATGTATGAAAAAAATATACTATTTGCACATTTGGGGCCAATTAATTCTTGTAAAATTTATGCTTTATTTAACTGTATCAGTATCCTTTTTATGCCTCCGCCACCGAAGGTGGTGCCGGGCATCATGTTTCGGTGTTGTCCTCTGTCCGTACGTCCCGCTTGCTCGTTATCGCGATATTCTCAAGAACCGCTTGAGATATGAACTTCAAACATCGGGTAGTATGCATCATCGTTAGAAGATGATCTGTGTAGATTTTGGAGTATGTAGGTCAAAGGTCAAGGGTCACAGAGGTAAAAAATGTGAAATTCCATGTATTGAGTTCATTTTCGCCGATATCTTGAGAACCAGTTGAGATATGAGCTTCAAACTTATCTAGGTAGTATGTATCACCATAGGAAGATGATCTGTCTAGATTTGGAGTATGTAGGTCAAAGGTCAAAATGTGAATTCCTGTACAGACTTGTGCCCTATGCCAGCGTGCCATATTTTCTGATCTGGCAATGGCGGAGGCTATATTTCGACGTGCACGTCGAGATTGCATCTTATTCTTAAATAATATCAACTGCTCACAGCTTTATTAAAAAAATTTAAAAAAAAAAAAGATGGAGAGAAAAGGAAAGTAAAAGGCACAAATACATTGTATTTTAGGTGTCTATCCTTACAATTGTACTGGATATTTGGTTGTTGATTATTTATATTTACTATTTTGATAGGAAAACAAGATTTTGTTAACTCTACTGTTTACAAATTCCTTACAATTTTTTTTTTCTAGAGTAGGAAGATGGATTTAATCAAATCCCCTGCCTCCTCCAAACAGTGGCATTTAGTAGATGAATGCCAAACGTCTACACACATGTATGAGCTCAAGATTGCTTCAGAAGCCAACCAAATAAGTACATGTTGTACCCGTTATTGATTACATGTAGGCATTGTGAAACAAAAGTGTTACAATAATACTTGTATTTCTACATGTATGTACATGTATGTACCTTTATAGTTTTTTTTTTAATTAAAATGATGTACCTTTTACCACATTTCTTCTGTTTTCCAAGGTTGTCAATGCACAAAGTTGTGTGATATCTGCAGTGTATTAACTTATAATAATTTTGATATTGTGGACTGAATTAAGTGATTGATAGAATGGCGTACATTTGTACAGTCAACGTGTTGTTATTTCCTTATGACTGTATCATATATCATAAGTTACTGGTACTCTGTTTCTAATATGACAAACACATCACAATCATTTCAAGGAAATATTAGATGTTAACAGAAATTTATAGCTCTCATTGACACTTTTTAGGCTGAAAGTAAAATTGAAAGTGATGTGCCAATCACTCATTATCAATGAATCATTGTTAATCTGTAAAAAAAAAGAAGAAGCAAATACATGTTAATTGCACAGTTAAGTTTATTGTGTCAATATATTTATGTATACATTGTTTCAGAAACATACTGCAATTCTTATTAGAAAAGTCTGTACTGCAGCTCTGCAGCTGTATGTAAAATCAGTGAAATAATGCTATTTGAGGAGGAAGTGTTTTATTTCTTCCTTTTTTTTTTCCAAAATCATGCCATGTCCACAAAGTCATGTTTAAAAAAATTGTTCTTTTCTTATAAAAATGTAGATTTGATACCTCCAGTAAATGTTTTATTTAAATACATTCAGTACAAAAGTATTAATTGGCCAGTCTACATCTTTATAACTAGATCTTTTCAAATAAAAAAGAAAATTGTGTACAGGAAGTCCAAGCTTCATATTTCTTGCACTATTTCTGTTTTCTGCCATAGATATAAGAAGTCCTGCTCTCCTCCGCTCCTTGGAAGCAGTCAAGAGGAGAAGGAAGACCATTGAAGCAGAGAACTGCCTCTGGAGGAACCACCTGACCTAAGTATTCCAGGATGCAGAGCGAGGCCTCCTGCATGGAGCTTGCCCTAGAAGGCGAGAGACTATGCAAGGCAGGGAACTGCAGAGAGGGTGTGCGCTACCTGGAAGCTGCAGTAGAAGTCGGTACAGACGACCTGAAAACACTAAGTGCCATCTACAGTCAGTTGGGCAATGCCTACTTCTACCTGGAAGACTTTGGCAAAGCCCTAACCTACCACAAACATGATCTCACTTTAGCAACGTAAGTATATGCATCATAAATTTAAAAAATAATAATAATCATCATATATTAGTTTGGTTGTTTTATTGGGTAAGGCTCAATTATAAGTATAAGTATAAAACACATGAAATAAATGTTATGGAACTAGAAATTTCAGATTTCAGTTGTTGAAGAATTCAGATGTGCAGCACAATGTCACTGAGCATATACACATCTATGCAATGCACTGGAAAAAAGAAAATCATCATTTTAACCTTTTTCCCCTTACAGATCAATAGGTGATAGACTAGGAGAAGCCAAAGCTAGTGGTAATATCGGCAATACTCTGAAAGTCTTAGGAAAGTTTGATGAAGCCATTTGCTGTTGTCAGAGGCATCTAGATATATCACGAGAACTATCAGAAAAGGTAAGGATAATTTATTTCATGATATTTACTAGGGCAACAATTGCTCCACTGTCCATCCCAAATTTTTAGAATCAAATGACTAACTTCAGGCCTAGACTATTATACACTATAACCAACACTAAACATTAACCCGTTGTGTACTAAGCCCGCATATATGCGGGCTAACAAAATAGAGAACATCCCTTGTGTCGATTGTTTATTTCACTAATTATTTCATGAAATATATGAAAACTTTATATAATTTAAATCATTAGACATTGATATATTAATATGTGTTTTTGTTTCACCTTTAAATGAAAACAATTTGTTGCAACCATGCTTGACAGCCACGATTCATTTGACTTCGTAAAAAGTTCTCAGTATTCAACGGGTTAATATAAAAACCCTGTTGCAACTGCAACCCTAATCCTACACCTTACAAACACTAATGTCTGAAAAAAATTGCTGCCGAAGCAAAGGTTCTGTTACCGGATAATCAATCTCCTATTTGTTGAGTGGTAATTAGCCAATATTTTCGTGAATGTGTACTAGTTTGGGGAAATACCCGAGTGGATAATTTCTCAATTTTTGGGATTTTTTCATGACTATAAATAGCCTTTATGCTGAAGTGGAAATTTTTGCGAAGATAGACTCGCAAAATTCACAAAAAATAAAAACGACGCAAAAGTTGTGAAGTAATATTTGTCCTAGTTAAACCTGTATTTCAAAGATCGTATTTTAAATGATAGCTCTGTAAAAACCAAAAATAGCAATGACAGCTCTGTAAAAACCAAAAATAACAATGACAGCTCTGTAAAAACCAAAAATAGCAATGACAGCAGGCTATTTGGCTGGACATCCTGAAGTAAAACTGATGTATTGCAACATTTTGGACAGCTTTAGAATAATAGGATATAACTAGCCAATTATTCATATAAAAAGGTTTGCAAAACATCAGAGTTCTTATGTTCTGTATATAGTACTGAATGCGAGAATCTGTTCTACTCTCTATGCACCTATCTAGAAAAGTCAAAATACAGTGTAAATTGATCTTAATCTCAATTTTTTAAATATAATTTAAAGAATGTCCGAAAGAAACTTTCAAGACAAAATACTTGTTTATTGAGTCCTGAAGGTGAATTTATATGAATAAATTATCTACCAATTGCCCCCAATCTCACGTTTCTATAAATTTATGAGAAAAAAACAAAATCCATACAATGTCATTATCATGTGTGGACCTAGTCAAATTCCTAGTCGTGCATAGGGTGACGTGTGTGCAAAATGACAACATAGTTAGGGTTTAGAGCCTTGTATACATGTACATTGAATTAGGTTGAAACTAGTATGTATCTTCCCTTCCACCCAATAGGCAGTGCTTCACTAGACAGAAGTTTTGAAATAACCCACTATTTCTTATCCAATGGATTATCTACATGTAGACCAGACAGTATGTGGCTTTTCTTTCAAAAAGTGCTTAAGTGTCCAAAAAGTCAGACCTCATCTTCTATTAGGTAAATGACAGTTTTTGTTGTTAAACTGTAGCCCCAGGCTAGTTTGCAGTACATTCACTTTAAAGAACCACAAGCTGTGCACTTGTACATGTTCGTAAATTATATTTGAAACTGGTGAGGTGTTCGATTCATGCTTTACCTGACCTTGGGCTCTTTCTTTTATCTACTTTCGTTCTGATAAAGCATCTCCTAACTGTACTGCAACTTTGCGCTGTGCATCCTACATCTGCACAAATTAGGCAAAATGTCACTAAAAAGTACAATGTGTTAACATGTATTTGACACCCTCCTTTCCAAAAAGAGTTGCAAGGGACTCATTTCCAATCAAAATATCTTGCAACAAAGGTTTCTCCAGTACATTATGGCACTGCCTGAGTGATTGGAGAAAAGTGGTTGCCATGGTTATTTGAGGCGTCTGGATGTTCTTTGTGATGAATATTCTCAGGGATAGAAATACACGCACCTCAGTGCTTTAAGCTGTTCTCAATGAAAAGTCATATCCAATGGCTTAAATGCTACTCGAGCTTGAAGGTTTTCATCATTTACCAACGTCATAGATTGCTGGAAAAATATATATCGCCAGGTATTTTTTTTCAGTGTCAACAATAATGCCAAAGATGCGAAAGGGTATTTTTAGAGTACATGAAAGCAGATGTTCTTCATTAGTGTTCTTGGAGACATGAAATAAAATAAAATGCTTTATTCACATTGTAAACTTTATATAAAATTACATTGTAATTTTATCATTTTTTATCATGACATGACAGTCTTTTTATCAAACAATTTATGAAGTGTTCTTTATTTGGTTCTTCATGAACGATTTGAATGGTCTTCCATTGAAGAATGTTGTGTATAATTATAAAATATTCCCCCAGAAAAAGTCTCTAATTAACATGACAGTGACATCCTATTCAAATTTTACAAATGATTAGAGTATGACTCCTGATACATGTGCATTTTTGTACAATGTATGCTGCATGTAAATCAGGTACAAATTAATTTGTGTATTAATACCTTGGTCATGTATAAATTTGACACTTTCAATAAAAAAAATTTGCATATAGTAAACATGAGTTTTATATTTGATTTAAAAAAAAAGTAGAATAATGGAATGTAAATATTAAAGTGACATTATTTTTATTTCTTGAATGGAACATCTGTACCTTTCACCTTTTAAGTAATTTTCCAATCAAATTCTTGAACATGAATTGAGGAAAGTTATTTCTTGACAAATACAAGTGTATGGAGGAAGTTCAAACAATGAAACAATATGGAAAAAATGTTAAGCTCTGCCCTTTTGATTTCATAGCATTATGATTGTGTTGCCATTTTAAAAATATAATTTACATGTACAATTTGCTTTTCCCTTAAAAATTTAAAAATTTACACATGACTTTTCGATCATTTTCAAACTTTCTATATCTCGTTCTCATTATTCTCTGCTATTATAAAACCAGCTGTTTCAGCATTTGACATTCCCTTTAATACTAAAGGGAAATCCATGGTGGTCGTAAACGTGAACTGTGAAATAAATTGAAAGGAAAGGTTCTATAGATAGATATTTTATTGATCCTTCTTTCACATGTTTTAACTTGCTCTCATTTCTTTATTTCTGCATCATTTGTGTTCATACTTGGTACAAATGATACTTGGGTAATACCAAATATGTGTTGATAAGGATGATGGGGGTCAAAGGTCAAATTATACGAGGCCACCTGTTACGAAAATGTTAAAGTTTTTTGTTTTTTGTTTAAATTGCTTCCATTTCTTAATTTCTGCATCATTTTTGTTCACACTTGGTAGGCCTGCAAATGATACTGGGGTAATACCAAATATGTGTTGATAAGGATGATGCGGTCAAAGGTCATATAGGGGTCAAAATGTCAACTTAAATGTGAACTTTTCTTAAACTTTTTGTTTTCTTTATTTCTCTATCAATTGTGTTCACATTTGGTACAAATGATTATTGGGTAATACCACATGTGTGTCGATGAGGATGATGAGATCAAAGGACATATACTATAGTATCGTTCACACGGCAAGCCTTAACTCCAAGTTAGCTCCAAGTTATCCTCGAGAACATAGTCCTCGGACAACTTGGAGTTAACTTGGAGTTAAGGCCCGTGTGAACGAACTCTGTGTTTATGTTCTCGAGGACAAGTCGGGGTTTCTGTTCTCGACAGATCTTGGGGTTAAGGCTCGAAACTCCAAGCGGTGGGTGGTCTCCGATTGCGCGTTTGACCGTGTGGACACTATTTTAACTTGGTGTTAGTGTTCTCGAGGATAAGAGTGACCCCTTGTAACGGTCAAACTTCCGGTTCAGTCAAGCGACATAGCCGAATAGTACGGGGAAATAAATAGCGCACGCTACATACATTGTACAACTTGTACTTCCGGTCATCGAGCCTCTCACTTATCCTCCAGGATAAGCACACCGTGTGAACCCGACTCGAGAACAAGCCGTCGGGGTTTAAATTTTTATGGATACAATCCTCGAGGACTAAAATCCCGATGGTCCCGTGTGAACAAAGCTATTGTAAGGGTCAAAAGGTCGACTTTTCTAAAACATGTCCTGATTTCTTTATTTTTGCATAAATTTTGTTTAAACTTTCAACAAATGTTCATTAGGTATTGTCATATATATGATACCTACAAAGGTTACATCAAAGGCCATCTTGGGGTCAGAAGGTCATATTGCGTGTTTTATTGATAGCGAAATCAGGCGAGACTATTGGCACTATACCTTTGCAATTTTCATGTCTAGTGGTACTATTCCATTTAACATCGATAAGTTGAAAACATGAATTAAGGGCTCTGTGATCCCCACAATAGTTTGACAAAATCGTTATTAATACTGTCACAACCAGGACTTTACCCACTCTGAAGTGATTTCACAACAGATATCAGTTTCTCATGACCTGCTGGTATAAACAATAGACTTTTATTGTTTGATTCTTTGAGGAAAGCTCTAAAAGATTTTTGATAGCAATTAACCTTAGAACTGTGTGTGCACAAAAATGTTTGTATGGGACTACATAAAAATATGTGGCCCAAATCTGTCAGCTGGTTTGAGTATTTCATTACTGCAGGTAATGTATGAGGGCATTTGGAGAGTCATCCATGGTAGTGGACCTTTTTGCTATGTAACATATTCTCCCTGAATAACATTAAAATCATTTGAAATCTCACAATGATTTGTTTTACTTTTCACTCAAGAAGACTATTTGTCTGAAAATATGTTATTGCTGTATTTACAGGTTGGAGAAGGCAGAGCACTATATAATCTAGGCAATGTTTACCATGCCAAGGGAAAGCATGCCGGGCGTAGCGGACACCAGGATCCTGGGGATTTCCCTCAAGAAGTCACAGACTGCCTCAAGCAAGCCATTCAGTTTTATGAGTGAGTAGAACGAGAATTATCTCATCCACAGGATCCTTTTCCGTTGCAATTAGCAATTTCCAATGGCAGGAAAAAATTAATTTGTGTGGAGCCTAGCATTAAGGGCTGTTTCCAGTTGCTTAAACATTACCATCAACAGTACCTTAGCCAACAATAACTTCAACAGAATCCTTGAATGTGATTGGCTGTTAAGCAGTGTTGCTATGATAGTTTCCATTAATTAAAGTTTTACGGAACGGGCGCTAGTTTTGGATTTTAAGGGATCTACAACAGTTCATGGGCAAAATTGTCCTCGACCCCCTATGTACTCCCTTCTCTCCTCCTTCCCCTGCTTCATGACATAAATGTGTCCCTTGTTTGACCCAAACTTGATTGCTGTTCTTCCCTGGGTGCTGGCACAGATTATAATGTTCATCCATAAATCACATCTAATTTGTCCTTGCGTCATCCATATGTCTCTGGGGAAGGCAGTCAACTTTGGTTGACATAATGTGATTTTGTTTTTGCTCAGATCTGACATAACAGGGCTTGACACTACATGTACATGTAGCATGTGCCAGTAACACATGGACCCCAATTTGTGTTCCTTGAGCAAGGCTTCTTAGCTACGTTGCTTCTCCCCATTCTGGTGTAATTGAGTTCTTTGTAGAAATGGAATGAGGTGCAACTTACATGTATTTATGCCTCATGATATTTCTTATTGTAGGAGAGAGGGAGAGAGAGAAAGAGAGATTTGTAATAATGATATTTATAATTTATTTTAGATCTGTAAACACTTTGCAAAGATATCATTACCCTAAACCATCGAATTCAGGCTTACCCGAATGCAATGTGTTCTCATTCTCCACCCCTGGGTAGATTTCCAGCTAGGCACGATGAGAATGACAGTGCTGATTCTCAGACAAAATTCCTTGCTCAATGATGCGTGTGCTATGAGTGCAAGGAATCAAATCTTCAACCATTCCATCCCCAATCAAGTTTGAAAGCCCGAGATTACATTGTACATGTACAACACATGCACACAGACAGTAAATGTCTGTAATTTACGGTGCGTTAAAAAAAAAAGGTAATCCATTTTTAGAGGGCCCATATTCCAAGCTCATTTGATTTTGCTGTTCTAACGCTACATACATGTATAATTGAAACTGAACTCTCCACCTTTCCAATGGTACCTTGGTAACATCCACTCAGTCTTTCATCCTTATTATGGAAAAAAAAAAATTGATTTTGTACCTGCCTTCTTCATTTGCAATTTATTCAGTTATGCGTTACATTTATGATTCAAGAAAGGTATCATTGGAAAGGTGAGTAGTTTATCTCCAATTATATAAAAGAAATCATTATCAAAAATAGACGAGCTGGGAATATGGCCCATCCAAAAACGGATTACCTTTTATTTGAAACCCAGTGTATAGAGAGATTAGAGGGAGGAAATTGAGAGAAGGGATGGTAAGACAAGAAGATAAAATAAAAAGATACATTTATAAGATAATTCAAAGAGCGCTTACAATGTACATCGATATTAGTCACCCTGCTGTAAAAAAAAAAAAAATCCAATGAAAAATACCCCCCCCCCCATTCCTTTTTTTATATCAAGTCATCATTTAAGCTTCATTTTTATTCTTTTTAAAACATCTTGAATGTTCAATTGTGCAAGATCTGAATGATGCATCATGTGTCTGGAACTAAAAAGTGCACTTATCTTTAAATGTTAAAATTTCCATGAATTTGTATCTGTACAGTACAGAGAGAAAATAAAGTGTGTAAACTCTGCCTGGTATTCTCACTGGGGCGGAGGTCGAAAGAATTGGGTTATTCATCCCCCCTCCCCATGGTGGCCTGTAATGGGAAATCCCCTTTGGCTGTCATATTCAATCAATTTCCAAAAGATGTTGATCCCTTTGGATTGATTAATATTAAATCCATTTAATATTTATGCTTTTTGTGCAATAGATAATATGTTTAATTGAAGGCTACTTGTGCGTACAGTGTACAAATGTAATAATTGCTTTGTTTGATACATGTACAGGTTACTCTGTACAAAGGGGGATTTTCATGGGGCAAGTGACGCTCTGCGAATTGCGATTTGCGAAAGTCAAATATCACTTTTTTATGCGACCCCATGGAATGAACGAAATCGCAATTTGCAGAATATTTATGTGCCCCTTGAAAACGCCCCTTAAGAAATAATGTTAAAGCCCAATCAACTACATACATGTAGGCCTACATGTGTACATGTAAAACATGTAATTTTTACCCCTATCTCTGAATTCGTGCTGTACAAGAAAAAAACAAAAACAAAAACACAAACACATCTTTGCCAGATTTTAATTGATCCTGTGAGAATGTTCCTGTCTGCATACATGTACATACACACTGTAACACTGGACTTACACTCTTGCTGGTGGTGAACTTGCATTGCTGGGTAGTCTGCACAAGTTATTCGATCTAACATTACAGCACTGTGTACCTAGCACTAGTTTTCCCACTTAACATGTGAATTGTACACATTTGAAATGCCATTTTCAAGTCTGTGTCAACACTATCTTTATGCAGGGCTCTGCTGGTTGGACCACTTCGCTGTGCTGTGATTTCATTTTTATGGAGAGCGTGACATGCTCGCTTGCGAGCTAGGTTACATTTATCATGGTTAATAAGAGCATTATGCCTTCCAAAATAAAACAATCATAGCAACAAAAAAAAGAAAAAAAAAAAAACCTCTTAATTTTGATTCAAGGGCCGACACAGTTGCAAAGGAATGTGGAAAAAAAAACATCATGTAGGCCTACAGAGTTCATTGAAATTTATGGACCTAACTTCATTACCAGAAACTGTAATTGTATAGCAGTTTGCAATGATTACATTCATCATAATTAGTGTTCATTAAACAATGAGTGAACTCTTTGACAGTTACCAAGGCTGTATAGGATTGAAGGGCAGTGGCCCAGTACATTTAGAAAGAACCCCACATTTCATCATATTTTCTTTAATGCAATGGCACAATCCCCTCATTTTTAGCAGTTTTTAATCTTTTAGTGACCCCTAAAAAAAAACTCTGACAATGTGCTCAATCACAGACATTTGTAATGCTATTTGCGTTCCCAATTGCATGAAAAAAATTTGGCAGTGAAATACTGCATTTATAACAAGTGTCAGCCAATATTTTCACTTGTTATGAAATTCACAGCCATCCAGTGCATTGCAAAAATTTGTTCAAATAAAATGGCATTAAAACAAAACTACTTTTTTATTGGCTTTTTAAGCACATATTTTATTATTGTTAATTAGTATAGATATAGTGACTGCCATGAGGGACAATAGTTGTTTCTAAAGCTCGAGGGGGCCTTCCATCTAGCTATGACCCCGAGGCTTGCCGAGGGGTCATAGCTGGATGGAAGGCCCCTGAGAGCCTTTAGAAGCAACTCATGCCCCGAATATTAAGGCAGTCACTATATATTTTATATACCGAAGAAAAACTCACCATTTTTTTGCCTAGCACCAGCGTAGAACCTCTGCAGAACATTATCCAGCTCCGAATTTGACAGTTCGTTCACGCTATGAAGATTAGTATTAGGTCTAGTTTCATGTAGGTATTCTTCAAAAACATTCACAGCAAATTTCACGGAATTTTTAGTGTTCTTACTATCTGCTGCATGAATTAAATCACGCAATTGATCTTCATCCAAAAGTTCGAATTGCGGAACGCTGTCCTGTGCTATCACGGATCATATCAACAATTGACTGCAGTTGAAAAATGACTATTAAAAATGACTATTGAACGATGACTATTGAACACTCAGCCTCCCTGGCCAGGCCTGGCTAAAACTATGACCAGACTTTTGACCAATCAGAGGAGAGGATTATTCAACATCCTTAAAGTGAGTTATATAATTTGTAATATTGGAATTTCGATAAGTCCCTGACAATGTTGAAAAAAATGACCAATGTTTATAAAGGAAAATGCCAAAACAGTTAATGTGAACGAAGACTCATAAATTAAAAAAAATAAAAAGGAGTAAATTTTGCATCATTCTCGGTCCAAGCAATCCTACACAACAATACTAAGTACTGGTATTGCACCTAAATGTTTATATGTGTCTATTGACTCATTAGCTGCTACAACATCAGCCCTAGTTTGCTCAATCTCAAGATCAACTCTGTTCAAGAAAAGCTAGAGATTCAAGAAACTCCATCTACATCAGCCAATAGAGTGGTTGTTCGCTCAAGTGGGGTATCACCAAGGGCCACGAGGCATGTGTGAATTGCTCGTTGCGTTTCAAACTTTCTGCAATTTTGCATCGTGGTAGGACATCCTTATTTAGCCTTGATGGGTACATAAACAAATTGTGAAATTATGCCCTTGCAAATTTCTCCAAATAATGTACAGGCCTGTGACCTGTATGTTTCTGAAAATCAATAGGTAAAACATTTATATGATATTTTTCAATTCCCTTAAATAATTCTAGGCATTGAAATCTGTATATAAACACCAGGGGCCGTATTCCATAAAAACTGGACTTAAGCATGAAATTTAAGCATTTTTTAAAAAGTCTTTTTCTAAAATTAATTTTTGTTTTAATTTAACAATTTTTCTTAATCTATTTTTGACAGTTAAGCATAAATTCTTAGATTTGGGCGAAGTCCAAAGTCTTAAATGAAGTTGCGCCTACAAATATGCACCAAAGAAAAGAGAATTTTATACTAACTTTAAGTCTACTACCTAGTGGCTAACTTGGATGCTGATTATATGGCAAGCTCGTTTAAGACCACAAATTAAAAATAACAATATTAACAAAATTAAGACTTTTGCTTGATGCTTTCTGAGCTCAGACAAAGTGCTTAATCTGTTTGGAATAAAGGCTAAGAATTTTTCCCCCGGGCAAAATATTAGAAAAATTATTCAGACTTAAGACAAATTGCTTAAGTATAGTTTATGGAATACGTGCCCTGATCTGTGTGTAAAGACCACATTTCTTCTTATTGTTTAATACTGGAGTACCCTTGATGTATGGATATTCAATTTGCCTTACTACTTAGGCCTCTTTGTACACACACCAAAAAAGTTTGCTTCTTAAGGAGCCTCCACATGTCATGTAGACATGTTCAATCAATTTCTCTGCGGTATAGCAATGATTAGGGGAGTAAATCGCAATCTTTTCATCTCGGAAATCGTATCTGATCATGGGAAATATGAGTATGGTTCTGCTCTCTTGGAAGCAAATACCAAACAAACTTGATCCCCAATTCATGTGCCTGCATACGTTTGACTGGTGATCATTTCTCAAGCTCACCGTCAGTGGGGTGTAATTCATTGGTAATTAATTCCCTGGTCACAACTGGTCATGTACTTCTCTGCGTCTGATCTGCACTGGTCATGCACTTCTATGCGTCTGATGTGAATTGGTTATGCACTTCTCTGCATCTGATCTGCTTTGGATTTGCAGGAAAAACCCGCGTTGTCGTAGGATGGTGTACATTTTCCAGGCGTGCATGAGCTGCCAGATGCAGTCATCAGAAACAGAGTTATGTCAGGTTGTGACCACTGTTATAAGAAAACAATACCCATGTCACATTGTATAAAACACACTCCCAAAAGACCAATATTCTGTCCATTTTGATGTAACGGTACTTATATTGTATGTAATTTTATGTGTGGGCTTTGTTGAATTGTGACAGAGTGCAGGGTTGCAGTGTGACATGGATATGTAGAGGTATTGCATAGACACACAGTAAGTATTGGTAAGATTTCTTTGGATGTTTTTACTTATGAAATTGTCTATTGGGAGCCAGAAGGGCATTATTGCATCTTATAGATGTTCCTTTGAGAGCCAGAAGGGCGCTATTACTGTACAAAGTCAATGGTAATAGCGCCCTTCTGGCTCCCAACGGAACATCCTTGATCTGCAATAGCGCCCTTCTGGCTCCAAGCCGACGAAATTATTGTTTAACATACATGGTTCTAAAGTAAACTTTGGGGAAATAAGGAAGAGGTTTCGATTAGAGAGTTTGAGAACAGGTGATATATAATAAGAGAGAGAGAGAGAGAGAGAGAGAGAGAGAATGGAGGAATGAATCGAGTTATGAGCAGAAATCATCACAAGTGAGTTGTTATTGGAGATGTTGTTTTCATGTTTACAATTCCTTTTGTAAAACAACTGTTCACTTAAATGGGGTTATTTTTTATAAAACAGTCACAAATGTAATACATGTATCACAGTTAGCCTACTGGTATGATATTTATGCATAATAATACATATTGCATATATTCAAACTATACATGGAGGTAGGTACACGTAGGACATTTATACACAGCATTGTTTAAAAATGAAATTTTAGAAAGTAAAGGTAATGTAAACTGATTTTATGGAGGTCAGCTTTAATTATGCATCACATGTTTAATAAAAGCTTACATGTATGTCAGCGAGGTTCCTCAAGCATGCAAAATTGTGGCGGACCAGAATTGACCTCTACATTTGTATTGACCGGTAATATGAAGGTACATTTGTACCTCCATGATCAACCTCAAAATCTCAAGGCCCTGTCCAACTACACTTTTGTTGTTGTTCGATACAAACAAGTACATGTATTTACTGGTCAATATAAATGTAAATAGTGGCAATGCATCCTGTTGAAATCTCTTGTCTTGTTATTAAAAAGCAGCATTAAAAAATAAAAATAAATAAAAAATTGGGGCTCTTCTGAAGGGGGAGGGGGGGGGGCAAGGAATAGGAGCAAATGACATGTAAGTACCAACTTGGGAAAGTGTTTAGAGCAACAACATACACCACAAAATCGATTTGAGCGAAAATATATAATTCTCATTCATTCTGCATTGATCACCAATTAAAGCAATCTAAATTGCATGCTGATAATCTATCAAGAAAAGAAAAAATCTGTTTGAGATGCAACCACAATGACATAGCAGACACCCACGCATAGGGATAACGATTAACATTCATGCAAAGAAAACTGTATTTGTCTTGATATTCTTTTTGCATAGATCTGTTGTTTTTATACTTTCATGACCACACTTTAAATATCAATCAACACTTCTACTTTTCAAAGACATTCTGAAAGCAATGCAAATTTGTCCTGGAAATCTACCCTGTTTCGTGAGTCAAAATATGTCTTTCAATCCCCTTCATTTCATATTAATTTAAAGAAGAAAATATGTATGTAACTTTAATACTTCAGGCTGGAATCTTTCCCTGTCTAAACAACAAGGTCGTATGCTGAATGCATGCAGGTCGTCGTTCAGTATTTTCTAAATTCCCTATCTTCGTAAACACCTTATTAAAAATGAGATTCTGCTATACATGTACATTACATCTACAAACCTAATTTAGAAAACTAATAAAGTAATTGCAATTTCAGTCAAAAGAATATTCATTTTTGCCCTCTTTAGAAGGAAATTGAGTTGCAGTGACGTGTTCTGGAAAGACATGAATTAGAAAATGGAATATTAATTGTCGTGCGGCTGGCAGAAATAAAAGTTTTTGTAGAGCATGTAATTGGCATTAAATGCTTTTGCCCTTCTCCCAGTTTAATGACGTAATATTTAAGACTTCATTGTATCTCTCTAACTCACAGACCTATTCTTTCACCAGAAATGTCATTTTTTGAGGGGCGGGGGGAAATTGTCATTGATTATGGTAATGAAAACTGAATTCGAAAAGGAGCTGCACGAAAGCTGGCATGAAATACGAATATTTAAAGGTTATACTGTATTAATTGTATGTCTGCATGATTTATATGCAATATAGTGCTGTAATAATTCTACATCTACCGGTATTTACTTTGCAACTTATTTGTTTTATATATTATCTACATTTATGTACTTTCAGTTAAACTTTTAAATATAAGAATTAAGGAAAAGCATCGATCCTAAAAAAAAAGGGCATTCAATATAGAGATTCCATTTTGGGGGAAATTTGTTATGGCAAATTTCAGCATTTACTGTATTTGCTTTTATTTTCGTGCGATTAATTTTTTCTGCTGAGCGGCCTCAAAGCATATTCACAGGTTCTTGAATTCGCGATGCATGTTTGCAAACACGCAATTGAACCCTCCCAATATATACATATGAAAGCATACCCATTTATTCATGTGATTTTAAATTCGCGCCTGCCGATCTTCGCGTGAAATCCGCGAAAAATAATGTATCACAATTATTTTCAAGAGTACAGTAATCTATTTTCACTCCCCCCTTTTTTTTAAAGCTATAACTTCTTCGCCCAAATCGGCACTCATCAAGAGTTTATTTTGATGATTCTAGGTTTTTTGAATGGTAGCATCTGTGATGAAGTAAATGCTTTTTAGCTCTTAATATACAAAATAATTATTCTGTGACATTTTCTCCATCAACAATTGCTTTGCTGTAAATCCCTTATGCTAATTGAATGACTTACAGTACTTCAACCGTGTACTTGACACTATACCCTACCTAACCTAAAACCTAGCATACTAAATCCTATGTTAATCCTAACCCTGAAATGTATTTTCACAAAAATAATAATATATTACAACCAACAACTTAACCCTACACCATTCTACATTTAATAAAATATGAGCCCTTTGCCATAATGATTGTACACTAAATCATCTGAGTAGAGACTCTTATTGCAGCTACATCCACAATCTGTTTTAATGTTTAAATGTTTTTAAATTTGTTTAAAATAAACCCAGATCTTACCTTCTGTATCAAATACTACTTGGGCCATATGTCATCCTATACATATATATGTCATATTCTCATCCACAACCTTTGTTTAAAAACTCATTCAATAATAAAAAAAAAAAATAAGAAAAGAAGGTGTATTTTTATTCTTTCGCCACCGAAGGTGCATGCCAGAGGTATCATGCTTTCGTGTTGTCCATCTGTCCGTCCGTTTGTACGTCCGTGATAGTTTGTATCACCAATGGAAGATGATCTGATTAGATTTTGGAGTTTGTACATGTAGGTCAAAGGTAAAGAGTCACAGATAGTGAAATTCCATTTATTGAGTTTGTTATCACGATATCTTGTGAACCAGTTGATATATGAGCTTCAATCTTATGGGCAGTGTGTATCGCCATAGAAAGATGTTCTGATTAGATTATGGAGTACCTAAAATGTAGGTCAAAGGTCAAGGTAAAAGATGTCTTTGTATACAAGATATTGAATAGATGAATATGCCATATATTTCTGATCTGGCAATGGCAGAGGCATATATGTCAACCGACCTCAGTCAAGGATTTTTCTAGTTTATTTTTGCTTATACTTAATCTTTTCCCATCCAACATTGAAATACTATCTGAGCCCTTTATTATCCTACATGTAATAATACTTTAGCCCTTTGTCATCCTACATACACCCCCTGAGGCCTTTAATATTGTAAGCGTATCCACAAACTGTTTTTGAGGTGAGGTATGATTTATAAAGGTACCACCCTTTCAATCAGCCCTTGTCTATGACGTCAGCCCCGCTGTCCCAAATATACACACTTGCCACTTGGTAAACCTAATACAATTACTGCATGTTATCAGTGCCTGCATGTACTCCCGAGTGTTTCTCTCTTCTACATTCTTACGTGAATGTGTATTTTGCATTGACTGTCGAGAGGCAGAAGGGAGTTTTATATCTCATTTTATATCACATTTTATAACCCATTTTATATCACATTTTATATTATATATTGTACACACATCCACACCCTGGCTCACCAAAATTACTTGGTAGTTTTGCCCCTATGTTTAGATTTCACTTTGTACATGGTCGACATTTGTTTAAAGAGGTGAGGGTTGTAAACTGGTGAGACTTTGAGTTTTCCCTCAGCAATCATGTAAACCCAAAAGAAATATCAGGTACCCATTTACCTCCCCTGTGTGAAGTGTGGCAAGAGGAAGTAGATCAATGAACAACAGTGATGAAATGGCTGTGATTTGAACCTTGAACCTTCAGTGACTTCTCCACTATTCCACAACACCTTTCACATTTAGTATTATAATCATAAGGATTAATTATGATTGGAATTTCCATTGGCTTTGTCGCTCCTCTTCGAATGATACTTTAACATCTACTGAAGATGATTTTGAGTCATGTACATGGACCTGAAACTTGAGGATGTGCCTTGATATGGAGTCTTTCTATTTTTTGATCACCTAATCATAAACCTTTTGGTACCGTTAGGGTTAAGGTTTATGGTTATTGGGGTTCGGTTTAAGGTTTGGAAGTCAGGGGGTCATTCTATTAATTTGTTACTTTAAAACTCCTCCAATTATACATGTACGTCACTTGCACAACTTTATTTATTATAGCTTTTGAACGAGTGGACTTTTTAGATATAAAATTAAATATTTAATGCACATTCATTGAAGATAATAGACTAAGTTTTTTCATGTTGCATGCATTGTATTGTTCTTTTGTAGAATCATGAAATAGCTGTTGTACTGTTTGTTGTCGAATCTAAGACTTAAGTTTATGCTTGCATGGTTAGTTGAAAATTATCAGACTGTCGGTTTGTTGTAAGAATAAATGTGCTGTGGTATAAATTGCACATTGATTGTGAGGTTTCTTCAAGAGTGTATCAAAGCAAATTTTCATGCTTGTCGTTCAACTTACTATGGTACTTCTGTCTTTTCTAATAATAATAAAGCTCACATTTTAATTGTGCGGCTGCGCTTGCATAATTTCATCCATTCCTTTTATTTGTCTTACATAATACAGTCTGTGTCAAAAAAAATGGTACAGTCGGGGAAAAAAATCATTTAGGTGTGAAATCGTTTCATATAATATGTGTATGTGGTACCAAATTATAGTCAAAAGATTTTCCTTGCTGATGCTCTTTGTTCTGTATAATTTGCTTTCGTGAAACAAAAGTTATGCTAAATTTTGTGCGACGAGGAACAAATCAAAATTACGCACTCCTATTGTTCTGGAGCGCTGAATTCATGGCCATTATGCCAAACCTACACAAAGGCATGGGACGGCGTGCAAAAAAATGGATTTTTCTTGATTACAGAAAATTAGTCATATCTCAAAAAATACTGCACCAAATGTGATGAAAAAAATTGCAGAAGAAAGTCTGATTTTCCTGCTTTATGAAAAAACCAAATAATAACAGGATGTGATTGATTTTCATACTATAAAAAAAGTTTTCCAACTGTACCATTTTATTTGACACAGACTGTATATTTGCCAAGGATGATTTATTTGCTCATATTCATTTAAAACGTTTTTATTGTTAAGCAAAATTTGTATAACAGTTCTAAAAATTAAATCAACCTGAAAATAGACAGGAGAGAAACCAAAAAATATTGAGATCTCCCAAACTACTCCAAAGGGACCA